>JANHGO010000045.1:21726216-21762428 GCA_024606505.1 Aquila spilogaster | reverse complement strand
CAGTGCTCCGTCACCTGCACTGTTAAGAAGTTCCCACACACATTTGTGCAGAACTTCCTATGCAACAGTTTGTGGCTGTTTCCCCTCGTCCTATCACCACTCCCCTCAAGGACTTTAAGACGTTTTGTTTTTGCTTACCCAGTACCCACTTCATGATCAGCAATTCTGTCCACGAGAACTGAGTGGTTTTGACTCTAAATATTTGTTTGGGATGATCCGTGATGGTTTCGTTGGGAAGATTTTTCACTCCTTCAAACCGATCCGAAGCGTTCACTACCAACAGTCCAAGGAAGATTGTGAAAGAAACCGCGTGTGCCACAAACTTCATGAAAGGACTTCGGAGGGTCCGTCCCAACTGAAATGAAACATTCACAAGATAAGATCTTTGTTTTCTTCTGTGCACATCAGCATCATTTCTCCCATTCACCCATGCATATTATCTAACACTCCTGGCTATGTAGTAAGCAGAAAATGAAAGAACATTAATATGAGATGTGCTTATGTGTATGTTGTATGAATGTATTCACGTGTATCAGTATTAAACATAGTGATGTGCCTATTTCTCCTCTTCTTTACAAAATCCTCAGCAGCAATATATTAGAATCTTTTATTAATGTTGAATTTTGGTTCATTAACAATGTGTAGGAAATACCCTTTCATTTAAAGATTCTTTTGTAATACTTTTCATATGCCTTGATATGAAAGTCTTCTCTTAAAATTACCACAAACTCTGCAGATTCACTCCCTAGAACATATGGATTATTTTCAATCCAATAAGACAAGAATAAATGCAGCAACGATCTGAGCCAAGACCTCTCCTTTATAACTAGTATTTGTTCTATTCTTTCTGAAAAAATTGTTTACCTATTCAGTTTAAATAACACTTCTTTTTTACATTTTCTGTGGCCTAAGTAACCTTTATTCCCGGAAGATGTCAATATACAGCAGTGCAAGTGCCACGTTGTACATACACTTTCCAGAGCAACATCAAAGCACATGGGATTCTTTTTGCAGTATATTACACACTGATTAATTTCCCTCAATGACAGGACATCCTCAAAATTTTCTTAATATCGACCTGTTGATCATAAGGCCTCGTAAGAAACATGAAAAAGGACTAACATAGGAAATTCCTTGTTTTCTTATTTAGCTTCAGCAGCAGCCTTGGTTAAAGTCCTTTTCAAAGGAATGCAAGTCTCTGGTCATTGCAGGAAAAGGAATACTTTAAAAGCAGGGCTTTTTAGGTCTATCAGAAACATAAATAGAGCCTTGTGATTCTGTTTATTATCTTTTTCTTTTATGAAATTTTAACGTGTCAAAAACAGGATATTCTATTCCGTCAACGTCATAAACTACTGGAAAAATTTGCTTGTGTCTAAGTACCAAAAAGACTTTCTAACACAATCTGTTCTATTCAAGAGCCCTTATTAACAAGCTTACTTCTTACCAAGGTCCATAAGTATGCATTTAGGAAAGTGGACATAGCCCTGACTCAAAGTCGAGGTTTCCTTAGTCTTTTCTAGGAATATTATGGCAGATGTAGGAGGTCTTCTGTTTAAATGAAATGTATTAGAAACAATCCCAACACTGATGACTGTGGTTCACTCCTCTGCTGCAAAACCTTGGTGTGGTGTTGGTTCTCAACAAGTATTTCTGGCAGCTGTTGACTAGATTTACATTTTGTAGCAGACCTCCTTGTATTTCCAGTGCGGATGTCCCGTACAGTAGTAACCTCAAATATTCCCTGTTGTCTGGGAGAGCTTAGAGAGCAAATTGTAACAACTGTGAGTACCCAGAGCTGTCCTCAGTAGATTTTAGGAAGGTACATTTGCAACCTATGCATGGCACATTCCCACTCTCAATTCACTAAAAGAGAAGAAAAGCACTTTCTTCTGAAACCTGAATTATTTCTGAAAAATGTGACATTTTCTCTTGTCTATAGAAACTTAAAAAATAGAGACTTGTGATTAAAGCAATTCCTCTACTCAGCATAATGCTTTGTGACATTAAGATATTTTTTCCAAGCACTGCAATACTATTAAACTCAAGGTGTGTCATTCTTGTATGTATCAACTTCTCAGTTTCTTTATTAAATCAAAATTTCATCTTCCTTCAGATGGAGACTGCAGGGAAATGCCTGACTGCTGCTGTTAGTATGACAGAAATGCTGACAGAGTGTGAATACAAAGGTTCACTCTTAAGAGAATATCTCATTTCATGACTTGAAATCTTATCTTTATTATAGGAAAATAATAAAGCCTATAGACATGTGAACAAGAAAATATATAAAGGGTGAGAGTGAAACAGTTTTCCAAATGCAAACTAATCTTAATTCCATGAGATAGGAACAAATAAAGATAGAAATTGCAAAAAAGAAAAGGTCTTCACTATTTTCAGTACTGTGTTCATAGCAGAAGCATGACACGCATGGTAGAAAATATATGTAGCTTAACTGGGGATTAAAACATCCTGAGAAAATGGTGCAAATATGGCTCTAAGTGGACTGAAACACTGTTTATGGACTGGACAATTCCAGTGCATGAACAATACTGTGTCTATTGTAGTGGAAGCTGTGGTCCATAAATTCCCAGCATGGTTTCAAGAAAGCTGGAGGACAGTGAACCCAGACAGTGAAAGCTGCTTGTCATGATCTCTGTTAGTGCTGTAGCATTTGAATGTGCACTTTGATGGACCAGGGAAGAGAGGTGATACTTCCTGAAGTTCTGCACACTGTCCAAACAGTTCTCCTTGCTTTTGCCACTACAGTTTAGGGCAGCAGACTGCACAGTTTTTCCATCTCATCTCTTCTCTTTTGATCATCAGTGAAATGTTTTGGAGACCAACGTATAAACCAACAGTTCATTTCGGAGTTGCGACCTCTATGAGACGAATGAGTCAACACAGACATTTCAGGATTGACAAGCTTACAGTTAATGAGATTTTTGTCAACAGCTTGTCCATCCAGAGATGAGTGAGCAAATGACACTACAATTGCTTTTAATAAATACAGCGGTGCGCAACCGAATGCAAAAAGAAGACTTCGGGTTTCAGCTGCAACATCCAATTAATTCCACTTCCTACATTTTTGAGGATGGTATCTCGTATGGCATATGCTGGACCAGAGATTCATTATAGAAAAGTTTCCATCAGGTAATAAAGGTCTGAAAATGCTATTTGCTCAGATTCAAGTAAAGGAGCTATTCTGAGCAATTAATTACTCCATGTGAAATTGTAAAATCCAATTAATGCATCTTAAGAACACAGTGGTGTTGATCAGTATAGTTCTTATAAGCTCACATTACAAAAGTTTTCTTTATTTTTGTCTCTGTCCAAGCCCAGAAATCAGTCCCTAACAGCAGTACCTGAGCACAGATTTAACCCCATGCAAAAACCTGATAAGAGCCTGAGCTCCAGACAAAGCAGTCTTCAGCCATAATCACCAAATCTTTGGGCTACGGGATTAAACAGAACTAGAGACTGACTAAAATGTCAAAAATATTATTATATTACTATATATTAACTAAATACAGCATCAGATGAAGGCAGTGAAACAAGTCTAGGACAGTGTTTCCATTGCCTGGGGCTCTTCTCTGCTTTCGCCAGGGGGCTGCAGAAGCCATCCTGGCACTGGCAGGCCACTCATCTGCCTGGGCATCAATGTGTCATTTAGGTCAAACCTGATCTAAGTTAAACATCTCAGCTGATTGTTACTATGAAAAAAATATTTAAATCTCACGTAGTTTTGTGCCATCAGAATTGTTTCAATGCCTTTAAATCAAACTAAATACTTATAAGTAGTGGCCAGGGCAGAACTGGGCAGCCCAGATCAGCACATGCAAACCATCATCACCAACATCCTTTTGGAAAATAGCCGCCTGCATAAAATTGTCTGCAGTAACAGGACGCTCATGCATCAGCCCTCAGCCCTTGAACCTAATAATGGTGATTTCAAGTGAGTTATCAGTTCTTGGGGAAAAATGTGCATTATTCCAATATTCAGTTATTTATATTGCAGGTCCCAATCAAAAATCAAGACTACATTGTTCTGATCAATGGAAAACCATGCACTGAAAGACAATTTCTGAAATAGCTTCCAATTTGACTTTAGGATAGAAGGCTGGATATGCCTTTTCAGAAAAAAAAAAGCCACAAAAACAACAAAAAAAATGAGGATGCACAAAAGGTTTAGCATAACAAAAATCACAAAAACAGAAAAATTAAGGGGAAAATCGTGCTGTTCCATATTTCAATTTTTTTCCTTAATTTTAATATGCCTACCTCATGAAATTAAATACCACATACCCTTTTCAGTCATTCTTATTTATCCTGCAATTTAGTTCAAGGTTTTCACTGATTTGCCCTGTTGTTTTTGTTAGTTTTATGTTTTTCATTTAAATTCTCTGCTTATTTCTAAGTCTAACCCTTTTTCCTCACCTACTGTCGTGTTCAAACACAAAGCCTGCAATTCTGGGAATACACTGAAAACATTGCTGTTGGCTGGTGTAGCAGCTCCCAGCACATTCAACAGGGGAGAAGGAAATTAAAACAACTTCATAAATCCCTGCTAGACTGAGTTCTGACATAAAGGAGACAACGGTACATCCACATGAGTTCCCACTGTCACCTAACCAAAATCAACCACAGTACAGCCCTGGTTTCATATGCGTTCTCCATGGGAAACTCTGGAGGGGTGTCCAGTGTTCATACAACCTATTGGCTTGTATGTAGATACGTATCTTGACAAAATGAAGTTGCATTCTCAAGCACTGTAAGAGAAAGTACTTGTCTTGGACATATTTTGGAGGACACCAAGCCTTAAAAATGCTTTATTATCTTGGAAGACCGTTTTCAAAAGGTTTATCTGATTTTACGTACAGATAAATCTTCTAAATTACAGTGCTTCCTTAATACCCACCGGCGGATCTGTGATTACTTGGGTTTGGCAAATTTAGACAATTCCTTGCTGGATTTTTAAAGGAAACATGAGAAGCTGCTTTCAAGACGGAGTAAATTACCAATGCCAGGGGTCATTTCTATCAGACTTAAGTACCTTTGATAATCCTCTTGCTGAGAACACTCTACCTTGTAAGGAATGATGCTGTTGAATGTGAAATGAAGTTCTCCCTTGCCACCTCTTTTTCCTTCAGCAAGCGTAGTGAAAAATAGCTATTTATCAGTCAGCCACACATCTATTTATCTTCACTCATTCGAGCAGTCTCCCCCAGGAGAATCTGCTTACGGAGCTCCTACCACAGACAACTCAAGCTTGTACACAGGCCAGTGGTTGGCTCTGATCCTGTGACCTCTAAGCCTTGGCAAAACTCTCCTGCTCCACTGGATGCTGTGAGATAGAGCACAGCCATATTTAGGAATATGGAATTTTTCCAAATTTCATCATTTTTTCCCTCAAAACCATAAAGATCATTTGATTAATTATAGTCAGCCCTAAGCTGTCCGCTATGTCTTGCCAGAGTTTCAGGTACACGTACCGCAATAACGCTCCACTAACTGAAAATACAAGATTAGAAAAAGAGAGGAAAAGGAAGAAAGGAGTCCAGAAGAAGCGAGGAACTTGCAACAGTAAGTACAGAAAAGGAACGAGAGTCTAAATGTCAGAATAAACAACATGCAGCTCTAGGAGTCCATACCTTGCTGCAGGGAGCAATCCAGTAGGCTATGGCAAGGAAGGGCAGGCCTATGGAGACCCCAAACACAGCCAGGAACTTCACAGCTATAGACTGCTGACGTAAGCCTGAGAGGTTTTCATACCACATGGTGAGCAGCTGTTGCTGGCAGTTGGGGTGAGCAACAAACTGTAAGAGGAAACAGAAAAAGGAATATTAGCAGCATCGTCTGAAGGGAGTGAGATTTTGGCAAGCATCTGCTGAACTTGCCCAACAGAAAAATACAGGACGTGTCTTTGTCATCCGACATAGCTTTTGGTGTCAAAAAACAGAACTGCAAACTAACCAACCCACGTCCCCATGTACTGGCAGAACAGGTTTCGGTTCTGGTTCTTATCTTCTTTCTAGATAAAGGTTTTGTCAAGACTGTCTAGGCCAAAACCCAATGACTTTCAGTGGGCAGTAAGGACAAAGCACCTCTTGGGGGGGGGGGAGGGGGTCAGGGTCTGCAGCTCAGACAGTCCACATAGAGTTACAGAAGAGCAGCAGAGAGATACTTTGGTGCTAGAAGCTGAAAAAATCTCTGATAAATGGCTAAAGCCATAGGATGCCGTTGAAGGAGTAGCTCAACACAGCACCAATGTAATATTGTTTACATTCATTGCATATTGATGCAAAGCGAACCATTCCGCATTGTTCTTCTGTAAACTGTAAGAGGTGTGGCTGGCATTTTGCAGTGAGCAACTTTAAACGCTTTATCTCAGATTATCTTTTGAAAATGATAGCTCATTCTTTACTGATTGGAGAAAAAGACAAATTTAGAAGCAGAAGGAAGCGCTCCAGTACAGAAAGTACATATTTTGTATCTTACAACTGAGATTCCTCAGCTTATTGTTCAAGGGAGAAAGAAAAAGCGAGCAGCAGACAACTGAAAAGGGCAATTTCTTAATGGTAAAATCACAGCACCACTGGATCCCACAGAAGAGTTTTATTATAAAATATTGAACTTCTTTATTTCATATTGTTCACCAGAGTGATTGAATTTAGCATGTGACTGTTTTTAATAACAAAGAGAGATAATTAAAAGGCAAAATAACTGAAAGAAAAGATGAAAAATAGATACGTGGCTAATGTGGCTGATTGCATTTGGATAACTGAACGTTTCATTTATGAGTTTGGTGGGCGAATAAATGCTCTGAGAAGGGAAATGTAAAACCCTCCACTATTTCAAAAAGCAGAACTTTCTGGAGGTAGGGAGAGGGGGAAAGACTCGAGAGAGAAAGAGAGGAGGAAAGCAGAGGCTACAAATCCCTACTGTGCTCTCATCTTCATTGTCTTTGCAAAAATGGTCACATTAGAAATATAATGGACTATTTTCTAGACGATGGTATAATAACAAAACTGTTACTGTGATTCTTAATTGCCAGCCCAGAATGAAATACAGTTGCACAGTAATTGGGATGGCTGTGGAATAGGGCAATTCCATCTTTAACAGCACATTAGCGACCATTTAAAATGCACTTCTTCAGATGAATTCGGCTTTGGGGCAGTGGGGAGGCTACATTTCTCAAAAAGAAAAAGAAAAGAAAAGGGAAAGTATCTTTCAGTGACGAAACCTTTCAGGGTGAAGGAATCTGAAAGGTACTTTTAACCTCTTTCATCTTGAGGAATGTTTCCTGGAAATATTAACCATTTCCTGTGCTTTCAAGTTGTTTCCCTCAAAAATATTTTTCAAGAAGATACATTATAAATCATCAGTCCTGATCATCTGAACACTTCAAGTTTAAGGTTTAGGTGATAACTACAGTACTACAATGACAGATTTCCAAGCCGTCCCTGTTTGCTCCGGCTAATTATCTTTCTGGCAAACAGCCGAAAACCATGGAAGGAAGCTGGACGGAATTGATCCCCTTCGTAAATTCTTTTTTTCTTCTTTAGATAGGACGAATTCAACATCACTTTTAATGGCTCATAGAAAGGAAAGTTACGGTGGTAGACATGCAGACTTCGGCAACAACGGGCCGAAGCGCCAGCCAGGCTTCCTGGCTTCCTCCTACTCCTGTCATCGTTCACCACATTATGAGAATTGATTCAAAGAGATTCAGTTGCCCTTGGCAATGAGGCAGCCAAAGACTTCTGTTGGTTGGCATGTCATTTTAATACGTTCATTGTTTCACTCCGTCTGGGAACAGCTAGAATGAAAATACAGATACAGGGAAATGGAGAAGGAATTGCCATAAAACCATATTCATTGGAATAACTTATTTTGTACAACACAATTAAGATTGACAGTATGCCATAGAGCCTTGATAGTAATCATCTTCTGATTATTACAAAAATGAAGAAAAAAATCAGAATAAGATAGGAGTATGAATGGATTTTGATCTGTTATTTGCATACAGCAAGCAGTACAATTTTTCATTACATTTTCTTCGTCGTATACTAATGAAACACACAACAACCACTGAACAATGTCAGCCTTCTCTCAACCAAAACATCAGAAACTGATCTTAGACTCTCAAAGACAAGAAGGAGCTATTTCACTTTCTCTTTTCTCAGAGAATGGCCACAGACATCAAGTTAGATGTTACGCTAATATTTTGCTTAGCATCATAGATATAGAAAATGCTTTGCAATTTCTATACTCAGGAATGGCTGCAGCAGCTTTTCTCATCCCACACCACACACAGCCCAGTAGATGGTCATGGTTTCTCCTTATGCTATGTGTATTTACACGACTTATTAATAAAATAGGACTTCTCTCCAGCCTATGAGTTACACATACACTTCTTAGTTTAAAAGGCTTAAAAAAAATCACTTGCCACTGCAAAGAGACAATTCAAATAATGAAGTGGCATTTTTGAGAGCTCATGAAAGGCACAGCAGTATTGACATCTCCAGAAGCATTCTGTGCTGCAGGGGAGTAAACTCTCAGCGAGATCTGACTTTAAATAAAATATGGAAAAAAAATAAACATTCTTAAAGTCCTTGGAGAGAATTGAAAGAGTCCAAAGGAACTGTTTTCGCTTAGAAATAAAGGGGATGCTTCAGAGATCACTGTAGGTAGTGCACTGGACAATAACTTTTCCATGTTGTTGCCTGAGCTGCGACAGCTCATTCTTGTATCTTATTATGTATATATATTATGAAAAAGCATGGGAGATTCAGGTTGGATATTTGGAAAAATTTCTTCTCAGAAGAAGTGGTGGTGCATTGGCACCGACTGCCCAGGGAGTGGGGGAGTCACCAACTCTGCAGTTGTTCCAGAACCACGGAGATGTGGGACGTGGGGATGTGGTCAGTGGGAATGGTGGGGGTGGGTTTGTCTTAGAGATTCGAGAGGTCTTTTCCAACCTCAGTGACTCAGCAATTGTATGTACTGTTTAAGCTACACCCAGGTGACAGAGAAACAGGAAATTCCCAAGAGTGTTCCTAAGAGTGCCAGCCAACAGTCAAACAGAAGAACAACTGATAACAATCCCAGAAAAAAAAGTCCTGTAAATCTATCAGCAGCAATACAAGAATTTATGGTAGGATTGGCAAAAGGCAAAAATTGGCCTCAGATGATTGGGATTAATCGCACATTACAAAAACTAGTATCTTTTTAGTCGTTGAAATAATTCTTATTTGCTTATGAGTGCAGAAATCCACCTTCAAGGCAAAGGAATTAACCACTCAGTCTGTCTTACCTTTCTCTGCTCACGCACACGGCACAAAACAGCCACGGTATGAGGTAGGAAGGAAGAACTCATCAGTGAGACAGTGCAAACAGTTCATAAACCGCACGCCAGAACTAACAACACAAACCAGCAACTTCAGTGTCCCATTGTCACAGAGAACACTCCTCATTTCCTCCAGCTCACCCCTTCACTGTAAGCAGTGTGACACTGGCAAGCATCACCAATTAAAGCTGCAATTCAGAGGGGCAGAGGCATGTTTAACCAGTGAGTGAGAGCTGGAAAGGGAGCCACACCAACAGACATTCAGGAGGATGTCCGTAATTCAGCAGGCACTGTGAGAGGCAGGGATGAGCCATTCTCCTTCTGATCACTTAGCTGCACTCATGACCTTCAAACCACCTTTCTGGGTTTGTGATTAAACGTTTGTATTTTGAGGTAGTTCATTCCTTTTGCAAATATTTCCTAATGCCAACTAGCAGGCTTGTGGGAACCTCACTTGGGCTGCATAATGCTTTGTATGCTAGAGACCCTTGTGAAAGCACCAAAGTGATTCTGATAACTCATTGGAGTTAATCATCACCCTGCTCCTCTGAAGCGCATGGGAAAATGATGTTAAAGGTTTTTGCTCTGGCAGAAGTCCCCTCTGCTTACAGAGCTGTTTCACCAATGCAGAACGGGACATGAAGTAGCTCCATCAAAATTACTGAAGCTTGCTAGGAAACACACAGGAGAGGAAAATGCCAATATAGATACACATAAACCTTATCATCATGCTGTACTCTGTGTTCTCTGAAGCTTGAAGTGAACAAAGAGTGCTTTGTTTTGAAGAAATTGTTATGAGATACCTTAACAAAACAAATGGGACATATTAATTTTATGATCCAGAGCAGGGGAAAAAGAATTTGCTTTTTGCAGTGCTTGTGCTGCTAAATTACAACAAATAAAGTTGTCAGAGGGTAAATATGGTGGGATCTTGGTTGGCTTTACTGGGCCTGTGAAGTGTGTAAGTAAAGCTGTAGAAAGTTTAAGAAAGATTGGAAAGTACTTGGACTCAAATTACTGTCATCTTATCAATTACAAATAATAAGTGAAGTTCCAATCCATGCTGTGGGGTGGTGCCCTCTTTGCCAGAGGGATCCACTTCAGTTACAGCTAACTGCTACCCATGGCTGCAGGCTACATTTTAAAAACCATTTGCACCAGAATAGCCTTATAGGGGAAAGCACATCAGCCAGTCCAAATTCTTTCATCCAAGAGCAAAAAAGAATTTCATGGATCCCTGTTCAACTCAAGTGAAAGAAAATTCAGCAGATAACACCAATGGGATCTGACCATAAGGAATCAACAAACCCTATGTGAGGAAGGTCCCCTGGGCTGTCACAGTTGTTGCAGATAGAACACGAAGCAAGGCAACGTCCCTGCCCTGAGGATTTGAGGATTTCTGCAGCTTTTTCTCTCTCTTTGGGGTTCATTTGACTGTCTAGTGGTATCACAAATATTCATGAGGATCTCACTCATCCTGTAGATGATTTTTATGACAGCCTCAGTGAATATGGTCTGGAGTCAAACAGAGCATTTATAAACCTCATAGTAAAGGGAGAAGGTTTTTATTTGCAGGCAGAGCCCAAATGACCTAGAACTATCAGAACAAAATAAAAATGAATTGTGCAGCTTCAGTCAAAGTTACTTTAAAGATGCACATAAAGTAGTCAATACAGTGTTAGTAATAAAATACGCCTTCTGGAGAAGCACTCACACAGACCTTCTTAATTAAGAAAACTTTATTAGGGCAATTAAGAGTGGGGAAATACATGCTTGCATCAAATCCCAAAACACCCGCATATTCCTCAGCGCTATGGAAATCCAATATCCGGATCCACTCGCTGATTAACTCAAGTTATCTAATACCAAATCCTGATTTTGAGCACTTTAAACCTTAACATAGCTACTGTTTGCAACCACACATCTTTCACACGACTCAGTCTACCCTATAAATCAAGCATGATGTTTAGAATAGATTTTCTGCTCTCTGCTAAATTAGAGAGCACGTGAATAGGATTGGGATCTCACTTTACAGAACTGACAAGCAGTAAAGCTAAGGTAATGAAGGACAGCCCACTGCTGGCATAACTGCCCAAAGCACCTATGCAGTGCACAGCCATAAAGGAGACAGCGCAATCCCATTAGAATGAGCAATGTGAATGGAAACAGGGCTTGACTAGGCACAAAATATTAAAAGGACAAAAAATAAAGCCAAATAAAAACAAATCAGCCCAATAGAAAACAAAAACAATGAGGTAAATAAAGCTGCCAGGACCATTTCAATTGCAATTTGCCTACTAACAGAAAAAAATCTTTAGTGCTGAGTAAAAACATGAAGTTAATAATCCTTTTAACAATGAAATCTTCCTCCATTGCTGTTGTTCTCTTATTTTCAATCCATGTTATGTAATATTAAATGATATAATTGAGGTATAGAACTAGAAAATATAGTATTTATAGAAATTCTTTAATTTAAACCTGTCCATAGTTTATGTTCAATTTCACTTTCTTTATTCAAGAGCAGGTACTCTCTTTTTGTGCTAAGCATTTTCTTTTCCCCTACAGAGTAATGAGTTCAGTGGTTTGTTTGAGGAATCTCCAGTTCCATATTAGAATATGTTGCATGTTTTACAAAGACATTTGATGCTAATGCCTAGTTTCTTGTTTCACGTGCATAAATAAGTCTTGTAATTGAACTATTTATCTGACAACAAGCAAATGAAGTGAAAGTCCCAACCTCCAGCATTCCAGGTTATTCTTATCTCTACAGAATCAGAACCACTTGGAAATCCTTATCATCTACCTATTCATCTGAAAGCATGCCACAACAAAAAGCTATCAAGGAGCAAATCTGCCTGGGTATCTATATAGAAGATGACCACAGCGGGCATAGAAGTTTAAAATGCTATAACAACTTCTCCTCAGAGAACCAGTCAACTATTTTCCAAGGGACAAGGAAAGACTGTGCTGATACGGTGCTCAAATTCTAATGCCTCCAATATAGAGAGTTTCACTCCCAGAGCTGATGGAGAGACTCTCTTGTAGGATAAGTCCCCTCACCACGAGGTAGAGAGTTTAAAAAAGAATTATTAAATATGGATATCTACAGGTGTGTGACAAGAATACTGCATAGAAGAGATGTAGCTTGGGACACTACTCATTAAAATGCTCAAATTTGAACACTACTTAGGAAACATCTTCAATTTGAAATACCAAATCCTCTTCTTTTGAGGGTTTGTACTCATCCCCATCTGACTTTCTGTCCCAAAGACATTAGCAGGTCTACTGCCTGCGGGGAGATAAATGAAGCCAAAATTGGGGGCACGTAAGGTCAGGTTTAGAGCAGACGATATTAATTGTTCTTTTCTAAAAGAATTTTAATATTAATAAAGGTAATTTTTAAGTCCTTTTATCTACGATGGAAACATATGCAAAGGATTTGATGTGTTCTACTGCTCTCTCAATGTCTTCATGGACTTCTAAGACCCTGTGGCACTTTGCAAATGAAAATAATTAAGTCTGCATATTACAGTAAATTGGGAATATTGCAAACACCACTCAGGATGGAGATATGATTCATTTGAGCCTTGAGAGGATGAATTTATGGGCAGGAAATAACAAAATGAGATTCATCCTGAAAAAGAAATTAAAACATCTGGGCAAATGGAAATCATCAGAGCCACAGATTTAGTGGGAGGAAGGAACCTTGCTAATGAAATAGAGACATAAAAACTGTTTCCGTAAGGAAGGAAAGTAACTCCTTCCCTATCTGTAAAACAAGTAAAAATACAACAAGGAAAATTATGTGGACAAGAGTCCAGAACGACCAGGGTATTTCTACTGTAAAAAGGGCATTTTTTTTCCTATGTGACAGTATCGACATGCTCTGGTAAAGGAGACAAGAGACACTTCTCATCCCTCCACTACTGTCCCACTACAACCATCAATGAATGACCACAGTTAGCTATTCCTGAACTCAAGACCTCACATTTGGATGTTAAAATACACCCTTGTCCTGCTTAAACCATTACCTGTGCATGTTATGACCATAGGAATACAGAAGTTCAGCGACTACCCCAAGGGAAATTCCTAATCTTCACCCTGTTTCAAAGAGGGACAAAGAGCCCATGACTTTGACAGGAAGGGCTGATTCTTTTGCCTGTTCCATGGATGCAGCCACTGGTGTCCCATGCAATGGCAGGGAGCTCCTTGGACTGCAGCTGGCGTACAAGACACAGCACAGGGTAAAGCTTCATCCTCAGAGCAAATGAATGGGAAACTGAGGTTGTTGCAGCAGTTGACAAGAGCTATGTGACCAATGCAGGGAAAAACTATAATCTAATGTAGCCACGAATATTCTGTTTGGAGCATCCTCCATATGTTAATTATTAATAATACATTTATGAGAAAAGTTCCTGTTCCAGTTCTCCATTAAATAGGATTTACACAGCCATCTGGTGTTCTGTTTAACTCTTATTAATTTTTTTAAAACTCAGTTTGTGTGTCTTACTGTTAATCTAATTAAAACTCGTGAAAGAGAGAGGTGCTCTGGCTTTGTGAGTTATGAAATGAGCTGCTAACTGAGAAAATAGAGATGGGCACTCAACATCCGCAATTAAAAGAATACAGCAGCAATGATTTTTGACATTGAGAAAGAAGGGAATGAATGTCACTTCTCACAGAGAAACAACAGCTTTAGATCTAAAGGTAAATGTCAAAATGCAACTCTCCTGCCAATATTAAAAGGTGATAAAAAAGGGCATAGCAGTACAGAGAAAAATGAGAACGGAAAAGAGGAAGTGTTCTGTAAAGCTGATACACACTACTGAAATGCTCTTGTTGTGGTACATCAAGAAAATGTCTATTTCCTCACTGTTGGAGATCTGAAGGAAGAACTCAAGGAAGAGCCATCCCAGCTTCTGTTCCTATGCCTCACAAGCAAAAAAAAAATTCAAACATAGGGACAACCTGTGCCACATTCATGTTTCCAACATCTGATTGAGACTGCACAATTGTTTAAAGAAAATACACTCTTGTGCAGTCTCCTATCAGGAAAGTGAAGTTAACCCTTATATCTTGTAAGCGTGCTACTAACCAGCTATGGAGATACCAAACGGTCCACTGCTTCAGAGCAGATGAACTTCTAAAATATCAAAGCTCTTCCAGACTACACCAAGTTTGGGGATGAGTAACCTGGTTCTGACAGAGCCCATGTGAGAACGCGTGGAAGAAGAACTGGTACTGTTGTTGGGATCAGTTTTATTTTATTTCGTGGGGAAGAGCACTCCAATTCAGCAACTCAAACCACATTTGGCTATAACCCTCTAGAAACATCCCATCTAAATAGTTACCATTTCACATTAGTGCTGCTTTTTAATCGTGACCTTTCCACAAGTACCCACTGGACTCCATTGCGCTGTTTGCTCTCACACTGTGCAGCTCCCCAGCCCTCTGCTATGCCAGGACAGGGCTCTGCTGCTCCCACCCTTCCTCCTCCCTTTGATGGAGCAGAAAGAATCCAGACTTTTACTGGGCCACATGCATAAAAGCTAGTTAAGTCATACCAGGAGGCAATAACAGTAAGTTTGCTATGATTTCATGATGTATGCTACAAGTCCTTTTCTTGACAAGCATCCAGGGCTTTATAAATGCCTAAATGTTTGAAAATTATTTACTTTGCTCTTGACAAACTGTTCCTATTGTAACAATTACTAAAATAATTCTTCAAGGAATCACAGATCATTAAGGTATTTAATTTGAAGGGAGTAATATCCCCAGTGAACCTGAACAGAGGATATTTGAGTGCAGTTTTCCAGGAATCCCAGGGTACAAAGTGATTGTTTAGTTCTTTCGGGTAGAGAGTTAAAGTAATACAGTTCTTAAAGGCTGTACGACTGTAATTTCAGCTTTTTCCTTGCTGTGAGATACCTGCAAGCAGAATTTCTCAATTCTTTACTGCCCTTCCATACAAAATACTTCAATGGCATTATAGAAACTTAAACCTGCTTTCTTGTCAGCGTCTCATATACACTAAGAGCTTCTTTTTCAGGAAAAAAAAGTACAAAGTAAAGACAGATCAGAAGTTTCAGACTTCAGAGCCTTATGTTTTCTTGAATGAGTTTCCATTTCAACTGGGATTTTGTAAATTAGAAGGTGGGGGGGAAGGAAAGAGAAAAGGATTCTGATCAATACATCAGTGCAGAGGAAGATCATTTAGGACTCAGCCCAAGACCTTTTGAGGTTACCAGCTGCAGGTTCCTGGGTAGGAGATGTAAGAAGGCTCCAGTCCCTCTTTTGGCATACGAATGTTCCTGTGCCTTCAGTGTGATGAGTGAACAGCTCCGGCCTCCCATTCAGTTCCAGGCCGAGTTGCTCTCGGAATGAGGGATTTTCAAGTAGAGATTTGGCCTTAAAGAAGAGAGGGGTGAAAAAACTGTATATCTGACTAAAAGTAAGCATGAGTTTGATGGGAAAATTCACTGCTCTGTTGCTCTGTGTACAGGGAAGTGCAGTCTGTACCTCCAGCAACTGACACTTACTCAGAAGCACAACTGCCAAATGAAGGATATTGTTTAATTAAGATATTGTGATGGGACAAAAACTAGCACTAATAATTTAAACAGCAAACGTTACCTTAATTGCATCCCTAAAGCTTTCATATGGGTACAAACTGTGATTAAATGGGGATTGCCTCAGCAGCTGTGCAATAAAACCATGGATATTAAATAATTTTCAATATAAGTTGTTCCCTGCAAACAGACATCTACTGTAGACATTTACAGTCCTAATAAGAAGGTATGAATATAGAAGCTGCTGGTAGTGTTAAATTTTAAAAGATAATTGATTTTTCTTTAAACTTTGGATGCAAATATTTAGTTCAGAGATTAGCTTAAAGAAAAAGCCTATAATATTGAACATTTATTTTTCCCTAGTCTGCTGTGCAGTCCTTGAAGGTATCTCATCTAAGATTCTTCTCGCTGTTCATGAGAAGGAACAAATATAAAACATTTCAGCAGTTGCCCCTCCAGTTTAAGTAAGAACATCTTAATTTCTCTGGCTCATTTAGAGCTTGTGGAGCTGAAAGCAGAACTGACCATTTGAGAGTTGATGCTAATGGTAAAGGCAGGCAGGTTTTAGTAAATAGGGGCAGCGGGCACAGATGTAATCTCTTCATTGCATTGACTTCACAAATGTGACCTGGAATTTATAGAACCAGTCCAAGAATTTATCAGATATGTATTTCAACTTGCTCTTCATCACATCCCTTTCAATTATATAATTTTCACACAATGAAAATAGGTTTTAGAGCACAGCTTTCATATATATAAGCCTAAACACCTCTCAGCTGGATATAAAATTTGTACCTGAAGTCTATTTTCTCTTAAGAAAATTACTGCACTACCATAACACAATCTCTTTGTTCAGCATGCACGATAAATATCAGCCTATTATCATAAGTCACTGCCAATAACCAAAGCCATTTATCTGAATGCATCTTTGCCTCCCACAAATGAAACCATCTTACTTTCCAGCTCGCAGTTAAATGCTCACCTTACACACAGGCAAGCACTCCTGAGAAGTGCTAAACTGGGATTCAGCATGAGACTGAGTAATGTTCATGTTTATATTCTGTAATTAACAGTTATCTGTGAGCAATGAGTTGCGATCCACAAAAGATACTTTAACTTCATATGCCTTATAAAATAAAACAAATAGTATATGGCTGACTACAGATGCCTTAAATTAGTGGTCATACATTATAAAATAAACTAATATAAAACAAAAAATTGAGGTGATACTCCTTCGAAACAATCTAACCAGGACAAACACACTCAAAGCAGCACAATTACTAGCAGCAATTCAGCTCTGGGTAATGGTCTTGGTATCTAAAAGATGACACAGATGTTTAAAATAATGAAGGAGGAAAATGGCACAGCAAACTTCATAAACTGAAAGAACTTGAGGTTCTGACCAGCTTCATAAGAACCCTCAGACTGTGGGTGACCGGGGGCTACTCCTTGGTGATGAGCTGTGAGTGTCTTTCAGTTGAGTTTATTTTCTGAAAGAGCATCAGAGCAAATTTGGTCCCTCGTTACCAAAGCAACAGCTTCGCTAGCTGAACTTGACCCAGCTTGGGGAAAGGCATCTTACCAACCATGGGCTCAGATGCGACACACAGCATACTAGGAAACTGTACTTGGCTTCAAACCACGTGCAAAACATGAAAGCAATTCATTTCAAATAAGAGCTCTAAGATTCTCTTCAATTAATGGCTTTCATAACAGGAAAAGACCTTCTCTGGGCAGGAGAGTAACACAGTCAAGAGGAAAACTGGAGCAGGTGACTGGTGTGCAAGGGAAAAGAGAGCAGATGTTAGCTTGAAAATTTGGAAAGCTCTTCCAGACCCATTGCAGGAGCCCAGTTTCTATCAGTGCCTATTGTAGGAGCAATTAATCAGGACCTCCCAGACCCAGAATTTGCCAGAATCAAATTTACCATTCATAGAACATATTTCCATGAAGTGCTAGGACTTAAGGATCAGTCTTGGTCTCACTGAAATCTGTCTCACCAATTTTCCAGGTGACATCCAGTCCACACGTGAAGATGTACCCACCCAAACAAATAGCTTACCTTTTTGACCTCGTACTTAATTGCCAGTTTAATTCTGCTCAGACTTGGCCGGTGATGCTCAGGGCACAGATGTATGTTCACGTCTCCATTCAGAATCGCCTCTACTTCTTCTGTGTCTCTGCACAGGTCCAGTACCCCCACTACGAAGTCCTTGCATTGCATAGATAGCTTCCTGTAGTCATTCTAAGGGAAAACAGAGAGACACAAGCTATTTAACTGTGGATTTGGGAGCATGCCTTAGACAAAATCTACAATAAAAACAGCCCCAAGAGAGCAACTGTGAGCAAGGATACTTCTGCAAATCACGCTGGCTGGAATAGTAGGGAAGCGTTTGATTTCATCCAGCATATAGCCAGGTTTTTACAAATACATATGAACTCCTTTCCCAGTTAATTAGCATGGTTTCTATCAGCAGCATATCCTAAGTCACAATAGAATGCTCTCCGCAGAACAGATAAACAATTTGCAAAGGAATCTTGATTTAAGCAATCACACAGCCTCTTCTCTGCATATCTTCTAGAAAAGTGAAAAGCTATCCACACAAATGGGTTTCAATTTACACCAGATTTTACTATTTGTACCTTTTGCTACAAACTCTTTAATAAATATCAAGGAGTTGCAGATTGCCACACTGAGCTGCAGCATCACACCCAGATGTGCTCAAATGAATTAGGTAGCTGTAATAACAGTTTTAGTTCCAGATATATTACCTAACAACTTTGTTAAGCTGTTCCAAAAGAGCATCCAGAGGATAATTCCCATCATAACACTTCTCCAAGAAGTAGGACCTCAGAAACACAACGTGATTTTCCATGAAATAATTTCACCTTGCAAACCCACATTACATTTATGGGAAAAGAGATGGTACGTAGCTGACTTGAGAGATGGCTAGAAGAACCATTTCAATGCCTTAAATTGTGATTGATTTTCACATGCTGGCACTTAAAATGAGGAAAATGCCACCATCTGGGTAAATGAAGTAAATTAGAACACGATTAATGCTGCCATTAATATCCTAACAAAATGGTGATATTAAAGACTTCATGAAACAAATAGAAATAATAAGCATAAGATAAGCTCCTACTGACTTGAGAAATCTTTTCAAATTAAGTTTGATGAGTTAATTAAATTCAGCAGCTTAACTAATTAAGCAAGAAGCCAAAAAAGAAAGTAGTTAAACCTGACTTTGATGAAATGATAAGAGTAACCTGGCTTTGTAATCTCATATTTTCTAAATTATTAATTCTAACATTTAAACATAGCAACATAGTAGCCTTCCTTGTAAAGCAATGATCTCAAATCACTGTGCAAACATTAGTTAATTAGGCTGCACAGCACTGATTGAAAGATGGTGTTACACAGAGGTCATTAAATTTCTTTGGAAGTGGTGGGGTTTTTTTTTTGCCCTTCAGAGCTGAGTTGCTCTTGACAATGAGTATTTTCTTAAAGAAGATGAATTAATAATTTTGCTATGGCTTTTGAGGCTCATCTGATGCCCCCTCACACATTCACTTTAGTTACTCTACTGTCACCTGGGCTAAAAGCTACTCTTTCCCAGGTCAGGATAACACAATGTTAATGTAAAATGCACAAGCGTTTGCTGATGAATCATCCACTTTATGGGTATGCAAAACTGGGAAATCACCAGCTTACTCCAGTTCACTTCCTAGGCTTGGAGTTTCAGGCATGAAGATTTGCCTCTAGAACTGGAATTCACATCAACCCCTTCAAGGAAGCATGGTTCCTGTCTGTGCTTTGGGTTCCTCACCCTGAGGCCTTTAGGAATGCAAGGTGTCTATCCCACAACTCTCAAGATTATTAGTTGCATGGAACCTTTAAGTGCTCCAGGGTCAGGATGAGAGATTCTTGCAGAAAGTGAGATGCCATTTCTGATGTGTGCTCATGAGAGAAGGCTGAGGAGGAGAGCTGAGGATGTATATTAGTGGTGAGACTTCTGTGAGGAGGAACTTGTGGGATTACATCCTGCTATCTGCCCCAAACGTTGAAGGCTGGGTTTCTCATTTCCTTCTCAAGCACTGTAGACATTCACCATGTTCCAACTATGGTGCTTATAAATAGAAGTCAGGAAGAGCTTTCAGCCTTCATTAAAAGAGGACATAACATGACCACAAGAAGGTATTTATCTCCAGTAGAGCAGAATTCCCCATAGAAGAAACAGGGGCACCAAGCATTCTATTAAAGGGCCAAATTAGGACAAGTATATAAAATGTCTTCGAGGTCAGGCAGAAAGTGACTGTACATTTGCATCTAAATCTAGCACCGAAGTACTTCGTGGAGATAGGGTTTGTGGAGTGAACGTTACCAAACATAGTGTGAACTGGTGTCTGAGATGTAAATGAAGGATTGTACTGTAAGGATTCAAAGCACTCCTCTCTAATCAGTTCTGTGCTTTAATCTTCGCCATGCCAAGATGTTCTCCGTACTGAAACACACTATTCACTGGGAGAACAGATGCCCAGAAGCAAACCACAGCCTGGAAGTAACTGCAGGAGCTGTGAAGGACAGCAAATATGGATCTGAGCATGGGTGTAGGCTGGGAATGAAGTGCATAAGTGCCCCAGGTAATGGAGACACTTAATTAGCCCAGCAGGTTTGAAAGAAACAAGAGTGAGAACTTCTCTAAACTGTAATAACATTCCCTATTTGTACACTGTTTACAAAGTTCACAAGCTTATCTCCTAGCCAGCATATTTTAGGTAATTCTCACCACTATTTTCACATTATCTGTACAACCAGTATGTATTAGCTCTCATTATTTTTCTTCTTCTGCTTCCTTTACAGAAAACAGTTTACTTAGCAACTAGAAAAAGTGCTTCTGAAGCAACTGTAAATGGCAGGCTCCCAGCTGACACACTCCATCACAATCCAGCTTTATTCACATCTCCTGCAAGCCCAGTGCTGCCTTTGATTTTGTACACTTGCAGACACCATGGATGATTTTTTCTGTTCAAAATCATTTTACTCCAATTATAAGTGCACACGAGAAGCAGCAGGATCTAACCGAGATACAAGATGTGTAAAGAATAAAGATATTATGTTCCAATTGGTATGTAACTGGGCTGGAGAGCAGCTCACTGCTCCCAGGAGGCATTTCTCACACATTAAGGCAAACCTCAGGGATCACTCAGTGCTGTGCCTTCAGACTGGATTCCTCTTACAAAATCATTTATCATTTTGTGCTGGTTTCCTTGATGTTCATGGTCAGCATAGAAAATCCTGCTCTGTTTGCTAATGAGAACACACACAGCACTCAGTGCTTCTCCCATGTCAGTGCCTCTCCCTTTGCAAACAAGGTTACAATATCATTTTTTAAAACTAGAACATAAGAATTAAAGATTAGCTGTTTCCTGCTTCTCCTGACACTGCTGTGCACGTGGAGTTAATGTCTGATTCCGCTGTTTCAAAAAGGCTGATGGTACTTGTCATTCATTGCAATTTCTGAGTACCCTATTATTATCTGTTGATTATGTTCTAAGTGAACTCTGTCACATCTCTGCATCCGTTCCAAGCCACCCGGGTTTCTTCAGAAGAGGGCTGTTTCAGGTCAGAGGGATACAGTCTGAGTAAAAGTTGAGAAGTGATGTGAAATGTGAAGAATTAGAAGCAGTCATCTCTCGATCAGTTAACAAACAAATACAACCCAAAACGAAAGGAAACAAGTAACAATTTCATAGAACCATGGAATCCTCAGAATTGGAAGGGACCTTTAAAGGCCATCTAGTCCAATTCCCCAATGAACAGAGACACCCACAGCCAGATCAGGTTGCTCAGAGAGTGGTCCAGCTCGGCCTTGTGTGTTTCCAAAGACTGGGCACCCACCCCATCTCTGGGCAGCCTACTCCAGATTTCAATCATGTCAAGGATTGGAGAACTTCTTTATCTAGAGAAGCTGGCCTCTAAATACCAGCTCTGCAGGTGCATATGCAGGAGCTGGAACTGATGATCCTTGTGGGTCCCTCCTAAATGGGATATACTGTAAGTCTGTGTTTTTAGGTGGCAAAGAGGGGAATCTAGTCTCCATGCTGACATGCAGTGAGATGATCTGAGATGTGCTGAACCCCCCAGCACAGGTGAGCTTCTACCACAAACTGAAGTAGTGCCAGTGATTCAGGGGGAAGAGGATGAAACCACTTGGTATACACCCTCCCTTTCCCTCAAAATTACTGCTAAGCCCTCTGCTTTTCCAGTCCCAGGAGGTTTAAGTCCTACTGATGCTGATGAAATACTTCCAAGCAACATGCTGAAGCTTACATTTAACTTAATTTTTGGTCAACTTGTTGTAGATAACTCACTGCCCAGCAGGCCACAGACCCACACAATAGTGAATGACACATGAACACAAAACAACCCGTACAAGCACACTACTCATGAAAACCACTCTCTGTCACCATTCAGGATATTTAATTAAATTCACTCACATAATTACTTCCAAACAGCATGTATAAAGAGCAAAGCAGGAAGCACAACCCATCACCGCATTCTCCTAGATTCCTAGTTTTTACTACTGTCTTGTTCTTTTAGCACCTACTAAAGCTATTTCAGACTTCTGGTCAGGAAAGTGAATATCACAGATCTGCTCCCTCCTGAACATACAACTACATACCTCAATCAGAAGGATTTCACCTATTGCCTTTTTCTACTAAAAAAAAGAAATAATAGCTTGATATGACTCATCTATACCTATATATTTCCTCACCAAACAAAAGTCAGATAAGAAAAAGGGGAATAAACAGGAGAGCTGAGCTGTGTATCTGTAATGTGATGGAAAACACAGCAACAACAACAGAGCAGCAAGGTCCTCAGCTATAGTAAGTGAGGATTTGCTCAAATACAACAACCATGGGCATAAAAATAAAGGAAAGAAGCTTCTTACTTTCAGAAGGCCTCAGATACACAGGAATCTCCAGCAGGATACCCTTGTTGCCCCCCTACCAACCCTTAAATGAGGTATGGGAAGGGTTGGACCCTGGCTTTACCCATTCCAGTCACTCAAGTGCATTGCATGCACCTGAGCTCCCCTGGGTTGGCCCTGCCTTCCCACCAGGTGCTCCATCACTGGTTCAAGCCATGACTTAGCATTTCTGCTAAGGTATTCATATTATTATATTTAAAGCTCTGTCCTTCAAATACTGTCTATCCCACAAACCTGGACCACTGCAGTGCAAGGGTTTCCACACAAATTCAAGACTTCTGGAACTCATGGCCATGCACATTCCACACCCATGACTGGGTCTACCATGGCACCAGAAAACATCTGTGTGTTTCCAGTGCCATCACAGATTAACTGCACGGCACACACTTGCTATATCCAACCTCTTGTTTGTGAGCAATACAGGAGCAGTGGATTTGGCAGTAAATCTGGCATTTCTGCCTAGCTTTCAATGTGCTGTGCTCTCAATGTCTCCTTGAAGCTCTTGGCTCTCTCTGTTTAGTTTACATCACACGTGCATATACATCATGGAGAGAAATATTGCATTGCTTGGATTATCATTCCGAGAGCAGCAGAAAAAGAATAAAATGCAGAAGTGAATCTGTAAAAACCAGCAGAAAATGCCCCCAGATAACAATGCATAAAGAAAGAAAACAAAGGCAAGAGAAAGGAGGGGGGAAGCCAATAATATTACATGCTAGATTTGAATCACAGTTTTTAAATAACGATCATGTCAAATAGTCAAAGTGCTTAGAAATATTTACTAATTAGATTTCACATGAAAATTGCAAAAGCCAGCTAAGAAGCTGCTGGACTGGTTTCCTTCTGGATATTTACACAGTCTGTGACCAGCCATATGCTTCAGAAGGAAAAAGCACAAGGTCTGTGGGAGGGAAGGGAACAAGAGGAGCTGCTAAGGAGGGCCCCAGCACTGCTCCTGTCACCACAGTCACTTCTCAGGGGCACCAAACCCATCCCCCAGAGCTCCGTTGACAGTGCACATAACCACTGGGATCTTTGACTACAGCTGAATGCATTTCTACTCTTCCCAGACTAAATGCCTGTATGCATAGATGATGCCAAGACTATACAGTTAGTTTTCCAGACAGCACAACATCTAGTTGGTTTATGCTCTTGTGCTTTCTGAATGGCAGCACATCAGCAATTTTTTAGGAGCTCTGTGTCGCATCCAGTGGGCATATCTCTGAAAATAAAGCTAAGTGCTCATTTGAAGCATTTCACTCCTCAGGTACTTGTAGTTAAGGATGTCTGGAGGTAGCAACAGATGCCACTTGTTCATTTTGCAATGAACTAGACCTTGACTTCTTCACCCCCAAAGAGCATAATATAATAAACAAGCTGTTCAAAGGTAAGTTTGACATTTCAAAAATGTTTCTGTGTTGTTTTCCAAACAATTTGGTCCTTTCTAAAAGGAGCCAGGATAAACATGGCACCTGCCTGCTCCCTGAGGTGCCAGGCTGCAGTGGGGCCATACCTCGAGGCTAAAGGTGCTGTTAAGTCCTGTAAGGGAGTGTCAGTCAAGAGACAACACAAGATGTGTGCAACAAAAGAGCCCAAGGGCAAAGCAGACAGTGCTGTGTTCACTTTATTTTTGGCCTAAGAAGCCCAGAAAACAACCATATGCTTTGAGTAAGGACCAAAAATTATGTGGTTTCCAATAAGCCATGAAAATATCATCCCTTGCGTCACTGCAGGAATTTCAATGGCAGCTGCACTGAATGATTTATTGTAGGAATGGGTTTTTTGTCCCTCTTCTCTCCTCTCTAGGTCAGGCTTTCTGGCTGCAGTTCATCTCTTCATATGCACTGCAGAGCCTCATCTCTGAGGCAACATCTTTCTTCAATGAGGGGGTAGAGCTGTATGAAACCAACCCACCGACTGCAATTCACCTTGGAGTTGTTCTCCAGCAGATACACCAACCCATTAAAGAAGTTACCTAAGGTGTTGATAAGGGTTTCCACAGTGGAGTTAGGAAATATCTTAAAATTTGTAACTCTGCTTTTCTTGTATTCTTCACTGGTCTGGTGGTATGAGTAACCTTCTGCAACAGTATATCATTAATGGCAGAGCAGATGTAATCAAACATTTATTATGTCAAAGAAAAGGCTGTTTCTTTTTTCTTTTTTCTTTTCCTTAGTAAAATCCTCATTGTGCACTATAATCCATTAGCAGTTCACAACAGTGAATGCAGAGTAAAGCTTATTATTTAAAGTGATGAACACAAGAAAAAGACCCAATAAATTGGTTTATCACTGAAAATTCCAGGAATCTTTAAGTGGGAACAGTCAAAAGCAGAAGAAACATCCCCATCTTATTCCTACTGTTTTTCCTCTCTGTCTGCTATGTGTCTATCAACAGTTAATTTTGGGAAATTGTTTTAGTGATAAACGCAGCTTCTGTAGGATAAAAAAGAACAGATCAGTTCTGCATGCTCTTTCCACCAATAAAATGTTGGTTCATGAAAAACATTTCGTTTTTATATTTTCTTAAAAGCCTCTTCCTATGCAGTTTTTAAGTTATTTTTTACCATTTATCTTGGCAAAACGTCTTACACAGGGCAGTAACTACAAGAATCTATTCACATAATCTTAGGAAAAAGCCGTGTTTTGAGACTGAAAGCAATTCCCAAGTCTTCAGCCAAAACTTCAGATTTCCTTGGTTAAAAGATTTTAAAGCCAGTCCCCTCTACATTCTTTTAAAACGCTTTCCCACAATGTCACTCTCTTCCTGGCAAGCGCTGTCATTGGGCACCTCCATAGTGCACATGAGCACAGAAAAAAATCAGTGTTATTCAGTGGAGAACAAATGTCTTATTCCACATCTCTGAAGATATTCAAATGTACTTAGAGCAGAAATGATGTTGGTTGGCAATATATTTTTTTTGAATTAGAGTATTTAAAATCTCAAGGCTGGCATAGAAGCTTTGCAGCATAATATGGCACTTTAATGCTTGATATCCTTCTCTTTCATATAACCTCAGCTGGTTTTCAAACACACATCACAAGTAAGCCACATGCTTTTAATTGCTCAACTAATTAAAAGGTGGTTTTTACCTTCCTGCAGATTTTCTCATACTCATTTGAATGCTTATGCTGAAACACCTGTTTCCAGAAGATAAACTATAGAGTCCCTGGATGTCACTTAAACAGGACGGGCTGTACAGAGGTATTAAGCAAATGCTTTGGCACTCAGAGTGCAGGTAATACTCGCATTAGCAAAGGAGAGAGTCTGTTTTCCTGTGTCCTGTCTTCAACAGCTTCTCTTTTTAAAATACAAAGTACACATTTCAAGATAATACTCTGCTAATTCTCATGAAATGACACACTTGGCAATGGGTAATTTTCATGCTACACTGGTGTAAAATTCTCTGCAACAAATTATATTCCAGGCAATTGGCATTTTTGATCATGTAAATGCCAAGAACAACAGACACTAAAGTACCTATCACCAGTTTGTGCTAATGTAAAATTATTTGTATATCATTCCTGTTTATCCACAATCTAGTGGATAGTCTGCATAGATGCAGTGCAGATGAGTTCATTATAATTATCTACAATAACAACAATTACCAACACAATGAGTGATAAACTAAATCACTTCCCATCTGCATCCACTTCGATGTTGGACTTGAACTCCTCAGAATGCATTACTTCGTTTACATTCATTAATATGATATGAATTCCCTACAGTGCCTTGGATAAATGTACCTGACTTTATTCTCCCATCTGCTGATCTAATATTATTATTCCACTCAGAGCTATAGTCCTAATTATGCTCATTTGTAGTTGCAGTAGATATCCTTGCCCAATGTGAATAATAAGCAGCAGTCTTTGGAAACCAGTTATCTTGCTCATAACAAATTGCTTGGCTCCTAACTATTCCCTAAAAACTGATGCTGGTATTAGCTGAAAGCTTGGGCATTTGATATTTCTAATTAAACACAAAGCTTACCACTACTGTGTTACTCTGATAGTGCAATAGTGATAGCATCGTTTTCCATCTGTTTGCTTCAACAATAATTTGATTTTGTCTTTCTGAAAAATGTCTTCATCTTTGGTGCTCTAGAGCGTTCTCTCTTGGTAGCATTTAGTGCAAGGGGAGGAGAGAGGGTAATTGTATTACTGTGTAGTTTTAGGTCTATAAGTGTTCTGAAAAAAAACCTCTCTGAAATGATTGCTAGTAAGGGCACACTCAAAGTCACACCAACTCTGCACTTGTTGCAGGAGGATCCGGTGGCTGGCATGGGAAGGACCAACACATCTCTCCTCTCCTTTATCAGCAGCCAGCTACAGGTAGCAGGAGCCCTGTCTGTGTTTCCACCAATAGATGCACCGAGTTGGAACACCAGGACTCATTTTGCCTTACACGCTCAGTGGGTAAGAAAGGAAAACACTCTGTCACTGTTAACTAAACTCAGGCAATCGGCCAAATTATTCCCCCTATTTATCACAGTGCTACTAGCAGCTGGCAGCAAAGCCGGCAGACGACGCGAGCTGCTCCTCTACAGAGGCAGCGGGGACACAGCTGAGGCACAAATGAGAGTCCCTCAGCAGCCAGGACTGGAGAGACAAAGATACATTGCTGTTGGATAGTCTAGGCCATTGGTAAAGTTTGTGGCAGAGCACGAATCCTACTGACCAAAACAACAGCTGATGGATTCGATTTCTCTGGTGGATCTCTTCATCCAAGATGCAACAGACTGTTTCTTTATACAAAGAGAGGAACCTACAAGCAGTGCTCAGGCTCAGATCAGACCCACTGGTTTCACTTTCTTCAGTTCTTTGAAGAGTGGGGATGAAATCATGGTTTCAGCAAATCCCAAGAGGATATGATGGCCAAATGAGCCATGATTTTACCAAGCACTGGAGTTTTTCTCCCACAATAAAGCTGTTACAAAACACGAAATTAATAATGTTGTGGAAGGCTGAAATCTTTATATGTAATTAAATTTTGAAATTATTTCTAAATTATTTGTTGCCTGCTGTCAAAACACCTCACATTCCTCATTAACCCATTACAAGACCTATTGTGCTTCAAGCTGACTACAAAAAATTCAGGGATGGTCTGTGTCAAAAGTAAGAGACTCTTGTATTCACTACCAAACATTTTAGTTTTATACAGAACGAAAAGGAGATTACCCATCTCTAAAGCCATTTCTTCCGAATACATTAAAACACACAACATTGCGCTGTATAAGGTATTTCGCATTCAAATATACTTCCTGAAAATAATGGCTCAGTAAAATTAGCATAGGCCTGGATATTTCCTCCAAACAGGTTTTTTTGAAGGGGACAAAATGAAAATATTTGGATTTCTTACACTGACACGTCTCCAATTAGACCCGTTGAATCTTTTTTCCTATCCCCCCTTTCAATATACTCGAGGGCTTGTTCCTCTGAGGCAGAACATTTTCCTGCAGAAAGTATTCCGTTGACTTTTAAAGATTTCTCCTTCTTTTTCATGAACATCAGCTAGCAGATTTAGCAATAATGTCACTCAATCACCCAGAAAGTGGGCTAAATGACCTCGTAAGCAGTGACCAGGATCCAATTTTCTGCAAGTGCACAGTGAGTTGTAGTGTCACTAGAGTTACAGCTTTCATGAATAATGATCTTACTTTTTCCAGGTGCAGGTGTGGGTTGTAGATGGCCAAGTTATATCCTTCACTGTGAATCATAGCATCTACTATTCTGCTTTGCTGTGAATAGACATAGACAGACGCTGATATACCTTCCTGTTCACAGATACATTTTTTCAAGACGGCTCCAGGCATCGCAGCTTTGGCATTGGCCAAACCCATTCTGAAAAGCTTTGGAGATTTTCTTCTCATGCAATGTTTTAAAACCATTTTGCTTGGGAAATGTGCCAGGAAGAAAAGGATTTAATAACAGAACAGGCATAGGGAAAGCACTCACAAGAAAAGCTCCCAAAATACGGAGCATACTTCTTAATTTATAAAAATATAAATGGAACCACAGAAGAGTCTTTCCTTTAAATAAAAAAAAAAAGTCAGAAGGATTCTCTATATACATTTAATCATTTTCAATAGTTCCTGCTGCAAACCAATGCGAAATGTAGTTAATTCGTTTAGCTCTCAAGAAAAATCCAGTGTACAATCAAATAGTTACAGATTTGTCTTTGAAAATGAACAGCACAGAGAATGAGTTCCTCACATGCAGAGTCCCACTCTGTGAGCAAAACACAAATTTCACTATGAGGCTTAAATGTGTTTTCCTTCTCCCAGGCTATTTCCACCGTCATTCTTTATTTGCTCTCTTACTTTAATATTTATTTTCATCCAATAGATTAAAATTTTAATAATAGGAGCTTGTTTTCCTGCTTGATTCCCTCCCATATCATGAGGTGGGTAATTGGCTGTACCTGCTTATGCATTTGCAAACTGGAGAGAATTTTAAAAAAGATCCATATTTTTAAGAGCAGGTTTTCAAAGCAGTATGGATAAATGTTTTGTGAGTGAGAGTGAAAAGCAAAAGGAAGACAGTTCTTTTCTTAAGTTAAATAGACCAAACCCCATCCCTGACCCCATGTCTAAGAACAAATAACATTTTTGTTAAAGACTGACCTGGAAATGTTCATATCCCTCAAAAACTTGAAAAAAAATAGGTTATAAGTTACTATTATACTTTTAAAAATAGCAGATTCCATCACATCTACAGAAGCGTACAACTCTTCTGCCTGTGCGCTGGAGGTACAGATGCATTTAGCATTGTATAGTTTTTATCTTCTTACACAGGGGTCATACTTAACTTGGGTAAAAAAATCAGAACATGAGTTCATTCTTTTGATACTGCGTACCAAGATGGTCTGAAAGGCAGCAAGGATTTCCCTTAGAGGAGCCAAAGATATTGATGTAGCATAGAGCCAATAGGAGAAACAGAATACGAGCTAATTAGAACCCAGATTACAAAGTATGAAGCATCAGAAAGGGATGTTCTTTCCCAGCCGCATCAAAGGGCAGAGTCATCGAGTATTAATTTGGGATAAAGCTGAATAAACTGCTGGGCTGCTCTCTCAGTTGGGAATTTAGCAACAGGGCACAAGAGACAGCAGAGGAAAGGGATGCAATGAGAGGTGGTTTTCACTCCCAAGCAGTGCTTTTTGGAGCAGTTGTCAGAGAACTCATAGGAGGAGAAATAGCAGTTCCTTTGCAGCTGTGCACAGACGTGGTGCAAAAAGACATCATTTGGGAATAGTGACCATTAATATATTCAGAAGATTTTATGGTGTTGGTGCTTAATTTTCAAAATAGGAACTGGGTAAGACTGATGATATTTGTGAAGGAGAAAATAAAAGCAGCAGTAAAAGGGAGTGAGTATACTCCCTGTGCTCAGACTTTAGAAGGTCCCTCTGTCTTCTCTTACTAAAACTCAGCAAGGTGAAACAGCAAAGGTAACGAGGCTGCACGAGTGAAAACTTGCCTTGTTAAAAGAACAAGTCCTGTCTGGATGAAAGAAAAAGAAAGAAAAAGAACATAAATGTTGGAAAATTAAACAAAAACCTAAAGACCAGATAAAAACACTAAGGCATCAGTAAGCATCTTGCTGAAATAATAAATATCACTAATTAAAGGTGTCAGAAGTAAGATGCATGCCAGGGAGAATATTGAAGCAAGGGATTATGGAGGGATAAAAGGATCACTTGAGGAAGAGTTGGTCAGAGTGATTGATTTACAAGAGTGTTCATGAGGCTAATTAGGAAGATTCCCACAACAGCACCTTTATTTTCATGGGAGATGAAACTTAGGGAATGCCTCCAGGCAGTCCTGAGAGCAAAAATGCCAAAGAGATTTTTCTGTTTGGACAGAACTGCAGCTTCTCAGCAAGATACAACCAGATACACCAGTACATAATATCTTGCAACAGCAGTACTGTGATGTCCTCAGCGTAAGGTCCAGTCCAAATTCCACATTTGCAGAGATAAGGCAAGAAATACATAGGAATTTTACAAAGTTGTTTTTCTCAAAATGTTTAGGTCAAGCACATTCCATTAACAGCTTAGGTAGAAAAAAAGTGGTACTGACTTACAGGAGCAAAAGTTTTATTGCAGGAATGCCGGATCATCCCTAACTGATACATGCCATGAAGTCTCCTGGGATGTTTTGCCATTCTTTTTGGTTCCCTGAGGGTTTAGGGCTTTGAGTCTCAGCTGTCTCACATTACTGCAGCCCCACTGAAATGACAAGCAGTTCCTAGCAGGCATATCTCTGTAGGCAGCTACACACTTGACTTGCTGCCACACAAGCCATTGCTCTCCATAAATAGGGCATCAGCCAGGCGCAGCCCATCAGCCAGCTGAGCCTGGACATGCCACATACACACACAGACAGGATAAGGTCATTTTTGGATCTTGACATCTTTTAGAGAAAGCACTACAGTCAATCGAAGAGCATCAGCAAGAGACATAGCAGAAATGAAACGTGCTATAGTAAATGAACAGAGAGTGCTGGTAGGATTGATAAACAAAGAGCACACACCATATGTCTTCCAGGTGGTGGTTTTGATCACACCTTCAGTAAGATGTTAGTCAACAGGAGCTGAGAACTTCTTTACCACGTACGATTTGTGAGATCTTTTCACAGCCTCCTTTGTGATTCTGTAATTTAATTTGTCTGGATTGCTAGATGGAATGAATTGGCTGATTGTCTTCACCACAAGGACATTTCCTGATCTTAAAGCATGTTGTGCATTTTGGAGCGTGCCAGGCTGCAAAACAGGGTGTGGGTTGGGATCTCACCAGAAACAGGAGTGGTCAGACGCAGCTTTAAAAAAGGAGTAAACAGAGCTACTGCTCTGTCTTTCACTCAGTTTGTAGGATGTGAACAGTCACACTGAGCCTGATGCTGCCGTTAAGTTGCAAGGTGCAAACATTTCTGCAGACTGTTTGCTAGAAAGATTATCTCCTAAAGGAGATCAACAGACACATGAAAATGATTCTATTGACTCTTCTATTAATATCTCAGTCTTAGAAAAGAGTCACCTGGCTGTGAAGAGCCAATATCTGTGAAGATAACTGCATCCATCTTGATGCCAAGGTGACACGAGGAAGATTGATTTCCCTGGGCTGAAGAGGACTCTCCTCTCAGCCCTTACCAGTTGGATTCACAGGCAATGACTTATTTGTGCGGACAAATCCTGCCTATGCACACTGGAAGCTTACTTGCATGAGCAAAACAAACAGAAATCACTGATCGAAGACAGAAGGATTATTTGCTTTATGACTCATGTCCAAGGTCTGCCAACTTTGAAAGAAATGGGAGTGTACATAGATCTTTCAGTTTGAGTAAAAGCACAGCCTTCCCCGGTAGCTTCAGATGCTTAACACCTCCTTTTATAGTCAGCTGTGTTTAACACTCAGCTCTACTTAGAAGCTGTAAAATATCTTAGCACAATATGAGATAAATGCAACATATACAAATACTGGGAGCTATTCTGAAATTTCAAGAATCCACATTGGATGACTTTCCTGCCTGCCTCATTTTTAGGCTAACTGCCAGGTCATTTATTGCACTCAAATTGCTAGTACACACAGCAGAAACAACCAGTACAATAAGTTTTAATCTTATTTTGGGGGAGGAAGACATTCTGGTTGTATTATATATTTTTAGACTCATGGACTATGTCTTTCAAAGCAATTTGTTTTCTATATAAACATAACATTATTCCACATTTTTCTTTTTTATTAAATAAGCCTCACAAAAGTGACATTTGCTTGAAATAATAGCTTATTTAAAGTGTGCATTCATTCTAGACAGCTGGACAGATCCTCATCTTCTGCAGTTTCATTTCAGCTTGAGTGAAAAAGCACTGGTTTAACCCAATAGTCAATCTGCTCCAATAAAACCTTTGGCATTCATCAGCTCTATCGGTTTCCATCTTTCTTTCAGCTCTGAGACTCCACTGTTACTGCTCTTTTCAACATGGGGGAAGCTACATCATAGATGGCTGCCTTGATCTTCCTTCTGAGCCAAAATCAACACATCGAGACAGGCATTCAATAGGGCAGTATATCCACCCAGACTGATAACCAGAACATCTACTCTTGATATTAAAGACCTATTGATCAGTCAGCAGAACTGCTGCCAAAGGTCAGCAGTGAGATCTAGCATGTATCCAGACTTCCATTTTCACCTCAATAATACTCCTATGAATGGTGCATTAGAGATTGAGGGCAGCAAGCAGCAGGTGAGAGGTACTGCATTTATATTTTAATTATCTCATGCTAAGAGTTTCTTCAGAGGTAGGTTATCTAACCCTTAATTACTATTTCTTCACCTACATTATTAAAATCTTACTTGTGTCCTTCAGTTTCAAGGACTTCTTGTTCCTCTTGAAAGCTGTATTGTTAAGACTGCGTATAATTACCTAATTCAAAATAATTCCAGGTGATAATTTTATATAGTTGCTGAGCACTGATGGTAACAACAGAACTTCAGCAATAAAAAAGTATGCAGTTGTGGAAAATGTTATTTTAAGGTGCACACAAAAGAAGACCTCTGGAACTCATCTGATTTCATACATTTTTTGTAATTTATGGACTTCTTAAATACATCTTCAGTGAATGCATTCTTTTCTAGAAATGATTTCTCAAAATGTCATGTCCTGTGAAAAAACCTCTGCTGTATTCTGTGCCACATTGATTATGTTAATAAGAATAAATATTTCTGAATACATACATAAATTTGATTTTTATCTACAGCAAAGTACATCATAATCTTGAGCTATTGCTTATTTCTAGAAATGGCAATATATTAAAAGAATATTAGAAATTCAAAGTAAACTACAGGGTGAGTTTAACCTCAGAGGTACCTCAGCAATACACATAGGTGTGTTTTGCACAGAACCTTCTCACTGGGCAGCGAAATTGGAAAACATTCCTGAAAATACCATAAACTGGCAAACGTTTTCTAGTGATTTTCCTGTCTTGATTTATTCACATCCATTTGTGAGCCTGGGGAGCTGCAGGGTAACCATCATGAGACTATTCAACATTCCACCTGCCAATGCCAGTCTAGACCACGCTGGCAGCTCTGTGAACAAAAGGAGGGATTCTGGTAGGTTTTCATTTCTACAGTGAGACTCTTATCAGAGCTGACAGGCCTGCCATACTGAGACTGCTCATGCCCCACACAAGGAGATAGTCCTCTACTGAGAAGACGATGGAACATTAATGAGATATTAATGTTGTTAACTCGTTGGGTGAACCAACAGTGCTTTCACACCAAAGTAACCCTCGCTTAAGCAGTCGTCTCAGAAAACTCAATGAGACTTCTCCTCCTAGGACAGATAAAAAAAACTCCCTTTTAAACTGTTGTGTCCTTCCAGTTGTGATTCAAAAGGGGAAAAAAAGAGTTTGTAAGATTTTGCCCTAATTTTATTGCCTAAAAGGTCCGTGGTTTGGGTATTTTTCCCCTTGTTATAGACTTATTACACTGTTTCAAAGGTAACAGCTTGAGAACATGCTTCTTGTCAGTTTTAGATTAGCGAGCACATAGCTGTAAGTCATGAAGTGGATGCTTTAACACTTGAATAGTTTTCTAAATTAAAAATAATGGATTTCTGGCTGGCATTCTACCCCAGTTTACTCACAATATATGCTTTATTACCCCAGTGTCACTGATCGTGATTGTAGCTGCACAATAGTTATAAGTTAGGAAACAGCTTAAAGTTGATGACTGAGCCACTGAAAATGAGTTTTCTCATGACTAATTTATTTTATAAAGAGAGACAATGCTACTTATGCCATGTAAATGACTTAGAGAAATAATGCAAATGACATTGGACATTTACAAACTCATTATGATAATGCAAATATTGAATAACTTGTCAGAGAGTTCTGCAAGTTCCACTGTTGTTTGGCATGATAATTGACTTCATAACAATTTCTTTATAAATCCTCCCCTCCTTTTTAATGAAATTCATCATACAGAGATGCAGTACTCAACCATTAAGATGAAATGCAATTTTAATTACTTTGCAGTAACCAAAAGTGCTTAATTTTTACCTTTTATTGTCAGAACAGAACTAGATGTTCTGGATTCTTAATCAATTACACCAAATTCTAGAGCTCTGCCTTTAAAAACACATTGCTCAATTAAAAAGACTTACCTTTCTTACAGGAACCGAGTCTTCATTTTTGGAATAAAATAACTGAAGTTTTATTCATGCTTCAAACTTAAGATTCTAAGCAATCATAGCGTTCAATATAAAAATTCCCAGTAAGGCCGGCACTGATACAATATGCAATATTCAGTTCCAAATACTTCATATCTGCTGATCTGGATCTGTGTGTTGTGAACACATATAGACAGATTCTATACTTTCTGTTTCCTCCCCCCAAGACTGCAAGTAAAGACTTGATAAAACATGTGAAATATACAGTACACTGAACACATGTGACCCACAGAAAATGCCATGGAAGTAAGTTACCTTAAATTCAGTTTCAATGTTGGCTAGTCTGGCCAATTCATTGCTTAATTCTAAAGCAGTAAGGACAGGGTCTTCGCTGGAAAGAGACAAGTAAGCAGCACTGGCTAATCCCTTGTAGGCATTCATTCTCGATCGAGAGTGACTAAAGGAGTCTTTCCTCTGCTTCTCAATACATTCGTTGCACTTGCAAAAATAGTCATGCGGCCTTTCAATCCGTGCACCTTTTAGAAGTAAGATGTGAACGATTTCATACTCCTGGCAGTGGGCAGCAAGTATGATAGGGGTAATGTCATGGGAAAACCTAGTTCCATCTTCATCGTAGGCGTAAAAATCGTCATCTCTCAGTTCCTGCTCAAGGGGACTGAGTGTGAGACGCTGCCCTTGTGCAAAGGCGGGATGGTTCAATATTGCTTCCACTATGCGCACATATCCTTTACTGATGGCTAACAAAAGCGCATCCCCAACTCGAGCTAGATTCTCCTTTTTGAGGAGGAGCTCCGTCACTTCCAAATGCTCATTCCCTACAGCTAACTGTAGGGCATTTTGTCCCATATAATCAACACAATTAAAGTTCAAGGTTTTGGACTCCTCCAGCATTTTTCGCACAACAGGAATGTTGCCATATTCTGCAGAATCAAGGAACCGTTCCTCTTCTGCAGTCAGGCTGGTGCCTTTCTCATTGAACATGTAGGCTGGGCCCCGGATGGCCTGCCTGCGGCCCTTCTCCCGAAGGGTTGTGTGCCTTCGATGCATTTTTTTATAATTGCTGTTTCTTAACCTGCAAAAAAAAAAAAAACAACACAAAGGAATAAAAGTT
>JANHGO010000045.1:21714665-21726116 GCA_024606505.1 Aquila spilogaster | reverse complement strand
CAGAAAAAAAGGAAGATGCACAAGTAAAAAGACGTCTCTTTAAAAAAATACAAGTCCTGTCTGGAAGAAAAAGTAGAAAAGAACAGAAAATCTGGAAAATTAAATGAAAACCTAAAGAAAGGCCAGATAAAAACACTAAAGCCTCAAAGAGCATCTTGCTGAAATAATAAATATGAATCTTAAAAGGTGTTCCCAAACATATCAGAAGCAAGATGCCTGCCAGAGAGTATGTTGAGGCAAGAGATTACAAAGGGATAACAGGATGACTCAAGGAAAAATGGGTCAGAGTGGAAAAATTAAGTGATTGATTTACAAGAGTGTTCATTAGACTAATTAAGGAGGTTCCCACAACAACCTCTTTTTTTAAATGGGAAATGAGTTTCAGTTATCTCCAATCAGTCAGTTCTGAGAGCAAACAAGTCTAAGAGTTTGTTCTGTTTAAGTAGGAAGCAGAGTTTCTAAGTACAGCCTTACTGTTTTACAGCCTGATGGTCGTCAAGAATTTTTCTCTTTCCAAGTCCACTGCTATCCTCCATTCCCACAAAATATTTCCCCTTCCAACTATTTTGCTTCCCAATGTTTTCTGCCCTTTCCTAGTTTTTTATCACTCATTTCAAAAAGCATTAGTCTCATAATGATTTTTTTAACTCCATGCAGCATGTATTTTTCATGCTGAAATGTTTCCCAGTCAGGACCGCAAAGTTCAACTTTTGCAGTCAGCTGTTCTTTCCAAGTTTCCTTAGGCCTTCACATAATTTTTATATCTTATTTTCTCTATATTTATTACCGTCTCCTCTTATTTTCTTACAACTTAAAAAATATCCCCCCCATTTATTTTGTATTTGAAGAGTTAGACTTCTTTCATTAAGTCATATTTCACCAGGTTTAGCAATCAATATGGGGAAAGGAAGCAGTTTACAATCTCTGATGTATTTATCCTCAGTAATGCCCATGACTGATTTGCAGATGGCCTGAGAAATGAAGAGGTTAGGAGGTCTTCTTCAATGCTGCAGAGCCACGAAACCTAAAAAGCTGCAGCTTCTCAGCAGGATATAACTAGATATGTCACTGCTCGTTACTTTGCAACAGCAATACGGTGTCATCTTCAAAGCGCAGGATCTGGTCCCAGTTTCTCATTTGCAGAGATAAAGCCAGAAATACTGGGAAAATTTACAAGGTCACTTCTCTTAAGAAGTTGAGGCGAAGCACATTCTGTGAAGTTAATTTATATTTAGGGAGAAAAAAGGTGGGGCTGACTAACTGGAGCAAGAGTTGTGCTGCAGGAATGCCACGTTATCCCTAATGGATACAAGTCACTGACTTTCCAGGGTTGTTTTGCCACTCTTTCAGCATCACGAGAATTTAGGGATTTGAGCCTCAGCTGTTTTACATGACTGCAGCCCCAGTGAAACAACAAGCAGTTCCTAGCAGGCACATCTCTGTAGGCATCTACACACTTGACTTGCTGCCACACAAGCCATCACTCCCCACAAATAGCAGCCAGTTGCAGTCCATCAGCCCGCTGAGCCTGGACATGATGCTCACCTGCACGCTAGAGCAGGCTCACAGCTAAGGGTCTGCTTTTGGATCCCAACATTTTTTTGAGAAAGGACAACAGTTAAAAGAAAAGGGACAGCGAGAAGCATATAACTTAGAAACAAACCATGTTACTCTGTAGTAAATGAACTGACAACGTTGGTAGGATTGGTAAACAAAGACCATGCACCATATGTGTTCCAGGTGGTGGTTTTGATCACGCCTTCGGTAACATTTTGATCAGCAGGAGCTGAGATCTTATTTACCACTTATGGTTGGTGAGATCTTTTCATAGCCTCCTTTGTGATTCTGTAATTTAATTTGTCTGGATTGGTAAATGGCATGAATTGGCTGATTGTCTTCATTACAAGGATGTTTCCTGATGTACACAAGCACGCAGTCTAATTTGAGAGTGTGCAAGGCTGTAAAACAGACCTGGGTGTAGAGTGGGATCTCACCAGCAAAAGGAGTGCGCAGTCACAGCTTTAAAAAACAGTAAAGAGCGCTATTATTCTGTGCTTCACTCACTGCTTCCAGGATGCGGATAGTAACATACTGTTGTTAAAGACAGTTGCAAGGGCATTTCCTGCAGACTCTTCGCTAGAAATGTAATCTCCTAAGGAGTTTGATGGACGTATAAAAATGATTCTGTTGACTTGGCTTTTAATATTCCAGTCTTAGAACCGAGTCACCTGGCTGTGGACAGCTGGCAACTGTGAAGACATCTGCATATGGTTTCACGCCAAGGTGACACGGGGAAGATCGATTTCTCTGGACCAAAGAGGACAGCACTTCTCATTAGCCTGGCTCATGGGTGATGACTTGTTCATATGGAAACTGGCTATGTTATTCATACTGGAAGTGACATCAAGCCTACTAACATGAGCAAAACAAACAGAATACACTGGTAGATGAGAGAGAATTATTTGCTTTATGACTCAGGCCCAGGGTCTGCCAACTTTGAAAGAAATGGGTGTGTACGCAGATTTTTTTCAATTTGAGTAAAAGAGAGAGAAAGAGAGGGGAGCCTTCCTCCTTGGGTGGACTAGAGGGGTCCTAGCTCTGCTAGGCTGACATTATATGTTTTCTCCCTTGAAAGAGCTTCATATTTTAATCACTGGCCTAATGGCTGTTTTCCACACTTTACGGAAAACCACGAAGCACATTAACTTTGTTCTATATTTCTGTTTTAATTCTACTTTTGATTTTTAATTGAAATAAACCCCTCGGTTTCCCACCCAATTGTACCTCCAGTCTGCAGAAGCATGGTCGCTAGGAACCCTCTAGTCCACGCCGGGAGGAAGGCTCCCCTCTCTTTCTCTCTTTTTCCAAAGGCAATACAGACCAAGGGCCTAATCCAGTGGAATAAATGAGGCCCCAAATCTGTATTACCCTTGCTCCTGTGGATGTTGATTTATTTTTTTTAAACACAAAATGAAAACTGGAAAGAATGAGAAAGTCATGAACTGGTTCTTAATTTTATGCTTTCAAACAGGATATACAAAAATGGCAAAGGACTGAATTAAGGTTGTTTTTTCAACTTGGGCTGCCTCCACTATGGAAGGGTATCATTGCACAGAGACTGCAAACACACACAGTGACTCTGACATTTACTTCTTTCTATTCTGAAATTTCAAGAATCCACCTCTGAGGGGTTTCCTACTCACCCCATTTCTAGGCTAATTGCCAGGACATTTAATGCAAGCACATTGCTAGTATTTTCAGTAGAACTGACCAGTTGAATATTTTTCATCTTATTTTGGGGAATGGGGATTATTTATTTCTAGACTCATGGACTATATCTTTCAAAGCAATTTGTTTTCTCCCATTAATAAGAAAACTTTTTTGCAAGATTTTGGCACTAGAGAATTTAAGGGAAAAAATGAAATTACTTCTATATGAATGCAACATTAGTCCACCTTTTTTTCCCTTCCTCTTCAATAAGCATTGCAAAAGCTGACATTTGCTTGAAATAATGGCACAGCAACATTGATCCAAACATTTGTTCTAAATACTGGGACAAGTCCTTAACTTCTGTGGCCTTATCTATGCTTCAGTGAAAAAAGCACTGATTTACCCCAATAGAATATCTGCTCCAGTAAAACCATCGGCATTGATCGACTCTGACAACTTCCCTCTTTCTTCCAGCTCCAAGTCTCCACTGTTATTATTCTTTTCAGCGTGTGGGAAGCCACATAGTAGCTGACTGTCTTGACCTTGTTTTTGAGCCAAAATCAACACATCAGGAAAGGAGTTCAATAGGGCAGTATATCCACTCCACACTGATAGCCAGAACATCTACTCTTGCTGTTAAAGACCTATTGATCAGTCAACAGAAATGCTGCTAAAAGCCAGCAGTGTGATCTAGCATATGTCCAGACTCTCATTTTCACCTTAACAACCACTCCCATAGTAGTCCCATAGTGATGTGCGATGCTTATGCAAAGACATTTCATAAGAACTGCAGTCTATGACCGAATCTTAGCAATTTAGGGTGATAACAATCTATTCAGCTTTCACCACTATAAAAAAGTGTGGATAAAATGATTTTCACCTAGTAATCTTCATTGGAGTCTCTCTCAAACTGTGGCCAGCCACAGCTAATGCAACTTTTCTCCTTTGAACTGGTTCATGTGGCTGTTTTGTTTCACCTTTCATATCTGTACAACAAGGCAACTCAGCTAAAAAATTTCATGTTCTCTAGAAACATAGTGCACATACTGGCTCCTCAGTCCAATGTACTGAATGGTGCTGTTGCGTAAAAGGTTTAGGGCAGCAAGCAGCAGGTGAGAGGCACTGCATTTATATTTTAATTAGCTCATGCTAGGAGTTTCTTCAGAGGTTTACTTAATTACTATTTGTCCACCTACATTATTAAAATCTTACTCGTGTCCTTCCATTTCAAGGACCTTTTGTATCTCCTGAAAACCGTATTGCTAAGATTGCATATAAATAACTATTCTGAAATAATTCCAAGTGATAATTTTATAAATCTGCTAAGCACCAATTGCAATTAGAGAACTTTAGCAATAAAAACTAAAAATTCTAGGACAGTATATTTTAGGCACAAAAAAAGTCCTCATGAACTTGTCTGATTTCATAGATTTTCATAATTTGTGGTCATCTTAAATACATTTTCAGCAATTGCATTCTTTTCTAGAAATGAATTCTCAAAATGTCATGTTCTGTGAAAAAAACCCTACTGTTTTATTAATACCTTATTCCACATCACACTGATTATGTTAATAAGAATAAATATTTTTGTGTAAATACTTACATCTGATTTTTTTCTACAGTGAGAATACATTAAAATTTCCAGACTTTTCTTATTTCTGGAAACATTAATATATTAAAGGAATGTGACAACTTTGAAGTAAACTAGTGGTATGGGTACTTCTGAGCTACTTTGCTAACACACATACTTGTGTGTTGCAGAGAGCCTTCCAATAAGGCACTGAAATTGGAAAGCTTTCCTGGAGATACAGTAATTTGGCAAAGGGTTTCTAATGGTTTTGCTGGTATTGATTTATTTGCATCCAGTTGCCAATGCTGGGGAGATATCACCACCATGAGACTATTTAACATTTGAGTGCTTGTTTGCTCCTGGAGGATTCATGTACCTGCCAGTGCCAGTCTAGACCACGTTGGCAGCTCTATGAACAAAAGGAGGGATTCTGGTAGAAATAGATTTACTTTTCTGCAGCAAGACACTTATCAGAACTGACAGGCGTGCAATACTGAGGCTGCTTATGCTCCACACAATATATATTTTTCTACTGAAGAGAAGCTGGAACATAAATGAGATATTAATGTTGTTAACAGTGGGTGTGAGCCCACAGTGCTTTCACACTGGAGTAACCCTCACCCAAGAGGCCAGATTCACTGAACCCGATGAGGTTGCTTCACTAGCACTGAATGCCGTGCAAGTAAAAACTCCCTTTTAAATTATTGTGTCCTTGCAATTCTGATTCACATGGGTAAAAAGAGTTTGCAAGATTTTGCCCAAATTTTATTGCTAAAAGAGCTCAGTGGTTTGGGCATTTTTTCCCGTCAGAGGCTTACTAAAGAGTTTCAAAGGCAACAGCCTGAAAACATGCTTTCTTCTCACTTTTAAATTGGAGAGCATACAGCCACAGATCCTGAAATGGATGCTTTAACACTTCAATAGTTTTCTAAATTAAAAATAATGGATTCCTGGCAGGCATCCTGCCCCAGTTTACTCACAACATAGATTTTATTATCCCAGTGTCACTGATCGTGATTGTAGCTGCACAATAGTCATAAGTCAGAAAACAGTCTTATGTTGATGACTGAGCCACTGAGAATGAGTTTTTTCATGACTAATTTATTTTAGAAAGGGAGACAATGCTATTTATGTCACGTAAATGACTTAGAGAAATAATGCAAATGACATTGGACATTTACAAACTCATTATGATAATGGAAATCTTGAATAACTTTTAAGAGAGTTCTGCAAGTTCCACTGTTATGTTTGGCATGATGATAAACCTCATAACAATCTCTTGATCATTTCTCTCTTTCTTTTTCATGGAATTTATCATATACAGATGCAGTACCAAACCATTAAGATGCAATGCAATTTAAATTATTTTACAGAGAACCAAAAATGCTTGATATATACCTTTTATCATTGTAACAGAACTAGATGTACTGGATTCTTAAGCCATTAAACCAACCTTTAGAGCCCTGCCTCTAAAATAGATTGCTCAATTAAAAAGACTTACCTTTCTTACAAAAAATGAGTCTCCATTTTTGTAATAATCTAATTTTTATTCCTGCTGCAATCTAGAGATTCTAAGCAATCGCAGTGTGGAACATAAAATCTCCAAGTAAGGATGTCTCTGCTATAAAATGCAATATTCAGTTCCAAATATTTATTAACTGGAGAATGCACAGTGATCTCAATCTATGTGTAGTTAACACATCTGGCAGTTTCTGCAGCTTCTGTTTCCTCCACCCCGCCCCCCTCAAATGGCAAACCAAGACTTGATCAAACATGTAAAACATACAGTATTCTGAACACATTCAGCCCAAGGAAAAAGGCACAGTGGCAAATTACCTTAAATTCAGTTTCAATGTTGGCTAGTCTGGCCAATTCATTGCTTAGCTCTAAAGCAGTAAGGACAGGGTCTTCACTGGAAAGAGACAAATAAGCAGCACTGGCTAATCCTTTGTAGGCATTCATTCTCGATCGAGAGTGACTAAAGGAATCTTTCCTCTGCTTCTCAATACATTCATTGCACTTGCAAAAATAGTCATGTGGCCTTTCGATCCGCGCGCCTTTTAGAAGTAAGATGTGAACAATTTCGTACTCCTGGCAGTGGGCAGCAAGTATAATAGGGGTAATGTCATGGGAGAACCGAGTTCCATCTTCATCATAAGCATAAAAATCATCATCTCTCAGTTCCTGCTCGAGGGGGCTGAGCGTGAGACGCTGTCCTTGTGCAAAGGCTGGATGGTTCAATATTGCTTCCACAATGCGCACGTATCCTTTACTAATGGCTAACAAAAGTGCATCTCCAACTCGAGCGAGATTCTCCTTTTTGAGGAGGAGCTCCGTCACTTCCAGATGCTCATTCCCTACAGCTAACTGAAGGGCGTTTTGTCCCATATAATCGACGCAATTAAAGTTCAAGGTTTTGGATTCCTCCAGCATTTTTCGCACAACAGGAATGTTGCCATATTCTGCAGAATCGAGAAAGCGTTCCTCTTCCGCAGTCAGGCTGGTGCCTTTCTCATTGAACATGTAGGCTGGGCCCCGGATGGCCTGCCTCCGGCCCTTCTCCCGAAGGGTTGTGTGCCTTCGATGCATGTTTTTATAATTGCTGTTTCTCAACCTGTAGAAAATGGGAAAGGAAGGTTGGTTATATTCTTGGAGAGTCATAAACTCACATAACCTGAAATAAGGTTAGAAATGTCTCATTATGATCAGATCTTACTAGGTTTCTATAATCTGGGCCAGCTGTTTGAAATCATTTAGGATACATGTGGAATAAAGAAAATTAGTTTCCTGAACAACAGACAAGTTCTATTCTGACTTGTACACCCTTCTGGATTTCAACAAGGATACGCAGCACATTCTTAACTTGAGAAATAGCCAAAAAAAAAAGTATGAACACATTGTTTTCCATTTTTATTGTTTAGAACTTAATTACACAGTATTTAGGAATTATATCCACAACATAATATTTCTCTGAATTACTCTTCTTGAGTTTTATACTTGAGGCCACAAGCCCTAAATAAAGTCACATCACTCCCCAGTAAGCATCTTTCAGAGAGCTACTGCAGAAAGACAAGAACGCAGGTTTCTGACCATGAACAGAGGGCAGATCAGAAAGGGTCATTAGTTTCCCCACTGATTATGTGGCTGAAATATCTTCACTTGGAGTTGGTGGGATGGAGACAAACTGTTCTTATTCTGCCTTCTCTGGAACCCCCAAAGAAAACTATGAATGTGCAACCAGCCTCAAGGGGGAGTAAACATGCCGTTGTATGAAATTAACTGAAATCCTAAATCTATCTGTGGTTTTAAAACAGTCACACTTTGCATTCAGTACCATCTCGACGTTGCTCTTCTGTTTTAATTTTATTGCAGTAGCATCTCAACAAAGTCTTAGTCCCTCTTTTAGAGTCTAATCACGTGGAGTTAATTGCTATCCTAAGCCCACAGAACGTGCAGCCTGGGTAAAAAGGCAAAACCAACACCTCTTTCACAAAAAGCATTTGCACTCGGTCCAAATAGCAAGTCCTAAATCACTTGGGTAAAATTTTCAGGAGCCTCTAAGCTGCAGTGGGCAGATGTAACAAATAAGCAGGTGTTAATGCTCAGTGGGTGGCAAAGGTTCATCCTTCCATGCTCCATCTGTTCTCTAAGTCAGTTTTGACCTTCAGTCAATGAACAGTTCATTTGTTGCTCTGAAAAAATACTACTGGACTTTGAAAATGCTGTTGTGAATGAGGAGAGGGAAAGGTGCCAGGAGTCAAAGTGGAGTAGATTATATTGCCTTCAATAATATCTAGGAAAAGAGTAATGGCATCAAGCAAAAACCCAGGAAACAAAGGGTATTAGAAACCCCAAATACCTAAAGTGCCAGCACACAGAAATTCTGAAGGTAGCTGTTCTTAGGGAACTAAATTATACGTACGTATCTATCATTTTAATTCATCATCTTTTACTGATCTAGAACAGAAAGCTAGTACTGAAGAATTTCAAGCAAATTTTTAGCAGCTACATTAAAATCTGAACAAATCCTAAGAAAGCAATTTTGTGACCATACATGTTTGAAAGAGAGGTTCATAATTAAGAACCTGTCCCCATAAGCTTTGATGCATCTGTATAACAACTTAATAAAAGCTGGAAGAAACTGAACATATCATCCTATGCTCCACTGAGAGATAAAGTGCTATATGAATCTTAAAACCAATCCCTTCCAGTGTGGTTGAAAGTTGAAGAAGTACACAGAGATGAGGGACATAGGAATAATCAAGGAGATACGGTTAAGTAAAGTAATTTAATTCCCAAGATTGCATGAAGTATTTTATAAGAGAAAACAATAACAGCTAAAAAAATATACCATTAACACATCTAACACTGACAGGGAGACAGGTCTCTAAAGCAGCAAAATGCCTTGGGTAAATGTGGGGCCCCTTTGAAGTCAACAGTACAAGTTCCATTGATTTCAGTGAAGTCCAAATTTTGCAAACACATATGCATGTGCGCGCAAGCACACACATACACACACACACAGTGTCCCCAGCAATTAGCTTTCATGTCTGAAGCAGTCCCAGTGAGGCCAAGAGAACTAACGTGCTTAAAATGAAGTATTTAACCATATGCAGAAGTGCTTATCTAAACTGGAGCTCATATCCTTTAGCTATTCAGGACATCATTTAAGTTTTAAATCTGCACTGAAGTCTTACTGAGTTCAAGTAAGGACTATACATACAAATAAACACTTCTGAACTGTGACTTTGTTAAATGGGGACTTAGAGTACCAGAAAGCACTTCACACATTTGCAGTCTTGGGATTTCCTGGATGTGAAATTAAACCTCTTAAACATTAAGCAACTCAAAAGGATGAGCTAGTGATGGCTTAAGCAAATGTTGCTGGGATCAAGTGGAAACGAATCCAGCTCCTGTAGCTGCTCAGTGATGACCAATGAGTGTGGCAGGGCTGCACACGCCTAAATATTTTAGGACAGTTAATTGCAAGAGCTGCTTCAAGCAGGAGGAATTCCACTGGGCTTTTCTGATGTTCAAAAACCATGTATGCTAAGATATTTGGCAACCTTATATTTGTTATTATATTTAATGGTCAGTACTGGAAGCAACTCAGAAATATGGATCATTTCCAGCAGTGAGGAATCTATTAGATATTTTGCCTGATGTCCAAGTATAATTCTTGATACGCTGTTCTTTTTTTCTTAGAAAAACTTTACTCTCCTGGTATGTTATTACCTCTAAAGGAGGAACCAGATAGGTGGGATAGATAACCTTACAATCACACCCAAAGTAACCATAAAACTACCTAAAATATTACCATTGGCTCAGTTCTAAGATTTTTGTCTGAGAAAAGAGGTTAGAGTTTGGCCTGGAGGTAATTTGCACCAGTTTGTTGTATATGTAATAACATGCCAAAAAAAAAGACCTTCATTTCACTTTCTTCAATTCAGAGAGAGCACTGGTTTCATACATTGTTTCCAACAACAGAAATTGCATCAGAAAAAGAGGAAACAGAAAAGCATACCTGCCCTCCAAAAGATGATTACTATACAACATTTATCTTGCAATAAATGTGCTGTAGGGATGTCCCTACAGCACAGAGTTGATCTCTGCTGCCTGCAGGTAAGGGCAAGAGCACCATAATTCAGAGGGCTTCACCTCAGATGAATTATGACCCCCAGTCTTGCTCATGAGCAGAGAAGATCAATATCTCAGCTATCCCACTTTATCATCTTTATAGAGAACAAGAGATGAATAAAAAATTATACTTTTAACTTTGAATAATTTCATGAGAAATGCTCAGCTATCAACTCCTGTTCTGAGAAGAAAGTTATAATTATGTTTGACCTAAGCACGGAATCGTGATAGAGAAGTGGTAATGCAAAGAGTAATATATGCAGTAGCTGAAGATCTTGGAAACTGAACCCTACTGTAATGTCATGACTGTACTCGGCAAATTTTTCTGTTCTGCTTTTCAGTTACGTGCCGGCAGGTTTAGAACTAATCATATTTACTAAGTGTGTGTAATGTGCCCTCTTAAAAAGAAGTAATTGTAACTTGATTGCATTTATCTTACCATTTTTGTTTAAAGGTGCTTTGCATTGAAATGACTCTGTATTTGCATGTTTTATTGAGACAGCTAGTGATCAAACTCATCAGGCACTGCAATTAAATATTGTGTTTTTCTAGGAAAGAATGCCAATGTATGCAGTGTTGTTGGAGAGAAAATGGTCTGGGAAAAGAAAAACAAAAATTTCAGGGCCTAAGTAGTGCTTGCAGCAAAGCGCATCCAGCTTTATGCAGCTGAGGGAGCCATAAGATGTTTGGACTCCTGTGGCGAGTTGAGAAGAATAGCAATTTCTGAAAGGTGGTTAGGCTTTTAACAAATCTTCCTCTGGGAGCATCTCAGTTTCTAATTAAAGTGGCTAAGAGTAGGTCCTTGCAACTTGCACTGATGGTACTAGGCACTGAGACACTCAACATCTGAAAAGGGAACATGGCGTAACATGAGATTTGTTCTTCATGTGGTGTCACTGAAAACACTGTTGAAGCTGAAACCCTCCTTTTTTGCAACCTGTCCTGGTTTCGGCTGGGAGAGTTAATTTTCTTTCTAGTAGCTGGTGTAGTGTTATGTTTTGGGTTCAGTATGAGAAGAATGTTGATAACACACT
>JANHGO010000045.1:21566200-21714565 GCA_024606505.1 Aquila spilogaster | reverse complement strand
CCTTTCTCATTGAACATGTAGGCGGGGCCCCGGATGGCCTGCCTGCGGCCCTTCTCCCGAAGGGTTGTGTGCCTTCGATGCATGTTTTTATAATTGCTGTTTCTTAACCTGCAAAAAAAAAAAAACAACACAAAGGAATATAAGTTATGCTCTTAAAGATTCATGACTCCATGTAACTTGAAGTAAAGTTGGAAATGCCTTGATAAGATCTGAATTTTCTGGCTTTGTATGTTCTGCGACAAGCATTTAAAATCATTTAGGAAACCTATGGAATAAAGAACATTTTTTTCTGGACAACAGTCAAGTTTTCTCCAGATGTACAACAGTTTGGATTTCAACAAGAATGCCAAGAACATTCTTAGTTTGAGGATTTCATTTAAAAAACAGTGCAAACATTATTTTTCTTGTTTGTTTAGGAACTGTAACTGTAACGCAGTATTTCTCTTCATATCGTAAGGTAAAGAAAGTTAGCACATCAAGAGTTCTTCTAGCAGGCCAATAAACTATATTTTATAAACTTAAAAAATACACATCTAGTTTTGAACACATAATAACATATAATAACAGAAATAGACATGTAGCGCATTCTACTAAGTTTCAGCTGGTACAAACAAACTACCTTTTCATTCATTGCTTGTTTCCATGCTACATAATATCATTTTTCTCTTTCCAGATCTAGAGTAGTTTAATGAATGACTGTCTAATTTTCATGTTGAATTACAGTTGGCAGCTACTTTAAATACAAGTACTCAAATCCAGGGACTAGTATTGTAAAACACAGGTATCATTCCTCATTTAAGAATCACTCCTCAGAAAGAAGCTTACAGAGAGCTACTGTTGAAAAACAACAAGGCAGATATCTGACCACCAACAGAAGACAAAGGAATGAACAGATCAGAAAGGGTCATTATTTTCCCCACTGATTATGTGGCTGAAATGCCTTCACTTGGAGTTGGTTGAATGAAGGCAAACTATTCTATGCCATCTTCTTTGGAACCTCCAAAGAAAACTATGCTGTGTGTAAATGGGCTCAGAGGGGAAGTGGGCACCCCCATTGTACAAAACCAGCAGAAATCCTAAATCTCACTATGTTTTTGAAGCATTCATAATTTGCATTTAGAACCATCTCACTGTTGCCCCTTTTACATTTTACTGCAATAGCGTCTCAACAAAGTCATGGTCCGTCTCTTAGGTTCCAAACACATGAAGTTAATTGCCACCTCCAAAGAATGCACAGCATGACTAAGAAGGTAAAATCAAAACCACTCTCACAAATGCCATTTGCACTCAATCCAATCTCAAGTCCTTAAATCACTTGGGTAAAATTTCCAGGAGCAACTAAGCTGCAGCAGGCAGATGTAAGAACTAAGCAGGTGTTAATGCTCAGTGGGTGGCAAAGGTTCATCTTTCCACACCCCATCTGTTCTCCAAGTCAGTTTTGACCTTCACTCAACGAAAAGTTCATGTGTTGCTCTGAAAAATTACTAATGGAGTTTGAAAGTGCTGTCATAAATGACAAGAGGGAAAGGAGCCAGGAGACACGTTGCCTTCAGTATTATGTTCTTCAGGAGAAGAAAAGAATAAGGGAAGTAAGACAAAAATGGAAGAATGGAGGATATAATTGCAATAGCTGCTTCATGCAAGAAGAATTCCACTGGCCTCTTCTGATCTTTAAAAAGCATTTATTTTTATGTTCTAAAAATGTTGTATGGTAAAACAACTGGCAAACTTATATCTGTAGTTATATTTAACGGTTAGAACTGGAAGCATCCCAGAAATATGGAGCATTTCCAGCAGTGAGGAACACATCAGATGGTTTTCCCAGTGTCCATCTACATTCTTGGTTCATACATACACACACACACACACACATATAAATGCTTATGCAGCTTTTTTTCTCCTGACAGGTGCGGCACAGGTGATCTCACAAAGTATACATAAAACTACAATAATACTACCATTGGACAACTGCGAGTTTTGCCTGAAAAAGGTTCGAGTTTAGCCTAGAGCTAATTCACACCAGTTTGTTGTATGTGTAATAACATGCCAAAAAAAGGGGCCTTCATTTTGTTTCCTTCAATTCAGAGACAATACAGGTTTCATACAGTTTCTAGCAACAGAAATTGTATCAGAAAAAGAGGAAACAGAAAAGAATACAAGCTTGTAAAAGAAAAAAATACAACCTTGTGCTTATAATACATGTTCAGCAGGGATGTCCCTGCAGCACAGAGTTAATCTCCACTGCCTAGAGGAAGGGGAAAAAGCACCATAATTCAGAGGGCTTCACCTCAAATGAATTATGACCCCTAGTCATAGGGCATGAGCACAGGAGATCAATATCTCTGCCACTGCACTTTATGGAGAGCAGGAGATGAATAAAAAATTATACTTTTAACTTTGAATGATTTCATGAGGAATGCTCAGCTATCAACTCCTGGTCTGAAAAGAAAGTTGTAATTATGTTTGACACCATCACTGAATCGTGATAGAGAAGTGGCAGTGCAAAGAGTAATTTATGCGTCATCAAAGGATCTTGGAAACCCAACCCTTCTATAAAGTCATGATCGTACTCGGCACATTTTTCTACTCTGCTTTTCAGTCATGTGCGCTCGGTTTCAGAACTAATGATATTTACTGAGTGTGTGTAGTGTCTGCCTAAAAAAAAAGTAAAAAAGCAATTGTAAACTGATTGCATTTATCTTACCATTTTTGTGTAAAGGTGGTTTGTATTGAAATGACTCTGTATTTGTATATTTGATTGAGACAGTGATCCAGCTCATCAAGCACTGCAATTAAATATTGTATTTTTTCTAGGAAAGAGTGCCAATGTACGCAGTGTTTTGGAGATAAAGCGCTCTGGGAAAAAGAAATGGGCCTAAGTACTGCTTGCAGCAGTGTATATTCAGCTTCATACAGCTGAGGGAGCCATAAGATGTCTGGACTCCTGTGGTGAGTGGAGGAGAATAACCATTTCTGTAGTGATTTAGCTTTTAACAAATCATCTTCTGGGAATATCCCAGCTCCTAATTAAAGTGGCTTAGAGTAGGTCCTTGCAACTTGCACTGAAGTTACTAGGAGCTGAGACACTCAATGTCTCACATGGGAGCATGGCATAATATGAGGCATGCTCTTAGTGAGGTGTCACTGAAAAGACTGTTGAAGATGAAGATCTTCCTTTGGCAACCACATTCCCTTAACTGGTTAAGTGCCAGACCTGTAGGACAAGGGAAAGAGGGAAGAAACTGGGCTGCTTCATTCTGAGCTATCCTTGCACTGGGATTGTCTCCTTGATCCTCCTTTCCACAGTGCTCCTGTTTACACCAAGCAGGGTCTTCTGCCAACTCTTTGGTCCCATACAGCATGTTCCTGCATAGGGAAAGCAACTGTGGAGCAGCCAGATTACCACCTAGAGCTCATGTTTGGAGAAGGTTTTCAAAGGCACTTTGAAAGAGAACTTTAAAAGCACATAGGACAGGTGGAATGGTATCTACTCGAGTAGATACACTTGAAGCCTGAATAGGTATTGAAATCAATGGGTATTAACATATGAGGTAATTCTGGAAATCTCAGGTGATGCCAGCCTTTACCTGACTAAAAGCCTAAAATTTGAGCAGGGCATTTAGAAAAGCAGCTTTAGGAACTTAAGGACTCTGACCACTCTTGGGATTTCCTTTAGGTGGAGAGAAACCGGCAGCTGTGTTCCTTGTACCCTTTCAACTTCTCTCTTTGTGAAAAACTCCAGCAGAAATCTAGGATAAGTAACCATTACTATGAGCCACACTGAGTAAAACAACCATGAGCGTAGGCTTTGATAGGACATTGACTTTATCAGGGTGAAAAGGAAGTTTAAGTTTTTGAAAACATAACTCTGGTTCCTGCAGAGACTCAGATGCTGCCAGTTTGTATATTTACTTCTGATCTTAATTTCTACTTACACCAGTGTTCTTGAAAAATAATCAGGGCACAAAAGGACTGCAGAATCCCTGAGGCCTCTTTGAAATTTCCATGGATTTTAGGCATCAAATGGACCGTTTTTCTCTATTGAACTTTCCTTGCACACACAGAAAAAAAGCCAAACTGTTTAAAGACATGAACAAAAATTAAGGATATTAAGGTTTCTGACGAGACACAAATAGATATACAGAAATTCATCAATTTAGAAGAGTATATCAAATTGCTCTGAGCAAAAATAGAAGATGTTGTACCTTTATGTTAAAAAAAAAACGACAACATCACAGAATCACAGAATTGTAAGGGTTGGAAGGGACCTCTAGAGATCATCCAGTCCAACCCCTGCCAAACATTTTGAAGCCGACTCCAACTACAGGGGACAATCACAGACCGAGCTCAAACTTCAAATATTTTAATATATGCAGCAGGATACACTGGAGTTTCAAATGCTGCTTAGATGTTTATTACCAGATCTCTCTGAGATCCTCATTTTCCAATATCTTAAGTAACCCTTTAAATCTTACCTTAAATTGGGACATTATCCTTTAAATCAAAAGTCTTGAGTGCCATTTTTCATATATTGCTGACCTACTGTGTATACTGAATATCATTTGGTATGGCTGGTTTTGATTAACAGCAGATTATACAGAAGCTTTCTATGCTTTGAAATGCAGAACTTTTTTTTTACTTAGTCTTGAGATGGCTAAAACTATGACAACACTGTTAGCAAGGTGGTCTTTGTCCTACATGAAAAGTTACATCTGTATCCAGGAGTAATTAATAGAATACTTTAACCCTATGTATGCAGTAGGGGTGGAGGGAGTGGGGGAGGAAGGTGGTATATGCCCAATAAATATTGGATAAATTCGTTCATTTGCAGAATAGTCCTTCAAAGCTGTTACAGAAGGAAATATCCCCTCCTCCACCATTCCCACTGCTCATAGATAAAGGAAAATGATATTTCAAGGTCAACCTCTGAAAAGAGGCCTTGAGGAAATACAGGTGCAAACAGCAAATCCACACTTTCTGAAATCTCTGTGAGAGATGGCATGGTAAGATACATCCAGGCATACAAACCAGGTCCTCCATGTCATTAAAGGATTTTGATGAATTATACACACTAACTTTCATAATCTTCTTGTCATAAAGCATAAGGTCTAAGACCAATATCCCAAAAACACTGAGAAAACACTGAATCTTTATTGGCACCTAAACTCTAATGTCCTCCCTGAAGTCCTCCCTGATTTAAGAGAGGTAGCTCTGCCCTGTGGTTTGAGAAAATTAAACTGAATATGACTTTTACCAAATATCTTTCACACACACAAACAAAAAAGAAAATAGATAAAAATTCATTGCTTCTTATCTGCTTCCCCTTCCCATAATTTAAGAATCAGCATGTTCGTTCCCATTCCAAAGAAAACTCATCAGCACACGTCTTTAATGTTAGAAGAGGCTGTGAAAGAATCATCTTGGTTCTTAAATTCAATTTACTCTTGCTTTATAACATATTTACAGGGTTATTTTCCCCATTACTTATTGCTCCTTCATAGATAGTATTGAAAATGTCTGATTACTGCAAAGCTATTACAGAATGCTTGTGAGATATATTAAAATCAACTCTACTCTCACGTTGTCTCCAGCTGTTCATTCATTAACATATTTGGCCACCAAATGGACTGCCTTGAAGAGAATCTGTTATTGTCAATGAATAAACACACCTAGCTAGTTGAATAAGGACTAATTCATTCTGTCTGTTGAAGCACTTCAAAAGTCAAGCTGAGATCACACCCAGAACACAACAGAGGAATACTTGCTCATTCATAAATTTTTACTACTGATGACAATAATGGAATTTTTTTCTAATTGTGCAAGCAGGGGGCAGTGTAACGCTGGATTTCGACAAACGGTTCTATTAAAAAGGGAAAGAAAAACGTCTGAAAAGAACTGAAAATCTCAGTTCTGAGTGTATTTTGTTTTTCCAGTTGCTGCACCCTTTTCACTTGCTCACTTGATATGTCACAAAATAAGAAAAAACATGAAGACACCCGACCCTCATACCCAGCAAGCTGAAACAGACATGAGACAGTGCTGAATTTTAAGACCTGTCATTTTTCCTCTTGTTGTGTTGGTCAAACTGTTTCCAAGACAAAAAAAACCCTTAAAAAAAATTCACCCAGCTACACGAGAAGACAACGACGTGGCTCCACACCATATATACCCAGCAACAAGCAGCAAACCCTTACAGGTACGCTAAAACCAAGCAGCTTTCACACATTCCAAAGGTAGAAAGCCAAAGCGATTGCACACATAGCCACCCACCCCTCTCAATGCCAGCCCAGACTCAGCTTCGTGGGAGACTGAGCTACCCCGAGACACCTCCAATCCCAACAAAACTTCCTAGAGCGCAACTAAGGACTGGCGTTGGAGCCAGACGAAAAGAGAATCGGCTCTGGAAGAAGCGGAACCCGCTGCTCGCCGCTCCGCGCAGGGGCAGCAGCTTACATGTGCGCGTCGGGGCCGGCTCGGCTTCACTCTAGAGGCGCGGGGCGCTGCGCGGTGCTGCGCGGACGCGGTCCCCCATGGCGGCGCTGCTGGAGCTGTCCGTGGTGCTGAAGCTGCACTCAGCTGTGCCGGACGGGGAGGGAACCGTCCGCGGCGCGGTCGAGGCGGCTCCGCATCCTTATCTCCTCCTCACGGCTGGGGCAGAGCCCCCCGGGAGCGCCGAAGATTTGCTTCCTAAGGGAGAGCCTTCTGCGAGCTTGGCATGTAAGTTGCGTCGTCCTCCCCGTCTTCCTTCCCTCCCTTCCCACGCCGTTCTCCTCCTGTAGGTGTGGATTTGACGCTCTTCAGCACGCCCCCTTCTCGTCCGGAGCTGTGCAAGTGCCCTCGAGCTCTTCCAAGGGCTGCCCCAGAGGAGGCGTGGCCAGAGAGCCCTTCTGGAGAGGGCAGAGCTGCCTGCGGGCCGCCCAGCGGGGCGGGGGGCTCTCTCTCTCGTAGGATTCACGTCTGTCTCATCCGATCGGGCTGTCCCTTCTGCTCCTCTGCCTGCCGTGTCCAGGTTGAGATCGTTTTTTGCTTTACCTAGGAAAGCTTGTCTCCAGGGGGGTGGCCCGAAGAGGGGTGTGGATGTTTTTGATGGTGGGAAAGGAAGGGAGGAGGGGGAAATGGCATCAACAGGCAAAAAAATAAATGTCAGTCAACAGCCTCTCTTACCTGGCAGAGGAGAGCCGCAAGAACAACCACTTCAGACTCCACACAGGATACCTGGTGCACCTTTCTGCACTGTATTCTGAGTGCTAAGAGCTGGTGTTCTGCCTGGCAACTCCCCAAGATACTCTCACCATCTCCATCTGTGTAACTCCAGCTACACGGATACTTCCAAGCCCATGACCTTCTCTGTCCTTACTCACACAGCGCAACTCCCTTGTCTATCTGATCCTATTTATTTAGACACAAATATCCCCACCACATGTCTTCTTGGAATGCACTGAGAAAGTCAGAAAAGTCCAGATGGGAAAACATATGAGAAGAACATGGATGTTACTGGGCTCAGAGGAGAATGGCTTTCTATTGGGAAAGACATCTGGGGTTGGGGGGAAAGGAAGCAAGAGAGAGAAATCACTGATATATACTTACATCATTGAAATCAACCTGTAATGACATATTCTTTTATTAATATTGTCTTCTCAAGGACTGGGAATACTTGCAAAAGGTCATCTTATTCATTTTGTTTTTTAATTGGGTAAATAAGAAGTTGTGATCAGACAAAAAGAGCATTATTCATTTATATTGTTCATAGACAGTACTGCCAGGTTATCTGAAAAACAATTGTTTCAGGATTAAATATGTGGTTAATTTGACTAAACACATGTAAACTTTCTTCCATGCATATCTGGAAAAAAAAAGAAATCAGGTATGGAATCAATGTGTTGCTTCATGTGTCTGTACAGCAGCAGTTATGTCTCCTGAATCTTTTTAGTTCCAACTGCAACAAAAAATGTTCACTGCATATATTTTCACGCATATCATTTTTCTAAATAAGATACTCAAACCTCAGAGGCATCTAACACTCAAAGATAGCAGGAGGACCTTCTTAGTAATCGTAATAATCAACAGCTTATCCACTCCAAAAATATGCAGCTGATAAAATACTGACAGTATACCCAACTGCAGTTAATTATGTCCAATCACCACATGAGAAAGGAAAAATAGGGAGTGAAAATTATTTATGAAAGACAAAAGGGATTGAGGAAGTCTATAGTTTGTTAATCTCCATAGAAGACAAAAAAAAAAAGCAAACATTTTAACTACGGTTATAGGTTTAAGGTAACACATATCACTCACAGCCACTGAAACCAAGAAGTCTTAGAAGAAACCTCTTGCATGGTTTAGAGCTTCTACAAGCTTGGTTAGCTTTGCATTTTGCTAGTGAAACAGTTTCACGTGAGAAGTGTGCTGAGAAATCAGCTTACAACATTACACAGAACCTTTCTGATAAAGGACTTACTGACTGAAAAGTTACACGAAACAAGGTTTTATAATACATATCATCACCACTTCGCATTGTCGTACATTATATCAGAAAATGCATTTACCTCACTGGAGGTAAGAACAAGAGACTTGGTAAGAACAAGAGACTTGTTTGAAAGGACTGAGAAGCTCTTTTCTTCATCTCACCCTTATCTTTAACTCTGAACAAAATACATACTAAAGGTTGCATCTTACCACAACCAGTTAAACACACGTTTCTCTGCAGGAACAGAAATCTGGAAACAAGCAATTCCGTAAGATGTGGAATTATGTAGTTACGTCAGGAAACCACGATACAATTCAACGACTTCTGAACTATGACAACTGCAATGCCTTCTCAAGGTGTATAATTTTGACAGCTTTTGAAATCTTATTCTCAGTATTCTTTATTCTCAAATATTAATTTGTTCACAGATACATTACAGAGAGAGAATTGCACGAGAAAGCCCTAAAATGAAGGTAAAGCTCTACTTTGCTTTATTTAAGCCTGATGTTTTAGACAGCTACCCTATACCACCAAAGAAACCTGAAAAAGATTATCTGGGGGGAAAAAAGCTTAATTGAGATGAAACAAAGAGAGTTAAAAAATCATGATTAAAAATGATGTTATATTTCAGATTTTAGAGTAGCTAATTTTCCCATTGTTCATCATAATAGTCTCTGCTTTCTGTTAACCATTTCCAGTCTTCAATACTTTCACTGCTTTATCAACCCCCCAAAAAAACAAGGACACAGGTGAAGCTCACCAATGATTTGTCAAAGTGTTTCTGCTTCCATTGATAAACACTTCTCATTACAAAGTCCCTTCATCCACAGACTACTGATAATCTTGACTTGATTATTGTTTCAAATACATGCAAACATTAAGCACCAACACTTCAAACTACCTAGTTCATTGAAACAGCTAAAATATAAGCAATAGAGCAAAAAGCTTAACAGAGTAAGCAGATTTTGGTAGAGTTCCAGTTATTTTTCCCTTTTTACACTGTTCCTGTTCCCCAGGGCTGAAATGATATACAAAAAATCAGAAAAAAAAAGAAGCAGAGTTCTGCTGTGCTTTGGAGAAACCAAAACATGAAAGGTGGGAAAGGAGGAAACGGCTGAAACCAGCTAGCACTTATACCCTGTGAGAGACGTGGGCAAGCAAAAGTACAAGTCATCTACCAAGCCCACATAGAACTACCTGTACCAACCATCTTATTACTGTTAACTAGATAACAGCATATAGGCCTATGTAATTCAAGAAGATAATGCGAATATATATATCACGTGTTCCTAATTATTTCAGAAATAGTACCCAGCTGTACTAGCTTTGACTCAGGTACAGAAGGCAAATATTGCCTTGCATCTTATTGTTGCTTTAATAATATCATGAATTTTCCATCTTCCAGAGCTATTGGTTGTGACACTGGCAGCTTACAGGGATATCTATGAATAGTAACCCCATTGGCTATACAGTCTCATCTAATATGATAATATCCTTGCATATGAAAATAAATAAATAAATGCCAAAGGGTCCTCATATTAGACAACAAAATTGGAATACATTATGATTACTCACTCTGTCTAGCTGTGAACTATTCAGGATAGTTATATTCCCTTCTCTGACATATTTTGATCTTCTAAATACTGCTTTTGCTGACCTAACTACTCCAGACTAGCAGCATTTTACTACTACCTAAAATGAATTTGATCCTAAACAATATTCCTCAGGTTAAGAGGTGTAACCAGGGAATGAAAGCAATAAGTTGATTTAAGACACTACCAACAACAGGATTGGTCTCGCAACTGCCTATATCTTTTAACTCATTTTATTTCAAGAGCAATTTGTATGATAATCAGATCTGGTGCATTCTTTCCCCATTAAGAGTATATGAGCCTTACATGTCAAAAATAGAAGTTATCTGTTAATAAATGGGAGAGTTAGCATTTGAATCAGAAGAAACTCTGGAATACAAATAAATTATTGAATTTCTTAGAGAACTTCATTCCCATTCTGAAGATATAAATACAGGAGAAGAAAATTTACAAGTTCCAAAGCTATCAATAAACATAACCTGCGTCCTTCTTTATATTACAGACTTACTTTATTTTAAAAGTTATGACCAGGTTTTGTCAAGGTCATAACATAGACACTGATACTCCTATATGCATTTTGTAGTTATGGCTGTAGAAAATGTTGTACCTGTATTTTGTGATGTTTATTTTAACAGCAATGAGTGCTCTCTGTGTGAGATGTTACCTGCTGTATACCTATTGTTGCTTGTAGAAATTCACGGGCATGTATTTGAGTTCAATGCTGCTGCTTCATACCAAACAGTGATGCTGAAACTCCACAAACTTCAGACATGTTACAAACAAATCAAGGTTTTCCATGTTTGCTTAGATTCTCATTCAACACAACAGCTGGATGTGTGCTTAGTGTTAAGCACCTGCTCAAACCCACATGTTCACTGTACCACTTTGAGCACATATTCAAAGCCACACAGATACACGTGTGTGACTCTCTCACAAATATGAATAGAGCTTTCCCCTGTACTGGTACCATATCCTTACGGTCTGAATTACTGTCAATTCTGCAGGTCAGGACCATGTCAGGGGTCTGGAAACACTGCAGTACAACAGCTTTTCATTCATTTTCATTTCTTATAACAGCAGCTGCAGCTTTGTTATGGATTTCTGGATGGAAGTCTGTGAAAAGCTATGTGCTTACAAACACCTTGTTAACCCTTACCCTGTACAACCCACACCTTACCATTGAGATCACCTACCATTCCACTGTTTCTTCCCAAGCTTTACCAAAGCCTCTAAAGCCTTCTTAACTTGCCTTACATGTAAGTGTAAGTTGATCGTTTCTGCTCATGTTGTCTTTCCATTGTTTCCTTTCTCCTCAGGGTACAGGTTAAGGGTGAGTTGCCAGATGGCCACTCTTACATCTGAGCATATATTAATTTAGCCTTGAACGCTTCCCATTTCCCTTCTGAATTCTTTCCCTCCGCTGTCTTTTCTAATCTGATTTTATGCAACAGTTCCTGCATGGTTCCAAAATATGTTTGGTTACAACCCCCACGGACATTTTTCCCCATGATACCTTCTCATTCTGGATCCCACTCGAATTGCATTTAAAAGCCAAAATATGTATCTTATGCTCACAATGATGTTCCTTCTCAACATTTTCACTGGTCAAAAACTTTTGTAATTGTTAGTGCAGAAATCTCCCCATACTCTAGAAAGTGAAATAACTACCTATGGGAAAAGAACTTTGTGGTATATGAAATTGCACACAATTGTGTGATTATTGCAAAGAGTATTTGTAATAATCATGCTATTTTGTAATATTTTTATTTCCTTATAAGTGTTCCTGTGGATAAGAGCATTGATAAGATTGTGCCCTAAAACACTGTACATAAAAAATCCGCCAACAACATATGACTTATTTTTAATTCACTTTAATGAGAATATATGCAAAGAATGAACAGGAGAAATAAGAGCCTTGAAAAAGAAGAATAAACTAACTGTCACTTGGATAAATACTATATACTTATTATTTGAAAGGGGAAAAAAAACAAAATAAAACTAAATGTTCTGTGTAAGAACCAGAACATAATGGGAAATCTTAGGAATTCTTTCCCTGGAAAAGAAAAATAGATAATTAGAAAAATATTGATGATAAAAAACCAGTTATACTTCAAAGGAGATGTTTATAGTTTTATGATAGTGAATTACTTTATACATATTTTCACTATCTGATTTTAGAGTGTAATCTGTATATATGTGACCATTTCAAAGTGGAAAACTAAATTTGAACATTATAATGTATTTTTAAATAGATGTTTAAATGTGTTTTGAAGAAGTGACCACTCTCTCTCCACTGAGCTTTCAGCTCTGGTTCAGATTTTGAGCACAAAATGTTCTTTGACTTTTCGACCCCCAGAAACATGCACTGTTTCTAGCTCTTCTAAAACACTATATTCTTCATGTCTCTTAGGATGTAAACACGAGATCAACCAATGTAAGTGCAAACTCTCAGGTGTGCTATGCTTATCCCGTAGCAATGAAACAAACAGAAGATAGAGGCATGATATCAAAGCTGTTATTCTTTACCCCTACTTCTCATCAGGGGTAATTTAGAGTAGCTCAGTGCTGAAGGTTAATTCAGAGTAGCTCTGACGTCCCACAGGAACTGTCACTGAGGCTGAAAAGCAAGAGGACACAAGTCCTCCCTATGACCAGCGTGGCTCTGATGAGCCTCATGTGCAGAGACAATCTCCTGAGAGCCAAGAGACTGCTATTCTTCACAGTTTCTCTCTTTCTCAGGGGATATTAGATAACACTTCAGGATAGCTTTTTGATTCTTCCAAGTATTTCAAGAGATCAAGAAACAGAAACAAGATTAACTGTGCTTTCCTGAAAGAAATTTTTCCATCTAAACTTTTGTGTTCTGGAAACCATACACAATATATGACAGACGATGATCTACTTAATTCAGTTTTACTCTAATTTAAAAGAGCCCTAGGGAATAACCCAAGCTACCAAATGGAAAAGCTTAGCCTTTCAAATCAGAGTTTCCATTACATTTTTCCTTTAATACTTGCAAACAGCTGACACCATTACAGTCTGACCCTCTAACATAGTACACTTAAGTACAAACACCGTCAACTTCTGCAGTTAGCAATCCTAAAGCATCCTACTACATGTCCTGGGCCTGAAAGACATTTGAAAATACATTTCTGAACCTAACTTCGTTTTGGCCTTTCTTCTCTGGAGCATTACTGTCAACAGTGTTATCACCAGACCAAGCTTGCCTTGTACATCTGCTTATGGATGCTGGTGCGATGCCAGTACTCTCAGAGTTATCAGCTAATGCAAGGTATCTGAAGGTGAGCTTTCCAGTAGTACATCAAAAATTTTAATCTTAATAAAATAAATATCTCAGAAACAAGAAAGTCATTAGAAAGTGTTTTCCAGGACTGCCAGTAACCAGTCAAAAGCAGTTACACATGGAAATAGTATGGTGTGATCAGCAGTATTTGAGATAGAGAGATCTTGTAAGGGCCTCTTTTGGCTTTAAGACAATGTCAGTGATAAAGGATGAGCTCACACACACATCAATCGCTCTATCTGAAAAATATAAATCCCAGAATATCTAACAATTTCACATGGGAGACAAGAGTCCCTGTTTGCTCTCTGTAGAGGGAAAAAGATTAAGATTTTGGGTGGATAGGTCCCAGTCTGACTTGATCAGATTGATTTGATCAGGAAGATTTAGTAAGTGCACCAAATTTAGCCTGGAGAAATGCCATGCTTTTCCCAAAGTGTTTCACATAATATATCTACTCATTGATAGAACAAAGGAGTGAACTAGCAAACATGCCAGCTCAGTTAACAAAACCACTAGCAAATTCCTTGTTGACAGTATATTGAATGAAGTCAGCATGCTCAAGACACTGTATTTATTCAATTCGTTCCTTCTGTTTTTGTTCTTTCATCCCAAGCACTTTCATCTCGAATCATTTTTCTGACCTTAAAAATATCCACGAAAGAAATAGCTATTCCATATAACATCCTACTGTGTTTAGCACGCAGTTTGGGTTTGTGGACCTTTTGTCTTATACTGCACTCGCAACACAGAAGAAAACATAAGGAAAGAAAATATGAAACCACACATCTCTTCTGGTGAGACTGACGCTGTCCCTCCTTGTTGGCTTTGTAAGGTTCACAAAGATTCTCCAGGCATCCTCACTACAAAGAAAGCAGCTCACTTTGTCACTAACTCTACCAGTTTGCTCATAGATTAATGTTTAAAAGGAATTAATAGTCTATGTGAAAGTGAAGACAGAAACTGAAGCAAACCTCAAGGCAAACTAAGCAAATGCAACATTTTCCACCGCTTGAGAAGATCCAGTTTAATCCGTGTCATTAAGGAACGAACAAACAGTGTTTTCCTTCTTAAAAACCTTCACTCAAGATAATATCAAGGCTGAAATTAGACTGACAAAGGCAGAGAATTCTGAAATACTTTGATAAAGAGTATCCATGTCATGACCGGTAGATTGTGAGCTTCACTTGTGCCTAACAACTTCCTTGTATTTAATGATAATAATAACAACAATAAATAATAATAATAATAATAAATTTAAAAAAGCAACCTGAGAGGCACTTTATATCAATTTATTTATTTATGGGTGTATTTACTAATTCAGATAAGACTACTTTTCTTCTTAGGACAAGTTTATTTGACCAGTAGAATAATCTCGTATCAATCTGGAAAACACCCTCACAAGGAAGCTATTACACAAACATTAATCTAAAGACTAAATTAAATGGTTATCAGTATTAAATATGTGATACCTGGCTTCCAACACTGCATTCTATTACATGCTGCAAGTGATATGCTATTAAAGATAAGTTCACATTAGATCTCTTTCTGAAGGCCAGCAATCAATTACTTGTCTCTCTTAAACATCTAATTCTAACTTGGCACCTGCCTTTGCTTGCACGGTCGTGAACAAGAGAAACTCAAAAAAGGAATAGAGCTAGTCCTCTTCCTTTGCCTCATCTTTTGTACTCTAATCCAGTGCTTCAATTATATGAGCTCTTTCTTATCACTGTCAGTTTCATCCCCGCTGAAATGAAGAGAGCTCAGAAATAGGTGTTTAAAGCTCACAATGAGTTTTTGTATTTGAATTAAGATGATGTGATTAAGGCTGCACCTCCTTTCTCCTACCTACTGCAAACCAGGGCTGCGCCCAACAGTGCCATGCCCTGCAGTGCTGATATTAACATCTCTGTTTCTCCCTCATCACCCACGGTTTTATCACAGATTCACAACAGGCAATGTGCAGAACGAACCTGAATTACATATGCCACAGGATGCTCTCGGAAATGAAAACTGTCAGATTCAGCACAAGAATTTGGTTATGATAATACAGTAGTTCAGATGCTACACTGCACACAACTACTCAGGCATGTTAGGTCTGAAATTTTACACCTCTGAAATGTCATAATCATCAGTAACAAACGACACGTTGGTATCACTGAAGTTCTTGCTAAGTACTCGAGTAAATCAAAGACAGGACAGCTATTTCATATCTGTTTATTAACCTGGGAGAAAAGGGGTTAAATCCCCTGCAAATTCCTTCATCTCAGTTCAGTGGGGAACAACGTAATCAAACTAATATTGCTAGGCTAGGGCACACATTGCAATAAATCAGTGTTTATGCCAATTCACTTCAAACAAGGTTTCTATTCCGTTGCATTTACTACCCAAAGTATTTTCTTCTTCTCACATGCCCAGAAAACATATTTCTTGTTTTTTATTATTCTGGAAAATGAGATTGGTGAATGACCCCTTCAAAGCATTGGAAATGAACAATGCACTTTGTCTCGAAGGCAGTAGAATTTGAGCAACCTTGAAACCACACATTTTGTTTCATGATAAAAACAAATTGTCAATACTGTCACCTTTGAGAGTCAGGGAAAATAGGTCTTTCATTTCACCATGCCAAGTACACGAGTAAGTCAGATATAGTTATACTTGGCATGCTCCTGCTTTGTAAGAAAGGATACAAGAAAATTAGATTTACAAACAATAGAGACAGATCATTCGTGATACGTCATCACAAGATGTCAGAATTCAAATACTTTTCAAATAGTGCCAAAGGATTTGGAAGTCTCTCTGTTCTTCCACATTCCAGATTTTATATCATATCTTTTGTGAACCTAACTGGTATGATAAACACATCATGTTTATACTGTCATTTTTAATCTACATAGTAATCAACTCTGACATTTAAGAATCCTGCATGAGATGATTGAGCTTTCAGAAACTTTGTCTCAATGGTTGATTGGTGAAAAATATGCAAATATTGTGGGCAAAAGATGATTGACTCTCATACTTCAGAAAAAGCCCAAAATTTTGTTTTAGAATAAATGCTTCCATGTGCTGAGTATAAGGCAAAATAAAATATTGCTCACTGAGCCCAGAACAGTAATTCATTCCAGAACATGTGTGGTTTTTTAATCTCTCTACTTTATAGAGCCTTCCCTGCCCTTGACTGAGGGATAGCATCAGCCAAAGGACACAGCTATGAGAATATTTTCTTTTTCAAAAAAAACTATACGTATATTCAGTGGGGGGAAAAAGTGATCACTGTAAGCCTATGGTGCAATGAAGGTTCTGTGTCCATCATTTTCCTTTCCTATGCTATTGGTCTTTGACTTAGAGATCAGATATACTATTTACTCTTCAAATCATGCCAGAACCACATAGAGAGGTTAAAAGACCTCTACACATGCAAAATGGGTGGAAAAACAATAGAAAAATGAGAAGCAGATTCCTTTTACTCAGCAATGGGCCAGGTAAATGCTAGTCCTGCATATATCAGAATTTTACACTGGAAAACTAATGTGGTGCTTTTTTAATATTTATTTTTAATTCCAGTCATTGCTTTTACCAGTTGCGCTCCTTTAACCTGCTTTGATTATACATAAACCCTCTTACTAGACACCAGGTTTTGATTTTCTCTCCAAATTAAAGCAATAAACCCAAGGTGTGAAAATTATGGGGTCACTCATATGCCGTAGTCACACCGCTCTACCCATACCTCAGTACATTAGTCTGGAAACAATCTTTTGCTCTGCATTCTTCACAAACTACATCAGATCATATTTTAAGCAGCTTTTGACTCTTTCCCTTTTACTTTCAAGTGGATGCTCTCCTGTTCATACCATTCCTATTCCCTGTGAAAAAAAAAAAACAGCAATAGGAATTCTCCCTTTTTCATGGGCCCAACCCTACAGCTGACTGTGATACTAATGTGTATCATGTGAATATCTGTTAGAGTTTGTATACTGTTCAAGACAAGCAAGCAAGACAAGTTATGAACGATGAGGCTTAATAAAGATTCAGCTCTATTACTACAGCTCCTGCAGGAATTACCCAGCAATCACTCACAGCAGACCACCTAAGATGTCCTTAAAACCTTAAAGAAAGGAGCTTCCATTGATTCCACAAAAAACTAAATTGAACTTTACCATTTCAGAGCTCCTTTCCTTGTGAGAACCTTGTTGCTAGAGCAAGTCTCCATCTCCTTTCTCTGCCTTTTAGGGGTGGGATTTATTTTACTTTAGGAGCCTACAGACCAGAGAACATAATGGCAATCTCATCTAGACATCCATTCTCTCTTTGCAATAAAAGAAGAGAAACAAGCAGTCCTGGAATCTGCTTTGCTTAGAATACTTAAATTTGCTCTCAGCGTACCTATTCTCCTGAGTAGAAATGATTGTAGACTATGAGTTTAGGTGTATTTATAGACACTTGAGTTTGAGAGCACATCCCACTTTTAGAGACCCAAGCCACTGTTTATAAATTATCTAAAGACATAATAGGTGATGCTCAGAGTGAACTCTTGCTGTAAGATAATTGTCTTGCCTGCCTTCCTGCAAAAAGTGCTCTTAAATTTGAGGAGTTAGCAATTGTGTAATATTAGTCTGAAACAAATTCGTTCACCACATATAGACAGGCTCCTCATCTTCCATAACTCCAGAGCCAATATTGACACTATTTCCACGTTTCTTTCAACACATGCACAAAATAATTCACACTCCACCCTCCATATTACCTTCTTGATCCAAATTAAGCCCGGTGATTACTTTTTGCCTTTGCTTTTATTCAAGAACTTCAGCAAAAGTCTTCCAGTCTCAGTCTGTCTTTCTCTGGCTCACATTGAAATTTAAACTTCAAACTGCTTTCAGTCTTTCTTGTTAACATCAAAAGTCAGCGACCCATCATTTTTAGGGTACATTTTTAAGATCCTGTTTGGAGCGAGGCCAGAAACACTGCTGCTTCTGTTCTAGGAAAGTGAGACCTATTTAGCTGTATAAGCAGGAAATCTTGTTATTCTAACTCTTTTTTTCACCTCAACCAGGGACAAAACAGTGTTTTGTGAAGCAATGCCTGGTGAAATCTCTGCTGTGCAAAATTATTTCCTGAAAAAAATTACCTAAATCTAATTACTGTAGGTTCTGCACTTTTAGTTAGCAGTAGATCGTTCACATTGCTTAATACATGATATATGGTGGCTGCTGTTTTATCTAATATTGCACTCTCACAGCGGTGACTGGAATAAAGAGTATTAAATGGAAATCCTCTTTCCAATGATCACTTAAACAAACAGGCAGGTCATATTTTCACAATCTTGACAAAGCTTGTTTTTTTTTTTTACCGAAATAAATAGGTTTGCAACAAAGTCCCTGAACATCAGTAAACTTGACACTCTCAATGATATATGAAAAATCATGGCGGTGCTGTATCCATTTTTAAGAAGGGTAGAAAGGACGACCCAGGGAAAGATCTATGCCAGGGAACATCATAGAACAGATCCTCCTGGAAGCTATGCTACTGCGCATGGAAGACCTGAAGGTGATACGAGACACAGCTTTACCAAGGTCAAGTCCTGCCTCACCAACCTAGTGGCCTTCTGTGATGGTATAACTGCATCAATGGAGAAGGGAAGAGCCACTGATGAAATCTGTTTGGACTTCAGTGAGGTCTGGGACATGGTTCCTTCTAACTCAAACAATTCCATGATTCTACTCTGTTTCACTGGCAGAAAGAAACAACAGAAGAGGAATTTTTCTTTTAGAAAGTAGTATCACACGATTGTTTCAGCATACCGAAACTGAACATAAATACCCCCTGGGTAGAGGGCTTTTTGGCATTGCTGACAAAATCCTTGTTGCAGCCAATTTGAGTCTGTTAGCATAAGGGTAGCTGCAAAGACAGCTCCTTTCCTTTAAGCAGAAACCTGCAAACCAGTAGCTTGTCTACCTACTTCATCTTGTTACCCAGCAAGGGAAGTCCAAAACTGCTACAGACTTGCTACATCCTGAGGCCAAAATCAACATACCTGCTGTGGCAGATATAGAACCAGCTCCTCAACTACAGAAAGTAAAAAGGAGAGTCCCTGGAGCTGTCCCTGTTTAGGTAGATTACTAAAGGCATTCAGTTTCCAGAAATGGCAACTTGGTAATTTTTTTTCACTGAATTGGTTTTCTTAAATGACCAGAAACAGAATACAGTACTGGAGCATTTTTGGGAGATGGAAGGGAAGGATGCAGCTGCAGCCCCTCGTAAGCCTAATGGGAAAATCAATTCCACATAAAATGAGTGCATAATTAAGTGTTGCCTAAGAAAAAGAAAATTGTTCCCTCCCATATCTTGTTTTGTTTCGAACTTAAGTGCTGCTGGTGAATTTCTGTCTATGTAAAAATTATTGGAAGAAAGTGGTTAGGAGACTCTGCAAAAGAAGTTTGTATACAGAGCCAAGCAAACACTCCAAATGAATTTGTCTTTTTCATCTTGAAATGTGGATCTTTTGGGAAAGGTGAAACAATTATGTTATAAAAGAGAAACCAGCGTGCCTATTAAAAGAGGGATTTAGAATGTTACACGTGAATTGATGGATTTCTGTTCCTCAAGGGAAAAAATTAAGTGCTTTAAGGGAAAAAATAAACCCTGCAGTTTCCAAATTGTGTTCCAAATGACAAATACGTTGATCATAGAAGGAGAAAAGAGTTCCTATAGACCAACTGCAGAATCTACACAGAGAGATGAGGCAAAAATCTGCAGGATGCTTCTTAATGGTGCTTGAAACCAAAAAAGAAAGAAAAAAAAGCTCTGCTTTTAAAATATCCTTTTGAAAACACGCAGAGATTGGAAAGAATATGAAGTTCAGATTCCTCTTAAGCTGTGATTACAGGAACAAGAGGATTTTTTGAGGACATGCAATCCTGTGGTCTACTCTGGAGTCAGAAGTGTGTGAGTCAGGCAGAGTTACAGTGAGGAAAGAAACAAACTGACTTCAGGTATGAAAACCCTGAGGTAGCTTAGGGCAAAAAACTCATATAAATAGTTCAGCACTATTTATGCTGTGGATGAAAAGCAAATGAAATTCTTGGCTGAGCAGGGAAATGAGTCGAGATACATAAAGTTCGGAGTATACTCACAGTCATTATGCAATCAATGACAAAAAAAAACGTACTAGTATTCCTATTTTCATTTTAGGTCACATATTCTGCATTCAAAGAATCAGAGACTGGTTGAGGTTGGAAAGGGACCACTGGAGGCCATCTGCTCCAACTCACTGCTCAAGGAGGGTCACCGAGAGCCAGCAGTTCAGGACAGCGTCCAGAACTCTTTTCAAGATATCCAAAGATGGTGACTCCAGAATCCTTCTGGGCAACCCGTACCACTGCTCAGTCACCACCGCAGTTTAAAAAAGTATTTCCTCACCCACTATCAGTCACTTGCAGATGCAAGTTTGGCATTAGGTATGTTTTTAATTACATGGTATGAACCTTATTCTTCAGTCAAAAAGCATTTTTCTTGCAAAATTTAGCCTTCAAACTCACAAATCTCATCAGCAAAGACCACACAAGCCTTTAAAACTGGTTAGTGGGTAGGACTTCATTCTTTTAATTGCCTTTTAACCTTTGCTGAGCTACTGTTCTCGAAAATGTTGACACAGGTATTTAACCTCCCTTTCCAGTATTCTATCTCAATGGGTTGTTGGTTGGTTGGTTTGCTGTTGTTCATTATTATTTATTGTGAAGACACAATTTTTCTGATTTTATTATTAATTACTTCCTTCTTATTTATGCAGTGGAAGACAACAACAGCATCACAGTGGCACAGCATTAACTCCAGGCATCAGTGTACAGAATATCAGTGGTGCCACGGGATGGCTATAACAAGGACTGCTGGCACTGCTGATGGTGGAAGAGCAGCCGGACCTCTCACCACTCCAGTGAAATGAGCTTTCTTATGAGACAGACAAATGCAGCACACCGTGGAGTTGCGTGTGAGGACTTGTGCTTTAACTGATAAGAACACTGCACGGCAGCCAGGTGACCTACATTCACAGCTGAAGACATAAAGCTGACACAACAGGGAATTGCACCTAACATACAAACACAGGGGGAGGGCTAGGCGGGTGGGCTGTGCCTTTTAGAAGAATAACCTGAGCAAGAGGAGCTGCATGGGGAAAGATTTTCCTGCTGCCATATGTAAGAAGCCAACTAGATCAATACTTAATTTCCAAGGATTACCTATGATTGACAGTACCTGTTGTGCAGGGTGAAGATAGACAAGTCTGTAACCATTTCTAGTGTGATAGCTACTTCTCAGTCAGTGACTAACGAAGCTTTTCTTCTTCCCAATGCTCACTCAAGCAGCGCCTGTCCTCTGCTCTCCTGTCCCAGCAAAGGAATTTGCTCCTCCAAATTAAATTTGCTGTTCAGAACTAAAAGAGTTTTCCTCTATTTACAATTTTAAGGCACATCCACTCTCATAAATACTAGACTTGCCTGTTTGGAGATTTGACATTTTACTGACAGCCATACAAGTTAGGTTATGCAGATGGAACAGACACTGCCATTTTTAGGTATAATTAGCATTTCATTTCCTTTCAAACAATTTCCCCATCATGTTCAGCACCATCAGGGCAATAGGAATGTTCAAAAGAACACTCTACTGCAGGCTTGTGCTATTAAAAAAATAAAAATAAGAAGACCTTAATATCTGAACCAAAGGAATTTTTTTGTACTCTGATCTTTGATCAGTGAGTCAATACCAGGAAGCGCATTTAAAGCTTTAGGAATGGTTAAATTCTATATCTTTTCTGGTGTTATTTCATTTAATTTATCTCATAGACTTAAAAAGTGACCTTATGAAAACTTTTCTTGAAGAAGGGCTCGAAATGAGACCGTGAATCTCCCCGAATTTTGCACAAATGACAGGGGTTGCATTCCCATCAAGCTGCACACTCACAGCAACCCTTGTTCCGGTCCTGGTGAGCTTCTAAGGTGTGTGAGCAGGGAGATGAGTCTCCTTACACCCATGTTCATCTGAAGAGGCATTTTGCTGGGCTGTTATGGAAAGGGGTGAAGTCCAGCCATGCCACGTCACAATTTCATCTCAAATGCAGACAGGAGATGACCCTTTCTTGTCAAGGGGCTACTTGACCATTATGGTGCTTTCCCAGTTACTGCTCCCTGAATACATTACAAACAACCAAGCAGTTTGATTCCTGCTGAATCCTAGCCCAAAACTCAGGACCTCTCAGAATAGCAAAAAAAAAAGAAAAGCCAACAATATATGACATAGTAATTTCCAAAGCTGCTGCTTGACAGGATTTAACAACAGTTTGCCACCAACGTCAGCCTCTGCTTTAATAGACCTGATGTGTCATTTATGCTATTCTCGCCTCCCACATGTTTTCTGCAAAACATGAGGAATATTCATTTTGCTGTTCACTGCAGTGACGGCAGGAGAATGACCCAAACACTGTCTGGCATGTGTCTGTCTATCCTTGGAGAGAAATATATGAGAAAAGTTGCCTCTAGATTTAAAGTCTGTAATACTGGTGTGTAAAGCTTGCCAGAGGTGCACTGCCAGACAGAACTGCAGGATCCTCATGGAGCCACAGTAACCAAATTCAGTTCTAGCCCAAAAAGCAACGGTAATTCCTGTGCTAGAACAAAGCACTCAGAAAGTCATTGTCCATCCTTGGCTATACTTGGCAACTTACTCCACAGAAAAGTTGAAGACAAATGTTCATAACCTCTAAGCATCTTATTTTTTCCTTTTAAATGCATAAAGTACTTTGCAATATAGATTTTCTGGTTGTGCTTTCATTAGAATGGAGTAATAGCCATCCTCTTGTAGATGGAAATGTTCAACGTTGTTCTAACAGTGTATGCAGTAGGATTCACTTCATTAAGAAGTTATCTTCAAGGCAGTGGTTTCTCTGCTGGAGACATGCCTGGAACATGTGGTCACCCTCGAGCAAATGGACAAAAAAAATAGCAAAAGGACTTCCATGCTTAGATGACACCTTGAGATAAATAGCAGAACTGAATTAATCCCAAAGGGAGCCTGACTGAGCCTGAAAGCAGCAGCAATAGAATGAGAAGTGTTGGGCAACTGCTCATATTTATTAAAAGCTTAAAAAAAATTAATTTTCTGCATAATGAAATCTAAACATGTCTATGTTTATCATCACCCATTTCTACTATTGTAATCCAATAAAAGCAGATTAAATGGTGTCAGAATTGAGGCTATGGAAATGAATCAAACTGTAAGAGCAGATCACACTGTTTACAGAGAGGGAGGGGAACCAGCAGCCGTGTGGCAGCAGACTCTGTGATAGTAACTGGGAAAACAGCAAACTTTGAAACTTTGCCTCATATCTTCTGCCTAAAAAAAGCCTTCGTTTTCTTCCGTAGTTTTTTTCTGAGTCTTAAACGATGAGGAATGATAATGTACGGCAGTGACAGCCAAAGGAAAAAAAATTAAAAATCTCTCATGATGGGAAAAAGTTTCCAACGTTGACAAATCTCTCTCAGCTCTATACACAAATGGATTTCTAAGCCAGGCTGCTTCTTTGTGCTGAACAGCCAAATGAGTCACTGATAGACGGAGGAGTTTCTAGTGCAGCAGACATGAAAACTGCTCCCTATTATAAACCAGTATAGGAAATTGCATACAGAAAACCTATATTTAAAAACAGACACACAAAAGGGTTTAATGAAGCTGTTTCTGCAGTCTCCCCTCAGCCTCCCCAGGCACGGCTTTCCTCACTCCCCCCCAGCATTGCAGAGGGGCACTGAGACACAGCCAGTGGCAGAAATCCACGTCCTGGGGCTCCACTCCCAATCACTGAACCATGAGAACATGTATATATTTAATATCAATACCTACCTGGGAGAGCAGTGCTATCACCCTGGGGGTCAGCCCCTGGTTGCCCATTTCTAACAGTGAAACAACAGGGAAAGAAGATGCAAGACACATTGGAGGTGAGTACTTTTCCCCAAGGATCTGCTGATCTTGGGACTTCTCAACACAACTTTTACTTAGGTGCACTCACTGAAGTGTGTGGATGGGAAGAGAGGCACCAATCTGAGAGCAGAACTCTGAGCACTTTGGCCAAAGTGATGTACTTGGAAAACTAGGGACTTGACTCCAGATTTCAGTGATCAGAGGGACCTCATTCCAAGTATCTGCCTTCACTGTTTGGCTCAGGAAAACGTCCTACAAAGTGCTCATGAGGAGCTGCTGCCAATGGAAGAGCCGAGGCCTGTTGGAAACCCTGGAACAGGGATAAGAGAGGAGAGATGCTGTTGGCTGCCCCTGCCAGCATCCTGCTGGGCCTCCAGGCAGGAAGACAGCAACAAGATCTCTCATAATCCAGATATTTTAAAATCTTAAAATAAGAATAACACCACCAGTATTCTTGCTCCTATTTTCAGAAGGACAGGCCCCTTGTGCAGCCTGTTGAAGTACTGCAAGGGATGTGGCTATGCCTCATTTTCTGTCCTCCTGCTGCAGTGCTCGGGAACCATACACAGCAAAATGTAGAAGGGATCCCATAAACTCTCTCAAGAAGTCTCAAATGACCTCAGAGATGTGCTACAAAGGCAATGATTGTGTTTTGATTAGATAGGGGGTATCTCAATTACCCTTTTCAGAGAAACTAAGATTTAGAAACACAGCAGCACTCATTTAGCACTTCCACAACTTCTAGCACAGACGTAGACTGTTCTGGTTGTCACATAAAAGCAACAGCAAGAGCTGAAACTGAAAATAGAGGCAAAGTAAATAATAAAATAAGAGAGGTACACAATACTAAAATACATTTTTTCCCTTAAATGGTTAATGCTCTCCCTTGCCATATTGGAAGCTAGCTCTGAATCCAATAAAGCAAACCATCTCACAGTAAATTACTTGCAAGTGAAAGGGAATCCGATTCAAAGCTTTTTTTCTCCATAACACAAGTTAATAAATGAAACAGCTACACAAAGTAATAAGGAGGAAAATATTTCTAATTTATGCAACGTTACAAAAGCCATATCCATCAAGTTTCTCTGGGGAAATGGACTGTATTAATAGACTTCCTTTAAATATAGCCAGGAAGGAAATTAAAACCGACGTGAAATAGAAATCAAAACCCACACAATGGAAAAGGATTGCCAAATGGCTGTGGCCAGACAAAACAAATAAAATCAAAGGTCCTGTGAACTATCTGTAAGACTGACACAACCAAACTGTATCATACATGTGTGTGTTGTACAGAGCTGTCCTTCTGACAAGTGTGACACCTCCACATTATAATGTAGTTCTCACCCTTAAACACATTTCTGTATGCTGAAGATGTCACACACCTCTGTTTCTTTAAGGAATAATTACTGTATTGGTACTGCAGAGTATTTTTGATGCTTCACTAATGGGACAGAGACACACCTTCCAAACTCCTACCTGACTCGAGCAGAGGTAGACTGACTTTACATACAGCCTTCACATCAGCAGAGTTAATCACAGCTAACTGGGCCAGTCCTTCTCAAGGACACCAAAGCCTTCAGCTGCTGAACATTTTGAAATGCAGCAAATTCTCTGCAAGAACCACTTCACTGTACCGCTCTGCCCTTGTAGACATCTGCACACGTTAAGGTAGACACAGAAATTCTCCCTAAGGCAAAAGCAAAGAGTTCATTGCACAAAACAAAGCTGTGAAGAACCTGAAGGTGTGGCTATCAAATTCTCATCACTTCTCTCACACTATGAGATCCTTGCGGCAAAGGTCTGTGATTTTTTACTTTGTTGGGGGTGGGCAGCAGAAGGGTTGTTTTACATTAAAGGAAAGTGACATCATTGGAATGGATTCTAGACATTGTTATATGTCTTAAGGGCTTTGAACAGATCTGCAAAATCTCCTGCATATGTGAAAGTGGGGAGAGAGAGGATTATGTAATTAGAAAAAAAACCGAGAGAACAGGAGAGTGAAAGAACAGCAAAATAAACGCTATCCGTGTTTGCTTTTTATGTAAGTGAAGTCTTCTGTAATTTAAAAATAACAGAAATTAAACACAAATCTTAGGTTATGCTCTTAGAACAGTGAGCAGAAACGTATTTTCCTGATCATCAAGCAAAGCAGCACTCCGTGCATTTAGCTGACACGTTAGTAGGCAGAAACTAACCCAAGAACAGAAAAAAATCATTGTATTTTATTAGTTTTCTTTCCTATCATAGCATAGAAGGTTCTCCTGCATCCCAAAATCTATTTTTCTGTCTGCTCTGAATTCCACTGCACAGTTTGTTTTCTCTGCACAGCCTGGTGGCTGCGACATCCATACTTTCCCACATTATACTGCCTTACTTCAGTCTCTGACTCTCATGGCGCTTCCTAGCTCAATACAAAAGCTCAAGGCTGAATGGCTAACACAGATCTAAACAGTCCATGAGCACTGCCTCCATCTTTTGTGTCAAATTTAAAGATGTCACCTTCCTTGTGGTCCTTCTTCCTAACCCCCCCTGAAACTTGCTAGATTGCACCATTGGAAAAAGAGGTAATGGCTTTAAGTTGTGCCAAGGGAGGTTTGGGTTGAATATTAGGAAAAATTTCTTCTCAGAAAGGACAGTGAGGTGTAGAAACAGGCCGCCCAGGGAAGCGATGAACACACCATCCCTGTGTGTTCAAGAGAAGGGTAGACGTGGCACTGAGGGACATGGTTAGTGGGGGTGGGTTGATAGTTGGACCAAATGATCTTTGTGGTCTTTTCCAACCTCAATGATTCTGTGATTGCTCATCCTTAAAATCCCATTCTTTCCCTCTTCATATTGGAGAACATCATCTATCTGTCAATATCCAACGTACTGAGCACTCCTGTACTTAGACCACAACATTTTTCAGCAAGTGCTGCACACAAAACACTAACTAGGGAAATCATTTCAATTTTCCAACTAATTATTATTTCCATAATTGCTAAGAGTTAAGTGATGAGTAAGATTTTTATTTCACCTCCCCAGGTCTAGTTAGTAGCTCTGAATCTCTTTGCAAGGTCCGGGGAGATAATTCATTTCATAAGAAGTACTACAACAAGTATTAGAACTAACATGATGCCCCATCTCTGGAAGTGTTTAGGGCCACGGACGGGGCCCTGGGCAGCTTAATCTGGTGGGGGTTATCCAGCACATGGCAGGGCTTGGAACTGGATGGGCTTTAAGGTCCCTTCTAACCCAACAATTCTATTATTCTTTGAACAGCTAGGGAAGTTTAAGAGAACTTTCAATGCGTTTGGGCAAAAAATATAATAATAATAAACAGGTTTTCCACAACTTCTCCAATCATGTTGCTACTATTAGGTTTTACAGAATATTGAAGATTCTCTATGTCTCTATGTAGTTGAAACTCTTTATACCATCATGCTCCATTACTCCTCTCAGTGGTGTCCCATCTCCCACTTCATGCCTGCCATACCCACATTACCAAAACAAGCTGTTAAGTGTAATTAAAAAAAAAAGAAAAGGCCATATTTTGTCTTCACATTCATGCATATAGAATATTTAGCTCTAAAGCTTAGGGCTTTTTATAATCACCACAGATGTTACTCAGTGCAGATGGAACTCGTTACTCAAAATCAGAGCAGTCCAGCACGTTGTGACAGAACTGAACCCCTGCAAACTGCGTGGAGGAAAAAAGGATTCAATACAAACCCCACCATCTTCTCTCACGACTGCTGTCTCACACACCTTTATCTGCACCCTCCAGAGAAGGCAGTTCCATTGCAACAGGGCTGGCTGCTGCCAGAGGAGAGAAAATTTAGAAAGGAAGCAGTTCAAATTCAAACAACTTCCACAGATTGCATCTGGAATTACACCATCCAGGCCAAACAACTGGATTGTTCATTAAAATCATCTGATTGCCACGCACTTATCTTTGTGCTCACAACAAAAGGAAGAGAGAAAGAAGAGCCGCTTTTTTTCAGCCCTTTGTGCTATCATCCCTTTCTGTTACAGCCTGCCTATCGGACAGAGATTTCACCATGATTGGTTTCTTTGACACGTATTTCTATTGCTTTTCATCTGACAGGAGAAGGTGGCTAAAAATTAAGCCAATTCTTCATCAAATAGCCATCGCTGCTTTGAGAAAAGGTTATTCTTTCTTTGGATTATTTGATGCTGCGCTAACGATGCCTTTCCTCCCAGAGTCTTTGTGCATAAAAGGCAAAGAGAAAAATTTGGAAAATAAACCTTCTTCCTCGCGTCCTTTCCATGACAGTAATCTAAAAGATAACTGTTTTGAAGATAAAGTTGATTTCTGATGGCAAAAGACCCACTGTTTAAAATGGGCGTCTGCTGCTGTTAGCAGGTGACTGACATGACAACTCGGTCCAGCAGAGGGAATGTCCAGATGGGCTGACAGAGACTGCAACAGCAGAAAATAGAACAGCAGTAGTAACTTGAAATGACTCTACTAGATTATTTCTGGGCTAGAACCATATTTTCTTGGCTTGTACTCGTGTTTTGTTTTAACTATCAGTGCATTTAGATGCAGTAGGAACATAGGTCATTTCACATGAAATTACATCATAAATGAGGAAAGAAGAAAAATTCACCCAGCTCCTTGTTCCACCCATCCTCAATCTGTCCAGCGCCAACTGTCCTAATTGTTGGAGTGTGAGCTGTATCAGCTGCGTAGTTTGGGTTTTTTGTTTTTTTTTCCATCTTCTCTTCCTTCTATTACTGCTACAATGAGCAAGTTTACTTGCTAATAGAAAACTGACAAGAAACTTGACCTCCCTTCCCCTTCTCTCCCCCCCCCTCTAAAACCAAAACATTTAAACTTTCCAAATGAAGTGTAGGTGAAATTTAAGCGATCTATTAACCTCATATTGGGTTTTTTGCCAAGTGAAACTGTCTTGCTCAGCTAATTCCTGGACTCCACAGAGCAAAGTACCTAATAAACCTGGAACATCAGCACCAACGTCTGCAGGGCAGACGTAGAAAAAATGATGCACAACCAACTTTTTTTTGCCTTAGGAGAAAGAACGTGTGCCAGTTGTTCTTTTATTGTGCAGCATCATTCACCAGCTATCAACGTATTATCCAAAGAGGCAATAAGCATTCCTGAATGTCTCCATACCACACTAAACATGAATATGTCATCAGCAACATCCTGCATGGCTCTGCAGCTGCACACTACAAACTTCTACTAGTAGAAATTTGGGCATGGTGCAGCAGCGTACTCATTTGGTACTCCACACAAAATGGAGGGCGTGCTGTATGCTGCCTGGGGAGGTGTCTAACTGGTGTGCTGACCTTTGTACTGACCACATCCATGCTATGTTTGTTGCAAGTGTCTTTTGGTTTTGTGTTCACCCAGGCTTCAAAACAAGGCTTGCCTTAGAATATGTTCAATTTTAAAAGCAAAACCAGCTCGGGTTGTTCCATCTACAATTACGCCCCAGGATACAACCATCTGATGGATTTGAGACCTCCAATGCCTGCACTAACATAGCCTAGCAGTGTCTGACATACAGGACATGTTCAAGCTCTCAATAACTGCAAAGGTGCAGAAATCTCTCTTTTGTCAGTGCAGAACCTTCCAGTCTGCCTCAATGACAGCAGCTGAAGCCAATACTGGGACAGGTTTCCCAGCGCATTGCCTTCATTTATCAGATTCCTCTTCCTCTGGGGCCAAGCGTAGCTGGCCACTGCTCCACATAAACTTCTGTTTAAGTCCTGAGGACATCTGGAGAGCACATCTGTTGCAGAAGACGTGCACAGCTGGGTGTCAGCAGCATATCAGGGCAAGGAACTCCCCAGAGGTTTCAAATACAAGTTGAAAAGCAGAACAGAAAGGCCAACACTCATGAGGGTCCATATGCCAGGGCCACGAGGGACAAGAAATCAGATGCTTCTCCGGTTCTCTGGGGTCTTCCAGTTCCTCTCTCTCTCCCTCTTTCCTTTCAAAGTATTGATACTGCTGGGGTGATAGGGGACAAATAACTTTGATTTCGCTTTTTTCTCATCTTCTTTATCTTGCTCTGATCATCCTCTCCTCCAGCTGCTTTCTGGCAAGAGTGCTAGCGAAGCTGGCACAGTGAGATGATGGTAGTATTTCTGAGCCAGTTGGTATCCTCTTCTTCTGAAAACTTTGAGGAATACATTTACAAAGGTCATCCCGAGCCATGAGCTCAGGCACTGCATGTAGTTCTGTCTATCTACTACTACATGCTGGAAAGATCTGAAAAACTAAAACTTCAAAGTAAATCTTAAGTATAATTCCAAGAGATGTTTGCAAAAAAGTAATAAGATGAGAATTCTTAATTGATGGCACCTTTTCCTTACAAGAGGAAAGTCACAGAACAAAAATCCAACCAAAGGAGGAAACAGTTAAATCAATACAGCAGGTGGAACAGTCACAGGAAAATTATAATCACAGTTGTTGTTCCTTTGTGTTACAAAGTCATTTTACAAACCCAAGAGCTTGAATATAAAAATTCAACCCAAGTTTTAGAAGTTACTTAATTTCTTTTTCTTTTGCTGGATTTATTTAAGCTGAAACCTTTACAGCACATCCATGATGGAGCTGGAGAAATCCTAGACTCACTCTCAGCTTTGTGACTGTTTAAACTTTGCTGCAAACTGAGATGAGCTTCGCTGCAGATGTCACTGTATGGCGCAGAATGGGAAAGATGCAAGGGAAAAAGATGAGCTCCTGCAGCTCACAGGCCAGGTTATTTATGGTGAGAGAATCTAGAAGCAGCCTTGATTATGAAGAACTGCATCCAATTGAGTGTATTTTTCTGCAATTACAATCAATTAAAAAAAGGGCTCCTATGTCTTAATAAAATACTTTCCTTATTCAGTCACACTCTAAGCAGTAAAACCAGAAGTGAGAATGTTAACTATATATATAATAGTTACATATACATACGTTAAATATAAACTATATAAACTAAGAAACTGAAAAGGGGAAAAGAGCATGTTAATTCTTGCAGAATTCATCAGACTGTGGTGTTAGGTTGAGGCAGTTCTCAAGGTTTCACTATGTTATCTCGAGGAATACAGAACAATAAGAATAGAAACTCACCTTACAAAATTTGTGAAGCAACAAAGATTTAAGATAAGAATTGAGGTCATACTGTACAAAACACAGCATAGAAAAAGGATAACAACATACTCAAAATGTACAAACTGGAATATCCCTCAGGAGACACAAAAAATTACCATTTTACCCAGTGTTGACCAAGAGTTGGAGTACTATTCTCAATTGGTTTTAATTTCATCTTTTTAATATATGTTTGTGAATTATTTAGAATTAAAATGAAAAAGTTCAGTGACTGTAGAAGTAGAAATACATGACCTACAATGAGCATTGGACGTAATTGGAACCAACTAGCCCATGCTAGAGGAGACTTGAAGGAAAGTAACAAAATTGATCAACCTGATTTAAAACTCCAAAGCTGAATATAACATGATAGCAACACACGTTTAGAAATAATTCCATAACAGCTCACCTCTCCTTAGATGGATAAGGGGCAGTTATTTGTCTTCCAATTGCATGCATCAAAAAAAATCACTGAAAGCAGCAGTTGGGCAGGACATGAAAAACAGCTGCGATCTCCCCTCCCTTCCTGTCATTCAAGATGAAATACAGCTGCAGCCTGAGGGTTAATTTTCCTTCAGCCAGGAGTCTGTGGGAGGAGTAATCAGGCTGCTCCTTGGCTTCCATCAGCCCTGGCAATACAGGAAAGCATGTATCTTTGGGAAAGGGTACCTGATTCTCTCTGACAGTTCAAGGAAATAAGGAGCACAGAAAGCTTCCCAGCTCTGCAAAAAAAAAGTCAAATGCATAAAGCTGAACATCCTAAATATAAGAAGGTGATGATATTTGCTGTATTATAGCCAGGAACTGAGGCTGAAGGGGCTGAGTACCAGCTGACATTCATGCAGTTCTCCTGATTCTGTCTGCAGCTGCAGAATGATGCCAACATGAGGGTTTCTCTCCTTCCCTGACAGCTGTCAGTGTGTGACAGACACAAATGTAGCTCACAGGACATTTTCTGTTTATCTTATGTCTAGTAAGAAACAGGGCACACATGGAAAGTTCAATCACTTTCTATTATCAGTGATCATACCGCCTTTGCCAAAGGACATTGCCTCGGTTATTAGCACACAAACACAAACCCCCTCAGCTGCTCCCTCTGATGCACTTCATCTCTGCAGTTTGCTCTGAGTGAGTGATGCAAAATCTTTCTACCTTCCATGGTGTTATCTGAGAGAAAGGAATGTGCAGGAATGGGAGGACACTCACTCAGTGGTCCAAGGAGGACTGTGTTTTTATAACTGATTAGTATTGCTGTGCCATTGCGTTTCTCATTAAAATCCCTTTCTTGAAGCAAGGTACAATTTGCACCATGTTTTCCACTTGTTTGAGCTTCAAGCTGTCGCTCAAAAAATTAATTTTAGCTGGGTTCATCTCTCCATCACGGTCTTTTTCTTGTCACAGTGGTTGATTAATTCTATGTCATTGTTTGCTCTGTTACAAGATTAATTGCAGGACGAGAAAATATACAACATTCTGGTGAGATAATTTATCAACTTATTATAATTCCACAATGCTGCAAAGCAACTTTTTTTTCCTTATCCATATTCAGACAACAAGCAAATGATGTAGTGATATTGGTTTGGTCTGCTATTGGATAAATTGCATTGATTGAAGATGAGACCTTCTTCAGTGGTTTGGTCAAGATTTGTCACCGTACTGCTCATTCCCTCCAGTTCTATAAGCAAAGACCTCAAACTCTGCAGTGCTTTTGAAGGACACAAGGTATTTCTAGAGTCCAGATAGGCTGAACAACAACAGAGAACTGCAATTCAATTTCTAACACTGAAACAAGCATTTCATCTGGTATTCTACCTCACAGGCAAGGCAAACACCTGGAACAGTCAAGATTGGGATATTTATCAAAGAGCAACAAAGGAATAAACAGAAAGAACACCAGTTTTTACTTTGGTGGTTGTAACATCCAGAAGATGCAGTAGAGATTATCCTGTGCTCAGTGCAATTCATCCTGGGCTGTTACATACAGCTTGCACATCCCATGTATGTCCCATAGTTAATATTATTAACTAGTGGCCAACTAAATTGATATTTCTCAACTGATTTTCCTATTCTCTCTGTTCCTCACTTTACCCCGTTGTATAGAGAAATAAAAGGTTTTCCAGAAGTGTCTATGCTCTCCTGATACATACCATTGTAAAGGCTTGTTCCCTCCTGCATCAAAGCCAAGGAGAACATTCACTCCACTTCCAATGAGAGACAGATTAAACATCGCTTGTATAAATTACTTCTATTAATAATGCTCAGTGAATTGCTTTCCATCATAATAAATTCAGGCATCCAGGCCCAAAAGATGTAACGCTTCATAAATACAATGATATTGTCCATAAACTGAGATATTTTTACAATTTGAATTGACTCAATAAATATGATTATACACTAACTTTCCCATAAGACAGCCTCCTAGATTTTGAATCCCATCCTTCCTATTCTCTTCCTTCTCTATCCTCCTTCCTTCCTATTCTCTTCTTAACCAAAACAGGTTATGACCTTCTTACAACTTTTTGCCACTCTTACACAGTGCAGTGAAAAGAAAAATTGAAAACCTGTGCTGTAACAATGTACTGAAGCTATAGAATGTGGAATAAATCATAACAAAATGGATTTCGTAATTCACAGGCAAGGGAAAAAAAAAAGCAAAACCGATCTTTCAACCTTCTTTAATGCGACAAGAATGTTATCATTAAGCAAACACAGCTAATTGGAAATGCATTGAAGATTATACTTCACAAAAAAGCAGACATAAGGTTATCAGATAAGCCTGATCGTATGTCTTCGATTGATGAGAGCTTCCTAATTCCCTTCCTTTTTCATTTCATGTCCACTGCACAATTTGTATGAGAGTATTTTTTTGAGAATTTTGCTTCATCAGGTCAACCATAGCAAATGGTCACAGAAAAAGGAAAATGGAGGGTGACATAGAAAAATAATTCCTGTACATAAATGCATGCTGGAATTCCTGAAAGCTCTCCTTACTTCAACCCCTCTTCATCTCTCCTACTGTGGTAACTGCATAGAGTAAGAGTGAGTTCTCTAAGAGCAGCAAAACTATATGGGGAAAAATGCTTTGCATTTAACTTTGTTATTATGTTTTCCCATCTAGCATTACCTTTTACATGAACTTTTTATTATTATTATGGTGTTTAATAACTGGTGCTCATTTAACTTCATGACACCGGAGTTTTGATATTTTTTTCTCATTCTCTGCAGGTTTTCTATGCGCTCTTTTCTTTCTCTTCCTTGTGCACAAATTCAGCACATTCCATTCATAGAAATTCCTCTTAAAGTTTAACTTTGGCTTTAATTTTATCAGTATCAATCCACCAAGACAAGTACAATGCAAATTATCCTGGTTCGAGGCCAACGGGGACTATTCATGTAAGGAAAAGTCAAAAAGCGTATTTTTTTGCTGGTGATAAACTTTGTAACAGAAGTAGCATCAACTCCAACAATCTCAATCTGCAAGAATGTACAAGAAAAACTTGAATATTCATCTGATTTTTGCAGCTGGCATTGAAGTAGATCACGGATGGGCGCTGAAAACATCCGCAAACCTACAAAGACATAAACACTGCTTTACTGTTATTAATTCTACATTTGTCTGACTATACCCACAGGTTTTTTAAAGAAAATGAATAAACATTATATAGGAATATACTTTGATGCTGTTTGTTCATTTTCAGCCAGTGAAAGCAGTGCTGCTTTCTTTTTCCTGAAGAAGTCCCTCTGGTTTACCCAAGAAAAAAATATGTTGTGAAGCTGGAAACATGCACGAGTCTATTATGATTATGACAGACTATAAACAAATCCACCTCTTCCCAAAGCAAGGATATAATAAAGCATTTACAGTTTCTGTAAATTGCATTATCCATCTGACGAAATGATGAAGCACTGAGGGAAGCCTCCTGCCGTGACTGGATTCAGCTATTAAAACAAGTTTGTTTTATGCCTATCTAAGGGCATTCCTGAATGATTTCTACTTGTAGAGGATTACTGTACACAATGTGAATGGATAACTGACCATTTGAAACTGTTGTGTCCAGATAACTAGGAAATTAAATCCCATAAACATGGACTGGAAACGTTTTGTCATCTTAGCAACATACAATTACTATTTGATGTAGGCATCTGTGTTGCTTTAGGAATATTTAATACATGACCAAGTCCCAAACCCATCAGCCTGTCCAGTTTCTTCTGTTTTCTTTCATAATTCAGATTTTTCCATTGCATCTTATCATATATTGTAAGGCAAATCTGCCGCCAAGAATTTCAGCCCAGTGAGGGGAACACAAAATATTTTCCTTTTCCAGGTAAGAAAAATACGTGCTGTATAGGGAACTGATGTACCCAACTGAGTGAAATCATTACTGATTTTACAGCACTAAGGCTGTGATTTTGAAAGTCACTAAATGATTCTGGGGACTTAATTTGTAATTTAATAGGAACAATGTGACTAAATCCTATTGGGAAATCTCACGAGTAACTTGGAAAATTTCAGTATAAAATATCAAAATCAGTGAATCGATGCGAGAAAAAGTTCACCCAGTCTCTGTGTTCCTTATGTCCAGGTACAGGGGTGAAATCATGCCCTGTGTGGCAGAGGCAAAGGAAATACATCAGATGTGAGCTATGAATAATAAGCCTTCTTCTAAAGCCGCTCTCCCACAGGAATATTCAATATATCCTTTCATGATGATCACTCCAATACTGCACTGCAATATTCAAGCTGGTTGAACAATTACTGCAATTCCTCTCAGTCTCAGCTCTCTCAGCCTTCCTGCATCACGGAGTAATGCATTCAGGGCAGAACTTGCAATCTCTTGTCACTAGGCAGCATCTGGTAGTCAAAATTTCATCTGTGTTACAGTCTGCAAGTAAGGAGAGGAGTTAATGCGATGATATATACATAAAGAAAAATGTGTACTTCATTTAAAAAACCTCAGTTTTTTCTCCTTCAGTGAAAAGCTTTTATTAAATGTTTAGCAGAATATCAGGATTTCAACAGCATTACTGATCTGCTTGAGTGCTGCCATTCACGTAAATATCTCATGGCACGAGGAACGTAAAGTTAATGCAGAAATTGCTTTCAAGTGCCCAGAGTGTGCAGTTTTTCCTAGTTTTGAGGCTCCTGTGTATTGTATTAAACAGCGTCAGAGAGCATGAATAATTAGGTTGAGTTGCATCCAGAAAGCACATCTCGATATACAAAGCCTTGTAGGACTTTACAGGCATTTCTCTCCCTTCAGGCAATAATGCTCATTTAACAAAAATGAGGAAAAGTGAAATACACATCAGATAATCTAATGTGTAAATTAGAGATGTCTCAAAACAATTTACATTTTTACATAGCTCCGAGAAAGTAGGACACTTTTATTACCTCCTGTCAGGTAGCACGTAAATAACTGCAGATCCTATTGCCTGGATTGCTGGAACTTGTCAAAGAGCTTAATAGAAAGATTTATGGGAACTTCAAGCTTTAGATTTCAAATCCTCAGTATCTGTCAAGCTACAGCCTTAATACTACTTAACTTCTCATCCCTCACACTGTCTGTAAATTCGAAACGAAGCTACAAGGAGTTGTTAAAGGCTTTTATTTTGCATCTTAAATTCCATTCTCATGTACTGTTCAATATGCATTATTGCTGGGAAGTCCTTTGTGCTTTGAAGTAATTGTATAACTCATACCAGTTCAAACTGCCTTACTTTTCCCTAATATGCTTTTAATTCCCTCCTCTCTCCCCAAAAAATTACATTGCTGACATTTCACTGTAATATTTAATGTCAGCAATTGCTACAAATAGATTTTACTTCTAAAATTTTGATGCTCTTATTGGTTCGCTTAATGGGGGAGGCACTACTTGCTCTGGATTGCAGGACTGTGGTCCAACACCAGGGGAGTGAGGACAGGGAATGTAGTTTGAAGGGAGAAAGAAAACTGTTCTTGCAGCTGACACCAGAATTCTGTAAACAACATGGTTGCATTGGTGTCCGTACAAAGAGCCAGTAAGTACATAACCTCAAAAAAACAGGAAAAATTAAATTCCAAAATGATCCTCTAAATCACAACTTGGATAGAAATGTTAATAAGAATGAATGCATTGTATATAGTGAGGAACAGGTACTGAAGTCTTCCAAGATTAAACATATTTCAGTATGTTGCCTTTAATTTCTAGAAATTAGTTTTTTTTCTGTGAGAACAGCCTGACTATATATGAGATGTTTACCAACAAGTGGTCTTAAACGTTCACATCATCATAGCAATCTATTTTTTTTCCCCACTTAATTACTAAATAGGTTAAAAGCTATTGAAAGTATCTTTTAGCTAAATAGCTGTGATTTATCTCCTAAGAAAAAAGTGCATAAACCAATGGTGATGTATTACAGAACGTGACTACACTGAGTAACGTAGTTTTTTCAGCTGCATAGTACAGTTCTTTACACTAATTTTAAACTCATGCTCTCTGATACTTTATGCAGAGTCTCCCAGGGTGAACTGAGCTTTCAAACCACTATGAGCTGAAAGGCTTAAAAATGAAGGAAATGATTGATTTCTTGTTCTTACTATCAGTTCAAGTTCATATGTGTCAGTCACATAAAATAACGCAACTGATCGCGTAAACAGCTTGTCTTGTCAATGAGTATATTGGCACTAAGTCAATGAAGCACTTTTGGCTCTTCTTCACATGCATTAAACTCCAGCCCAAATGAAACACCCTTCTTATTTAATTTTTTAAAATGACCCTTCACAAAGTAAATTCTAATTATAAGTGAAATTGTTCTGCCTTTCCTTCTGAACATACCAAACCACGTTTTAAGGAAAGTCACTTTCAGAACTACACATTTGAACTGCAAGAAGCTGACAAGTCATCTGGAACCAATAATTTCTAACAACTTTCGAAGCTGCAAATCCACTTAAGAAAGTGGGAAAGGGAGGAATTGGCTCCATTTAAGTTTCATCATGAATGGAAGCAGTAGACCCAACGCGAAAAGTCTCAAACCAAGGCTTACAGCATTTTAGCAGTTTTAATTAAAGTGAATGGAACCAATATGAACCTTATCATATACTTGATACTGTATAAATATACATAAATTATCAGATTTTGGCTAATCTGAAAATATCTGCCATAGTTTGTTGACTCAGTGGTAATAAATTTAAAAGAATGGGGAACAGGAAAGGAAAGGACAAGTGGAAAATTAAGAAACAATCACAAATATATAAATTTCCAATATTACAAGATATTATATGGACCTGTTATCCTCCTTCAGCCTGGAAGAGTGATCAAGAATTGGCACAGCTACTCAATGACATTTAAGAGCTGCAGATCTGTGCCTGTTTCACCTCAAGGCTTTTAAGCCAGTCACCTCAGGTTCCTAATGGGACAGGTGAGAAGCAAAGGCTGACGTGTCCTTCCACAAGGACCGTGCTATCATAACCCTCCAAAGATCTCTTAAAGGCACGTACATTGTGGAAAGTGCTGCTGTTGTTGAACTCCCCAAACCACCTCTAAGACCTTTTTCTACAATCTTTTTCTAGCCAGGGCAGGAAGGATCTGAAGAAAGGAGAGAGATAAGAGCTAGGTCTGTTGTTTTGCTTTTAGGTTTTTTTTGCCCTTATATTTTCATCAAGATTCTCAGCTGTGGGAAATCCCATCCTGCCTTGTGGATAGCATCAATTTTCATGCACTATCATTTGAATTGAAAGACACCATCAGGCAAGGATCCTGCTTGTTCTTCAGCAATTCATTCCCTGTGGTTTCCTACGAAACACTTTGGTCTCTTGCCCATGTGCAACAGCAGCATTGAGAGGGGTCTTAGAGGCTGTTCCCAGGAGTTTATGTCTCAAAATTGGACATTTGATGCTCAGCAGTGGGAATGTTGCTGAGTTTACTGTGAGCTTCCCCAGGGTGACCTACATTAAACCTGCTATGCCAAGTCTGCAACTGCCCCCGCTGCCCCAAATATCCCAACATCCTCCTTCTCTCCCTGGCTTTACTGGCTTGTGCGTGAGAACAACTTCACTGCTGCCCTCATGCTTTCTAACCATCCTCTTTTTGGTTCCAAATGCCCATGGAAATACCCAGAAAAAAGTAAATTCTACTCATCTTGAAATGTGAAATGATCTCTAAACATGGGATAAGACAGATGTCCTATAATCTTTTCCCACAGTTCTACTCCCAATATTAAGGTTTCTCCCCACCACCCTGGAACTCCTTGAGAATATACATGTGCCTCGGGTATCTCTGGGGAAAGAAAGAAGAAAAGACAGATCGTGAGACAGAATTTCAAGTTTTGTTAATAATTTCAAAACATGCTTTGAAAACATAATTTGTTTTAGAAGTGCCAAAAATCTCTCTCAGTCGAAGCTGTTTCCACGTGTATTAGCAAAATGCATAATGGCATCAACTTTTTTTTCTTGTTTTTTTTTTCTTTTTTTTCCTAACAAATTCCATATGTCTTTCGCCCAGAAAATTGCTTTTCACTACAACCATCATTTCCACTGTAAGAATGCACACAGTGCACCAGTCTGCTCCCTGGCATAGGATTTGAGAAGGGTCTGGGTTCAAATTCAGGTAGCGCAGCGTAAACGCAAATTTACTCACATTTGCTTGGTCTGGAAGCAATCCATATTTCTGCAGTTTTGTGAAATGAATTAGTGCCACCCACAAATGAAGCATTACCTCTCCCAAAGCTGAGCACAGCAGCGCTATTGCTTCTCTGATGAGGTCCTCTCATGGGAGTGGAGAGCTTCCCCCCGCAAACAGGCTGCCTTTACTGGAGGGGACGTAACCCTGCCTCCATAGCTCATGGAACTGATGCTGGCAATCCTTCATGGCCTCCTCCTACAGAAGACATTTCACAAATAAACTATAATTTGTGAGATAAGTGAATTCTGTGTCTTGCCCTTGTTATCCAGGAGTCATTTTTCACCTGCAAACACCTGTAGGTAGCATTAAGTCATGGCTTGGTTTTCCTGGAAAAATAATAGCCCAAACAGATCTTTATCAAGACTTTTAAGAACAGTTTTTCCTCGAAGACTTTTGCTTTTTTTCTACCTGTGTGTAATTACCCACATACTCAGATCAACTTATTACCCTAAGCGTAAGTACATTCTCTTTCCTTTCTCCTTCCCATAGGACCTTTACATTAAGATGACAACTCAGACTGCTCCAATCACTCAATTGCAAATGCACTTTGATCAAACAATGACTCGAGGAGATTTAAAGATTACTCCTGGAGGGAAAGACACGGCAAATTGATCAGTGCTGTCATGGGCAAGAAACAGCTCCTGAAGGAATAGCTCTAAAATGCATTATCGTTAATGTAATCAAAGGAACATTTCATTTAATTTTAAAACGCCTTGCGCTATTTGTTAGTGCTATCATTTCAGGGGTTACTGGGACAAAAAGTTAATCACACTGACTAGGCAAACACTAAACTGTTTAATTAAGGCTGTCCTACTTTATTTGTGTAATATTTTTTCTAAGTAGTTTATGCACAGATTCTTTATAAAATAGTAAAAGCACAGGTGTGAACAATCCTACAGAGTAGAGGTGACAAGACTGAAGATTTAAGGGTTCTGATGGCCCACCAATGTTAAAGAATAAAATGATCCTTTTCTTACCACCTCATGTTAGAAGGAAATGAGAAGAGATGAGGCATGCCCACTTGTCCAGAAGGTTTGAAGTAGGTCATAATCCCCCCATAGATTACCCAGACAGCATGAGTGAAAATTTGGAATATTGCCTGGACACTGCTCCCAAAGTTGGAGATTAGGAGGAGTTTGCAGCCTTCTGCCTATTTTCCAGCTTTGGCTTTGAACTTCTGAGGGAAGGGGATGTGGCAGCAATGGTAACAGCACGCAGAAGGGGAAGAGGATCTCCGGAGGCAAAACCCTTCCAGCACCAAGTAACGAGATGCATTGCTAACAGAGGGAAGTGAGAGCCCTTAAATCCAGGCAATCTGTGCTCAGACCTCACCCAGACAGGACCGCAGATGTGTGGGACAGAGGTCACCATGACACACACCAGAGAAAGCCCTGTGTCCATACGGGACGTGAGGCACGCACAAGAGCCAAGGCTTGCTTTTAGCAGGCTGATGCAAGGCAGGCTTTAAATTCTTGGGCTGAACCAAATGGAGAATGTTTATTCTATTTTTAGGTATTCCCATAGGCTCTAGAAAACAAGTTAACATCCAAGCAGACTCTTCTTTATGACATTCATTTCTGCAGTAGTGATTCATAATTCTTCCATTTTATCCATTCCAAGATGATGATGGCACTCACTCATCAAAGAAACAGAAAAGTTTATGAACCAGAGCAAGGTGAACAGCTGGATTTGAATAGCGAAAAGATACAACAGGGAACAGAAGGAAAAAAAAGTAAAGGAAAATGTGTCTTGGAAAACAAAATTCTTGAAGTGGAAAATTGTAAGGTTTTTTTTTAGGGATCTTCCAATAGTTCCTCTGTACGTAACAATTCACAGACATAAAATGAAAGTTAAATCTTTAAAAGGGAAGAGATAGGGTACAAAGATTTTTTGTATATTCTGGATGTCATGGAACATTACATATAAGTCGTGAAAAGACCACATCGTTATAACATCTGGAGAAAAGATCGGAATAACTACAAATGAAAAATAGGATTCCACCAAAGGAAAGGCAAATTGAATACCAGAGAGACCTGAGTAGTAAATCCAGATCAACTGGCTCTTAAACAAGGGATAACGTGTTCTCTATGTCCATCTGTAAGCAATGTGGTTTTCCAGAAAAAGAATTATCCTCTGCATTCCATGTTTCAAGACCGGAACACAGTGTTGTGTTCTGGTGTAAAACCAGCATGCATGGAGCTGTGCTGGAAGGTTTCAGACTTATTGCTGTTATAAATAAAGTATTTATCTCAACGAGAGTCTTTTCAGAACTTTCAGACCTGCTCCTTTGTTCTAGAAAATGTGTTCTCAATGTTTTGTGCAAGAACCACTGATTCTGAGATGAGCATTGAGAAAGTTCTGCTTAGAGCCAGCCCTTCTCTTCTGATTTGTCTTCTGTGATATCACCCACCCAACTGTGAACCAGGCTTAAATATAACAAGAATTAAATAAAGCACCTAATTACTAGTATAAATGTATCGAGCCATCAGCAAGACCTACAATGTAGGTGATTGATATAAATATTTTCTAGGGTTCATTGATTTATTTTCTTACAAAGATACTGTGTTTGAAAGTTTTCTCCTCAATAACTTGGGCAAATAAATGGTTGTTTTTCCATGACATCAATCCTTGCTCTACCATTTGCGCTCATCGTTTTCTCACTCCAGCAGAAAAGTGAAAATGGAAGAAACACTTCAAGCCAAGAAAACAAACAAAAGCACTCTGAGCGTGGTGATCTGAATAAAAGCATTTCTGTGCAGCCTCACTCCTGGTTGCAAAAACAAGAAAACAGACACATCCAACCTGCCTTTCATTTGCAGCTGCTCCCAAAGGAATTACATGCACAGGAAGAACTCAAAAGGAGCAGTGGTATGATTTAAGGATAAATCAAAGAATAAAACTGAAGGGAAAAAAGGCAGGCTCTAGAGTTCAGATGAAAATTACATCAGATGAAAATTACATCAGATGAAAATACAATTTCTAAGGGCCAGTAAATTGCACTGCAATGCTGAGTTCCTACCTTGTTTTGGCTCATGTATTGTCTACATTAAAAAAGTTCATACTGCATGCTATGTGTCTACGACAAAGTGGGGTAGGGTTACAGAGAATACTGATGGTTATGGTGCTTGGTTAATGAAAACACTGCTCTACTGAGTTGTACCTCTATTGCTGAAAACACAGAATTAGATTCTAGCTCACATGCAGCAGTAGTGCCATTGCGGTAGCTGCCATTAATAAACAGTCCACTTTTAAGATCTGTTACTGATAATTTTTTCTGACTTACCTGACTACAATTCCAACATTTTCCTGTGAAGCCAAGCTGTAATGGACCTCTTCTGTCTAACAGCACTTACCACGTGCAACCCAAACCGATTTTTGGGGTCACTGAGGTGGAAAATGCATAGAATTGCTTTAATATTCTAGAGCTTGATTACAGGCTTGTAACTAGTTATACCACTTGTCTGACAGATAGTGCAATTCCCTTCCACGACACACAGTCGATGTAATGAGAAAGAGATTACATTTTCCTGTTTCAAACAGCTGCATAACACTGTGGGAAAACTTGGTTTGCAGAAAAAAAAATAAAGAATAAAAAAAATCAGAGCATGCTTACGCTAATTTCCAGTGCTGTAAGTGCAAACTACATCATCAGTCAGCCCAAGAAATTTACACTAGAACAGTCATCTCCTTGGATCACTTCCCCAGGATGGTACCTACAGGACAGACTATTTTCTTCTAATTCAGCATCGTGAACACTGTGAGCATAAACTGATTTTAAGAGTCCTCTTCCTGAGATGGAAGGAAAACAAAATCACATACAACCAACCTTGTTTCTTTTACAAATGCATTAAAGTGTATTAAGTTATAATGATATGTTTTTAATGCTATGTGCTAAATGATGCAGAAAAAAAAAAAAAAGCAAAGAAAATAACGAGAAGTGTAATGGGCACAGTCAGGAGCAAGCAATGAGCAGCCAGCCTCCAGGATTCATTTGCAATAATCCTGATGTTATGCCACTAACCACCACCTAAGCTACCTGCAGTGCATCTTTCATGTATTTCCTACTCCAGGAGAGCACATCAGTTTGTTCCAAGCCGTATCTAATAGGTTAGGCTGAAAAGGGAACCAGAGAGCATCGGGGCTGTACAGAGGTGATTTACTGGTGAGCAAGGCAGTCTCAAGGAATGGAAACAAGAAATGAGTCAAGGACATTGAGACAGAGAAAATAAAGGGTAAGAAAAGGGAAATAAAGTGTGTCCTCAATGGAAATAGATAGGATTTCAGGAAAAGTGCTTGCGTGTTGCTAAGGAAAGACCATGTCAGAGCAAAGCAATGAGGCACCAGGGCAGCTACATTTCTGGCCACAAACTTTTCCCTAAGTCCCTCCTCAGCCTGGAGCAAGCCTCTCCAGAGCAGGTGGGTAAAGCAAGTTCAAATGACACCCTGGCAGCAAGCCTGCAAAGCTTGCTGGTATGGGCTCCCACTGCATCTTTTCCCCTTCTTCTTCTGGATACTCTGCAGCCAGACCTCAGCCTCAGGTTCGCTGGTTAAGGCTTATTGCACAGATCTATTGGTTTATAGTACGCTATAAAATACTTTGTTTTATAGTATAGTATCTTGGATTGCTACTGAGTACCGCTGGCTATATCAAGTAGCAGAGCCTCTGAAAGCTCAGAAATTTGGCTTTCAGAATATAAAGTAAAATGTGCAGCAAACAAAGCAAACATTTAATGTATCTAACACTTCTGTCACATAGAAATTATTGAAAATCATTTATATACATTTTCTATCACAGCAACATCAAAATGTAGGATGCTTAGAGTTTACTCCAGCTTTAGTTTCCCTCACAATTTCTCCTCCTCTGTAATAAATTAGAAGAGCAGATGCATCCTTGGGAAGGTTTCCAGGCTGATTTTGAAATTAGGCATTCAATATTTCCTACAATGATCTGAGCTTTCTGATCATTGATGATACCACACAGTCAAAGAAGACCTTGTGGTAAATATCTGACGTGTAGATTTGTATGAAACGCTTAGGATGCAGACGATTTCTGTACCTCCCCACAGACTCCTGCTGAAGATTTGAAGGGCTGATCCAAAAAGCTGATCTCTGCCATTGATGAACCCACAGATCCTTCACTGCTTTATCCTTTGATGGAGTGAAATGATCTGTTTTCCCATATGAGTAACTACTGTGTTTGTATTAAGTTCAAAGTTTACAGAAAGCCTTTCAAAAAAATAAATCTGTAAGTAAATGTGCTGTGACTAATATTGTTAAACCAGTACATTCTCACCCCAAGTATTTTCTACAAAGACCTGCCTTTTATCTCACTTCCATTTTATAGCATCTAAATAGCGAATCGCAGTAGTTCTTCTCCGCTTCCCTGGCCACTGCAGCAAGAGAAAATATCAGCTTTTAGTGCAGGTCCAAAGTAACTGCCACAGAGCATTTCAAGCGCTTGGTTATTCATCTGCTCAGTTTAGTGTATGATAACTCCCACTAATTTGGGGGGGCTTAATGAGCATAGAAAATGCATTAGAGAAAATTCAATTATAAAATGAAGCTGACCATGGTACATCTGACTACGTAAAGTAAATTTAATCCTCTATGCGTAGGCAAACACGAGAGTCAGTCAGGGGTGTGCTTAACCCAGGGAGAGGGTGTAGGAAGGTGACAGAGTTGGTACAGTTCCTCTCATAAACCTCTGCATCGCTGAAGTTTTAAAAGCTCATTTAAATTAGGTACATCCAGTAGTATTCTACAAACATGCTTCAAACTCTATTAAGTTCTGCTGTATCTCACTACTGTGAAATAGACTATAGAGAAACTTTAATGCAACCAGTAATTCACTCATTTTCTTTCAGCTCTGGAATTTATTCTGGCAGAGTGATTAACCAAGACAGTTTTCATTTCAGGCTTATAACTTTATATTCCCCTTAGTATGGAGTCATTTTTTGTTGCTCTTGTTGAAGCTATCGTTCCTGTTTTAAGATCAAAATTGTGAATACAAAGAGAATAGCTTCATTTATAATAAAATATAAAAAAAATTCCTCTGAATTATTGTGTACAAAATGTGTGCTATTTCTCTCAAAAGTACGGATCATTATATAGCATCAAGCAATATTACTGAACTACATAACTATTGCAGCCTTCAGAAGAGCCCTAAAGGGCAGAACTTGCAGCTCCACCACAACTGCTGAATAAAAGGAGAAAAAAAAAAGGCTGAGAAAGGAAATGCTGCAGCTTCATTAGAAAAAGGAGGAAGGATTACTAGGCTTTTGTGCCCTTCATTTCTACTCAGAAAGTCCAAGTTAATATCCAGTAAAATGCTTTCAGTACTGGATTTTGGATACAGATATCAACTAATGTAGCCAGTGTGCTGAAAAAGCAAGATATCCAAGATATCCTTTTCACACCTGCAAAGGCAGACACTTCTGATCTTGGTAATCTAGCTATATTTTTAGATGGAAAAAGCAGTTTCATTATGACATTCCCTCATTCCACAGTGCAAAAATAGCAAGAGCCTCAAACATCAAAAATGTTTGGAAAATCAGATTCATCCCAAACCACGCAATGCATTGGACATCAAGGCATTTGGTGTTGGGGGTTAGAAAGGTGGATCAGGATGAAGACATAGGTCCTGAAGTTATGAGTCATCCTTCACTCTCTAGTTTTTAATAGCTATCTCCATAATAAGAAATGCCTAGCTTTAATTCTCAGTTAAATTTCCTCTAAACAGGTATAGCTGTGTGATACATTTCAGTTTTGGCAATAAAGATCACAACTTTTTCTAGCTCTATGTGGATAATTTACTACCAAATACTTGAAAGTTCACTAAGTTGGAGTTTCTAAAACAAGATTTTATCAGGGAAAGAGCTGGAAACTGCAGCTAGCACTGCATGAACTGCCTGCAATGCTTATTAGCGATGGCAACCTACTATGGAGAAAGAAATTAACAGACTACGAGTCCCTCTTATCACAGTTAATATTTCTGCAGTGATTAAAATGAAACTTCTCTTGGAAGAAGGGGAGAGGTGATACAACATTAAGCTAACAGCATGGATGCACTCTTTTAAAGCGACAAGGAAAGTGAGCAGAGCACAGGAGATGCCATGCTAACCTGTACCCATATGTTGGTTGCTCCGTTCCTTGCAGAAGTTTAAGTATGTGTTTTCCCACCCAACTAATGATCTCAGTTCAGTGGCCCAAAGGTAAAATAACTGAGGCAAGCCTATTAACATGATTTGGTATACTTTCATTATTTAAGTTCTTTTTCCTTGAACATCTGCAAAGATGCACTCCCATTGGAAATACCTCCCTATATGAAGACCAGATGAACAAGTCTGCCACCGCTGCTAGTTCCCTGCAAGCTGAAGAAAATAACCAAGAGACATTGTGGCCACTTTTATTATTTACCAAAACCAATAGAGAGCAGCTTCTGTCCCTGCATTTTATGCTTTCCTTCCAATTACTTGGGTTTACAAGATGACTTTCCTTCATGGTGCATTTTCCAATTTATTTCATTTTGGTATGGAACATTTGTGCTTCAAGGTGTGAAATGTTTCCCACTCAAGCTCCCATCCACCAGAAATCAGTCTCCAAGAAGCTGCCTCACAAACCAGTACAATTCCCACTAAACCTTCCCCCCTTGTGAGGGAGATAATGGTTCAGGAGATGTAAACAGCAGAGATTATTTTACGCCAGAGGGACAATCTGATAGGAATAACTGCATTTTCCCATTAATTCTCCTGTATGAATTAATTTGCTGAAGACTAAATAATACCCAATTATTCTTCAGGAGAAGACTCAGAATAGTTGAATGAGTGGAGCCACTTCTTCAGGGTGAAATCAACATCTCTCTGAGAACCATTACAGGAACGTCCTGCCCTAAAAATTCTCCTTTCCTTCTCTTAGCATTCTGCAGGCTGTTTTCTTTCCACCTTACAATGAAGTTTTTCACAGTTCCATAAACAATGTCCTGCAGTTTACAGTTTAAAACAACCTATTAAATGAAATCAGAATACAAACAGAGCAGAGAGTTTTACATGAATTCGGATTTAACTGAGAATTGTTTAGAATGAGGGAGATGGATACCGACAGAAGAATGAAAGACAGAAAGACATCGCTGCTTTGTTTCTGAGAGGAAGGTTCGGTTTGCCTCCAGTGGGCTGTAAAGTTTCACAGCCCTCGAAGTGAAGTTTTAAAATGCTTTGAATCAATCCAAAAAGGGGGAAAAAAATAAAAGGGAGGTCAGAAGACTTCAATAACACCACAGTGAGAACAGAATAAATGATTCAGCTTGTCTCCAAACTAAATCTTTGGGAAAAAAGGAATAAACATTCTAGCTAAGTGCAAACAAATTACCAATGAAGAGAATCTCAAGAAGTTTATTTTCATCTCCCCAGATAAGTACTTCTTCCATTTTGCTTTCCTCTTGGACCCACTTTTTCCATTTGGCATCAGAACTGACACATCTGTTTGGCCTTGGAGGGAAGGGAGTGTAAATTAGGGATGGACAAGTAGCAGAAGGACACAGCACAGACAAGAAATCCCATCACTTACCTCAGGGACACAACACGATGCCAAGGGGTTGCAAAAGTCATCAGCTAACAAATATGTCTCTCTCATCAGCACTTCCTAAAACACTGCCCTCTGTCATGGCCACGTTATACTGCAGGATGCGGAGCATTCAAGGGAATGTGAGACTTAAATAGAGCTACATGAGGATAACCCAGTGTTATTCTGATTTACGCATAATTTGGAGCAAAATTTAATGAAGAGCTTTCCATCCACACAGAAGACCAAGAGGCACTTTCAGAAGAGGACTTCATTTTTGAGTCTGTGTGCTGTGCTCCAACTAAAATTGCATCTCAGATACACCCATGATATATGTATTTTCTTCTCCAGGTCGAGAGATTTTACAAGATTAACACTAAGCAGCCATACTTATCTTCATTTTAATGGCATAAGCGATGCCTTTCCAAGGCAATTTCAACAATTTGTTAAGCATTAGTGAACCAGAAGCAGAGAGCGGCCCCCCCCTCCCCTCCCCGGAGGGATGCTGGCTCTGGGGACGCTGTCGCACGCGACCCTCTGCCCTGCACCAGGAGCTGCCGCCTTCCCCAGCTCTCAGCCATCTGCTCTCCCACTGCTCCAGCAGCAGTGGAAAATTCCTTTTTGTCTGAAAGGTGAATTGCATGCTAAATCTAGATGACAGGTTCAGGAAACATCTTAAAATAAATTAGCAAGACAGCAAAGCGGAGTGAGCAAGATATAAATTGCATTAGCCATTCTGAGTGTCCCTCTGGCCTTGCCTCTCGCTCTTTGCTTTTAATCTCACAAAAGAATAGTTACGCGATTAGTTTCATAATGCTTTGTCTGCCCCTTTCAGGAGATGTGGGCAGATTTTAAATGGTGTCTAAAGTCAGATTTGATGGAGTGACCCATTCAGAACTCCAGCAGTACCCACAGCACTGACATCATTTGCAGAGACAAACCCAGGTAGTTACCAATCCTGCCCAATGATTTCTTCCAGAAAAACACACACACCTGCCATCAACTCCTTTGTAAACCCAAAGGAACAAAGACACGAGCAGACTTCTATTGCAGCTCTCTTTCAAACATGTGTGATTTTACTTCTGTTTTCTCCAGTGCCACAAACCTTCCTGCCTTCTTTAATTATTTTTCCTATTCAGTTTTCTGCACATAAATGTCTTTCCCATTGCATTGTAGTTGCACATACATTGAGGATTCAATGACATATTTACCCCAGTGTGAAGACAAGGACTTCATCTGCAATCATGCCCAGAACAACACAATGATGACGCAACACCTGATGAACCCTTACATAATAATTAACTTTTTCTTAAGGTATAAACTCTCTAACGAGCATTGGAGACTCCTGATTTCATCTTCCATTGCCGCCCTGAACACATGATGAAAGAGGAGCCTTTGAGACTCTTCGTACCCTGGGACCACAGAGAGACCTGTGTGATCTGCTCCTCCCTGACTTTGACTCAAGAACATTGCTGGAAAGATTAAAAGACACTTCCTGCCACTTGTGCTTAACTTGATCTTTGTTGGCAGCTATATAAAGGCATCAGGAACACTTTGTTCATGACAAAATAAAATTCCAGATCTCATCTATCAGTGTATTTGAGACTATTTTCTGTTTTTCAGCCTGAAATGTTATTTTCAGCTACACCTTGATTTTGTCCAGGCTCTCCCTGATACTCTCTCAGCCTTAAGACCTGAAGTCTTAACTCAGAAGTAAATTCTTGGGAATGTGAGGAACACAAAATGGGGGCTACCAGACCTTCATTCACCTCTCCTCAGTGAGGTAACCATATGCTGTGCAACCAGAAGTGAAAATGAGACACTTAATTGTTATTCTACACCTTTAATCTGCATAAAGACATGGTTCAATAGAACTTAAATCTGAACTTTCAATACTAAATCCCATACCAGACTTCAAGAAATTGATTTTCAATGGCCCCACAGCCGAATGCAAAATTCAGACTTCATAATGAATTAAATCCTAGCACTTCTTGAACAACCAAATGGATTTCAGAGCTGCAAAAACCTTGGAAATGGCCATTACAATAACAAAGAAACAGTCGTGAGCCCAGCAGCAATCTTCTTCCCGATCCAGCTAGCGGTGAAATATTGAAATTTCATATCTAGCCACTCCAAAACTGTCCTGTGGTATTGATTGTCAGAGCTGCTTAACACTAATAGTAATATATGGAAATATCTTCTGTCCACAAGAAAACCAGATGATAAAGATAAGCATCCTGTAATCAAAAAAAATCTCACATAGTTCCATGCTCCAGTGGCTTCAGATGTGCTTGTTGCATAAAGACTGTGCTCTAAAAAACACATCTACAATGAAGTGCTAGGGGTTTGTCCTCTGATTTTCACTACAGGCTTTTTTTTTAACTCAATATAATTGGAATATAATGACTAACAGTAAAACAATTTTCTCATCAGGGGATGAGTACTACAGCTTTCACTGTTTGCAGATCTTCCCAGTTACTCCAAAGGAGCGCCTTTGAACCCTACATCTGTAGCTCTCATTCTTTCAAGCCAGTATTTTTTTCTTTCCAGTTTGAGTGCTAAACAGCATGTCTTTTTAGTGCAGCCAGACAGCTGTCAAACTGTTGGTGCAATAATACCACAGCAGAAAGTTTACTTCTGACTTTAGGTTAAAATCTCTCATTGCTGTGTAAGTGATGAGTGGTCCGTGTCTTCGTATAGGCCTGTCTGATTCTACCACCGTGCTCCTGTTCCTGCTTGGGTGACCCTTCAGAAGACATGTCTCGTGCACAGGGTAAAAGCGTTTCAGTCCACTTTGACAAAGACTGAGAAAACAATTAAAAGTTCTCTATCTGCTCTTGCTTCAGGCACATCGAAAGAAATAAACCAACAAGGAAAAGACCTCCGGTTCTTGCCTGTATTCGCAGCAGTACACACTGGAAAAAAAAAAGCCACTTTGCAAAGCTAAATGGTAAAGGGTGGAATAAATTACACAAAGAGGACCTGCCAGAATAATGAATGATGAGCTGAAACAGCAGAGATTTCAGTATCCATGCAGCAGAGCAGCTGGTAAACAGAAGCAAGGGACATTCCTTAAACTTCCATGTTAAAGTGACCGTGGAAAAAATTACTTCTTGATTTGCTACCCAAATTGTCATGCTATACAACTATCATCAGTACGTGAGGTAACAGCAGGCACCGCTAGCTGGAATTTTTATTTAAGGATCAATTTTCCATTGGGAAAATGAGAGCTCTCATCAAAAATGAAGTGTGCTCTCTCAGTATACACCATTCAGTGGATTCCTTGATCTGCTCCTCCCACTTGTTCTGCAAGTGTATATTTTTACAATTTTTACCTAATGTTCAAGGACATCTGGGATTACTGAAGTTTTAATCCGGCAAAACAGAAACACTGCACTGATAACTATACTATGGCCGTGGTTAAAGCTCTAACAAATCAAAGCACATCTGCAAAGAATATATATATATATATAAGGCTCATTCATATATATATATATATGCCGTATCAGTCATTTCAGCTTGTGTCCATCTCAATGTGGCTGAAAATGCATCACTGAGTGCTCCGCGCTTCGATAGTGAGCTCATTTGTCTGCTGCTGTCATCTTTATGATCTGAGTAGGCTCCTTCTTCCTCAATACTTGAGGGGCTGAATGATGGCACATCACAACCTCTGAAGCTGTGTCCACCCTCTATAAATTATCTTCTGTCAAAACCTTCAGTTTACCTCAAGATGCTGATAGCCAACTGGACTGACCGAGTAAAATTGTTAAATGTAGATACGGAAGAAAAACTGCAGTGTCTCCATTAGATGTTACATGTGGGTTTCAAAGAGAGGAAACATTTCAGAGTTTTTTTCCTTTGATTCAGTGCTTTAAAGGACTTGCAATGCAGTTTTTCTTCTGCTGACCATTCATGTTCAGTGTTAAAGGGCAGTTGTCTATAAGGAATTTTGTCCATATGGAGCATGTTGGTCAGTAGGTTGGTTTATGTATATCCCCAGTGACTAATTCAGCTGAGACATTTCCTGGGGCACCGAGTCAGTCTCCTCGTGGTATGTTTGTCTTCCTCCTGAGCAAATTGCTTTGGAATTTAATGTTTAAAATAAGACCTCTGTTTTCAGAAACACACTCACCCACTCAGCACACACTGAGTTTGCCAACAATTAACAACTCAATCTGCCTGAAAAAATAAAGAAATGTGTTTCAAAGAAAAATATTTTTTCTCTGAATAATTACAGACTAAACGGTGAGATATTTTTTTTTGCCACATACGGCGTACGTTTTCTGAAGGAAACGTGACCTGTGCTTTTTGAGGGTCAATTATAAATAAATAAATAAATGTTTAAGACCTAAGAGCAAAGAGCTTGCACTCATGGTCAGTCCTAGATATCTCAAAGAAAGGCTTTTTGAAAGAAGAGCTTACCAAGCTGAATAATCTTGTGCTTCTGTTGCTAGCAATGTGAAACGTGGAAGCTTTCAAACACAATGGACTTACTGCATTTTGATTCTAAACATTCATTTTGAATAAATCTCCCAAATATAGTCTTAAGAACGGAACCAAAACAGATTCCATGTCAATCATCACCCATCACAGACTGGGCCAAGACATTTCCCTAAATAGATTCTGCACTGTAGGCCTTGTCTCCAACACAGCTGGAGAGAAAATAGCTTATGGATCCATATCACATTCCAGGAGGCATCACCGCAGGATAGTGTTTGCAGAATACACAGTGCTGTAAACTTGTTACCATGACTGTTCTTTTGGATTGTTCCTACATTAACTTTATTAGTAGTAGTATTTTTAACATTCGCACTTCTTGAATCTATGCCTGAATAAATCTCTATACCCTTTCTAGTTGTTATAACTAATCACTGCAAAACTGCAGAAGAGAGCCTGACAATATTGAGAAAACTTCAATCCTTTACATTTTAAGAGTAGTTAAGGTCCTTATTTTGCAGATGCAGCGTGCTTGCAATTCTGTGCTATAGATATCTGAGGGATGGAGGGCTTGGTCCTACAAGATGCTAAGCTCTCATTATCACTGAGCATTTCATGTGATCAGAGCTCAGCATATGAGAAGTTAGAGAGTCATTCTCACTTACCACCTGCCAGGACAGAGCTTCTCAGGAGTTGGGGTGGGTTGGAATGAGATTGCAAAATCGTCAGATGACTGAGTAGTATCAGCTGAAATGACTGTAATCAAATGCATGAAGCTGTAATCATATGACTTTAGCAGTTCTCATTTTTAACATGGCAGAAAGCAATCCCAGTCTTTCTTACGTGCACAGTGCATAATGACACAGCTTGGACATCTCAGTATTGCTTCAATTAAAATTATCTCCATGTTTACGGCAGTTTCTGAATTGTCTAAAACTGTTTTGAAGAATTTACTAGTTCTCCAAGAGCATATGGCCACAAGCTTGCAAGACAGATTATGCATACAACATTGCCAAGCAGAATTTTGCCTGGTACAGCACATATTATTTTTGAAGACTGAAATGTGTTTTTTTTTTAAGAGAACAGATTTGGTTCCAAAACATAGGATAACTTCACATCACAAATTAATGGTCTGTAATATCATAACGTGAATGATTCATTTATCTTTTCTCTCCCTCCACATGATATTTATCTGATCAAAAGGAAAAAAAGAGAAAAAAAGGAATAAATGCAAGCTGACTATTTTGACAAACTGTCATGACCTTTCCCATTGAAATTTACATATACATGTTTCCAAGACTTTTTATTCAATTGAGAAAATGAATTAGTATTTCAGAAGTAAACATAACCTTTCTGGTAAAGATGACCCCAAAGAAAGGTAAAACCAATGTTAAAATTTTATAATCAAAATTATAATTTCAAATGTTATATACAGCTATATCCATATAAAGCTCTGTATATATTTATAAATGTACACACACACTTGCATTTGTTTGCCTAGTTTTCATTAGGTTACAAATAAATAAAGAGTATATAAAGTACAAGTCAACCTTCTATGACCCCAGCATTATACTTTGGAGTAGCACTGTCTCCAACAATACAAAATACTGTGAAAAAAGAGCACATGTATATTTTTATGCATAGTTATGCTAACTGAAGGTCAGGTCTTATAAATCATGAATACAGCCAACATTAAGCAAGAAGGCATATTACTCCAGCATAAAGTGAAGGTCTCAGTTAAGGAACCCTGAAGTATGGCATGTCCTGCGAGCAAGCAACTATTATGCAGCTCCATTCTCAGAGAGAAATGGCAGAAAAAAAGTGAGGCAAAGGGAATTTAGGCACTGTTTAATGTATTATTCAGAAAACCTAAATGTTTTAGATAAGTCAGATCACAGAATCACAGAATGGTTTGGGTTGGAAGGGACCTTTAAGATCATCCAGTTCCAACCTCCCTGCTATAAACAGGGACATCCCCCTCTAGATCATGTTGCTCAAAGCCCCATCCAGCCTGGCCTTGAACACTTCTAAGGGAGGGGGCATCCACAACCTTGCTGAGCAACCTGTTCCAGTGCCTCACCACCCTCACAGTAAAGAATTTCTTCCTAATATCTAGTCTAAATCTACCCTCTTCCAGTTTGAAACCATTTCCCCTTGTCCTGTTGTTATATGCCCTAATAAGTCTCTCCCCAGTTTTTCTGTAGGCCCCCTTCAGATACTGGAAGGCCATTATAATGTTTCCTCAGAGCCTCCTCTTCTCCAGGCTGAAAAGCCCCTGCTCTCCCAGTCTGTCCTCATAGGGGAGGTGCTCCAGCCCTCTGATTATCTTCATGGCTCTCCTCCGGATCTTTTCCAACAACCTGATGTCCTTCTTGTGTTGGGAGTCTCAGAACTGCACACATTACTCCAGGTGGGGTCTCATGAGAGCAGAGTAGAGGGGCAGAATCACCTCCCTTGACCTGCTGGTCACACTTCTCTTAATGCAACCCAGGATACAGTTGGCCTTCTGGGCAAGAGCACATTGCTCATGTGGAATCTTTCAGTGACTGACACCCCCAAATCCTTCTCCTCAGGGTTGCTTTCAAGCCATTCTCTGCCCAACCTGTATCTGTGCTTGGGATTGCCCTGCCCCAGCTGCAGGACCTTGCACTTGGCCTTGTTGAACTTCACGAGGTTGACATGGACCCACCCCTCAAGCCTGTCCAGATCTTTCTGAATAGCATCCCTTCCCTCTAGATGGTGTTATATATTTTTTACCTCAACTCTTCGAGTTTTCTTTCAACTCATATTTGTTACTTCCAAGCTATTTAAATCGTTTAAACCTCAATCTGCTGTAAAAGCTTTTCTGTCGTTGCTGGATCAGGGTGTCATACTCATGCTAAAAAAAAAAAATGGTTTGTAACTGAGTTGGCTGTTCAGATTGAAAAAGTAAATGTTAAATCAAATCAGTATAAATGGAGAATTGCAGCTTAGGTCATGATGCACCACATAGTGTATGTGGTATGGGGCTGCACACCAATACCACCATAGGGTCTAATCCAGGATTCCTGCTTCAAGTAAACCAACAGAACGAGTTATACTGTGTCAGCTGATCTGCAGCAATAGCCTTGAGTGCACAGCTATAGCCTTGAGAGAACTTCCATCAAATCACTCAGGGCTCCAGTTTACAACATCCAAGTCATCAAACACTGTTGGAATTACTCATACTGAAAAGTGTTTCCTTTATATAAGCGTTGGCTTTCTACCACCATAAAACTATCCTCCAGTCATAAAGCACTTCTTCTGGGTCATGGTGCCTGAAAACATAACATTCCACACAGCCATTAGACTGAAGATGTCTTTTTTTCTTCCAGCAGCTTTGTAGCTGTTGCCAACCTGAGCAACACCAAAGTCAGAGAGCCCACCACCTCACAATACCTCTACTGGTGCCAAGGTACCTGGGCAATTCTGCACCAAACAGTGCTCTTCTTGTAAGCAAGTGTTGGGCCAAGTCTGAAGTACCCTGCTGTTCTTTGGAGAGATAGTATTCCTGTTAGATCCTGCCTTCCTCATGCCCAGAAGAGATTAAACATTTCACAGCTAGGTGAAGAATACACTGATTTGCTTAAAAATTATGCCAGTTCCATTCTGCAAGCAGCAGTGGTAAGGTGTGTGGGAAGAAGTAAGCTCTAGTGGAGAAATGAGCAGCTTTCATATTGAGTTAAAGAATCTTTCAGTACTTATCAAACAGAATGATTCCTCTTCTTGAAAATGCAGCTCCTTTTGGACTCTCTCAATTCAGATTTATTTATGGTCTTACTTCTTTCTCAAATCCTGAGAGAAGCTTGCAACTTCATGAATTTCAGCTCAAGCTGTAGATTGTCAGGAGCTTTGACTATCAGGTGCATGAATTGGCCATGTCTTGATGTCCTCATCTCTTCAATGTCAAGAAGGGACAAAATCCTCAGCAGGTTTAGGTGGTCATAACTTCATTTCCTAAGAACGCCCTCCACTCACTGCCCCTCTCACACGCAGCACAGTGAAACACAACCATCACCTGTGCACATTGCTTTAGGAACACCAGGTGAAAGTGCTTTTGATCAAAAATGTAGTCAGAGCAAGATTTTAAAAATATTCATCTCCCACTGAAACACAGACTCTTCCCACTGGCTTTAAAGAAAACAGATTCAGGGCAGCACTGAGCACTTCTGAAAATCCAAATCTCAAGTAGAATAACACTGTGTGGGCACTTGAACACAAAGGGAAAAAATAAAAGAAAAATCAGGTTTGACTAAATGCAGGACTACTCGAATTTCCTTAAAACCACACTTGAACATTTACTGAGTTTTAATTTTTTATTTTTTTTTCCAATTTGTCATTTTTCCTTTCCTTCCAAATGCCGAGCCAGGAACTGGACTGCTACAAGTGTTGTTTCCATGGCATTTCCAGTGTGATTGGAAGCCAGAAACTTTTGAAAGCTCCTGAGACAGCTCTCTTTCAAGAGTTTTCAAGCAAATTTTGGCTGATCCAAGATGCTTTGATGACTTCAGAAAGGCATCCAAACTGGGGCATGTCGCACAGCTAAGCAAAGCTCAAACCTTAGAGAAGTTTGCCGTTTACAATAATGTGAAGGCAAAGGAGAGGCAAATATGTTTTAGTTTTGTTTAGAAGCATTTAAAAGCAGATTATACAGAGAAAATAGAAGAACTTGTCCAGAAATACATGGCCATTGTTTTCCACTTTAAGATTTCACACTTTACTAACATCCATCTCTCCTGGCACACGAAAGTATTCATTTGGGTGAAGTGAATTTTGGCAAGGTTTGAAGATGTGGAACCGTTTGCTGGGATGAGTGCTCTGGACAGGGAATATTTCAACATATTAGAAGATTAATTAATGTTTTCTACATTTTACCCAGACCAAATGTGAGCCCCAAGTTCCAGACAAGATGCCAGTATAATCTGCAGTGGCATGGGCTTTTCCACCTATACACTAGCAAGAGCAAAGCTAAACATTTACAGTTAGCCTCTGCATTTGTAATTTCAGTTCTGTGACAGACACTTTCCTTCTGTACTAAGCTGTTATCAAGTTTTCCTTGAATGCCAAATTGATACCACAAGAACATCATAGTTCATTCCTCCAGAACACTTGTAACAGAGGTGCCAAGTGAAGAACAATTTGTTACGGTGACAGCTTGCAGCTTGAGCAGTCAGGTTGGTAATGAATTTTGCTGCTGATGGAATACTGTTGGAAAGCCCACAGCCTGACTCGAGAGAGATGAATTTATCGAAAATTTCGGCTTCACCCTAACTTGGGTTATCATGAAGTCATGTACATGTTTTGCTCTAAGCAATCGAGAGCCCCAGCTGCCTCTTTGTCAGCCAGAGGCAAATATGGAAATGCACTCCTTTTATACCCTCCCCTGCTACACATGCACCCCACTTCACTTGCTTCCCCTGACCATGCTTTCCTTCCTACATCCTCTTACATTTAATAATTTACAAGGCTTGTTGCAATGCAGCACCAGTGCTACAAAAGAGAAAAATTCAAGACTGTTCAGCATCTATTCTCACACAACCAGGTGTTCCCATCAGAGATTTAGCTCTGTTGAACGGTGCTGATAGTGAATCTTTCTGGAGCATCCAACCACCTCATTGTTTACCCTGCCTCCATAATGAACCAGCATCTATCAGAGAACAAGAAAAGACGCTGATGAAGCCCACTGTCCCGGGACACATAGCAGCAGCTCCTCCTCAAATCCCTAAAACACTTGGCACAATGATATTTTATGTACCCTGCTTCTCTTGCTCCCAAGAATTATGTTCTGTCCTTATGGATGACACCTTCTCTGTGAACAGATTTTTCTGTCTGTTCTTGTTAGAAGTAGAACTACTGCACTGCCTGCTACAAAGAATTGATAAATAGGGGTGGGGAAATCCCCAAACAAATAAAAAACGAACGCATTCCTTTAGACTTCTCTCCATGAAGTACTGAGTTCATCATTTTCTGTAAATCAGAGACAAGTTGAACACAAGGTGTGATTCCAGCTTCTCAGTGCAGATACACCCAACTATTTCCTGGCTGCAGAGCTCTATCAACCACCATGCAAGAAAATACATATGCATGTTTGTATTTCTTATTAGATCAATGTCAAGTTGCTTCTATTTTTTTTGTATAAAAGGAAACTAAGTAAACACATTTTTAAATTCACAGCAAGGAGTACATTCAGCTAGAAGATCAAACTCCAATTTGTTTCATTATTTAGGGTCACTGCAGCAAATTCAGGTATCAACTGTTTAACTTCAGAAATCAGACACAGTGTATTATCAGGTATTTAGTTTTATTGCTTGCACCACAAATCCCAAAAAGACCTCAGCACAGTCAGGTTTTTTTTCTGCTTCACATAACGCCTGTGGCTTCTGCTGTATGTGCACCTTCATTCCGCAGTTCATTACCAGTTCATTCTCCAGTTCATTACCATGGCCATCTTTTCCTGAATGGACTTCAAAGATCACAAAGCAAGACAATCCCTTCGTATGTTGATTTTAACAGACTTGTGATTGGTAAGAGCAGTTTGGCTTCAGAGCAGCTTTCTCTGCTAACGTCTCACAATCTGAGCAGCAAGATGAATGCTGCTGAATCTAACGCACGGTTACTCATCACAAGGTATAGCTGCAAATTTCACACAGCAGGACTCCTTTGTCAAACCTATCCTCTGCTGCGAGAGTCTCTTCTGCGGGAGCTCCATGGGGCTCTGAGCACTTTGACATTTCAATCAACTCCTCTCCGTTCACAGCTCATTTTGAGCTCTCTGCACTGAGCAGGATAGCCCTGAAACAGCACAAGCAGTGTTTGTTACTGCTCCTCCAGCTCACATGGGCTGCTATGGTTCTCAGCTCTCCAGCAATACACTTCATGGAATGCATTAACAATATCAATGCAGAAGCTAGAACAGCTCTAGAAGCATTTTACACCTGGGGAATACTTCAACATTTTGCCTGAGCCTACTTGTTTTCCTTCAAAAACAAAACACATGCACACAGATATGCATATGTAGTGTGCTCAGTGCTTAGTACTCTGTATGTGACAATTACTGAGAGTATATATTTTCAGCTTGAAATCTAGCTGATTCCTCTGTTCCATACAAAGAATCTTTCCCAATCTCTTTTCCTCTTGTTACGAAGTCCTAAATTGGATGAATTACGTATTTATTGATTTTACTTAAATATATAACCAATGTTGCATCAAACCACAGAATCCGGGTGCCATCATTTCCTGGATTAAACCTCCCCAGAAAAACCTCTCTGAAATCTTTCTGTCATTCTGCAGGTCAGGGTCACTTCTTGTACACTTTGAGAAGTTCAAGGAGGACTTTTGACTTTGAAGACAGCAATCTGGTTGAAATAAGGTAAGAAATGAGTGTGAAATGGCCAGAGACAGATCTGTTGAGACTCATTAGGGGATTCGATTCATTAGGGGATGGTCTTTGAGAAAAATCTGTATTATCAAAAAATGAGACTAGTAAAACTGAATCAGTCTAGAATTTAAAACTTAAATTTCAGTTTCTATTTGGAGATTCAGAGGAGCTGAGACATTTTTATAAGGAAAAGAGAAAACTACTGAGTCACGTGAATAAATGCAATCGTATGGCGGTAAAAATAAGTCTAGGAATAGCGATTGATATCTGGTAAATATATAAACAAACCAGTTTCTTTTGAAGGGAGGAGAGATTATTGGAAGTGGCAGAGACATGCTGCTATAGGTTAGTTCAATGGAGAACACACCAAGCAGAGTAAAGGACTGTCAGAATCCATAACTTTGTCTGTGAAGACAGCCTGTATAATTGCACTGTACTTTTTTTAACACAAAGAGCAATTGAGCCAAATACTGTACATTAAAGGAACAGAAAGTTACTTTCAAGCAGAATGGAGGGGAACTGTCCTTCAGATCTATAGATAAGCATCCAAAAAAACATTCCCATAAAGCTAATAAAGCACTTGGATGAGAGTGCTGGTTTTGTTTTTGTTGCTGCTGTTCATTTATTTTCTTTTCCTAGAATCTTCCCGATGTTTAAGAATTAACATCACCCATATCAGGAAGACTCCATCCACATAAAAGTGTTTGCTTAAGAGTTAAGAATATTCAGGTAACTCTTCTGGAGGCCTCCAGCAATATTCTTTATTTATTAAAAGGTGTCTTTATTTGTTATGGATCCAGTTGAGCAGGATTTATAATGAACCGATTTACAACAGTTAAGCAAAAACAGAGAAATATTAAAGTAGATTAGTTTTGTCATATTTTTCAATTTTCAATATTGATTCTTCCGCACTAACATTAGTAACTTTTTATTCCAAAGGTAAAGATCACGCAACTCACTGTATTAAACATTAATTTGCTCATTATTAAATTTATGCCTGCATGCATGCAAAGATTAGAACTTCACACTAATCCACTTTAAAATTTTCCTCTTTTCATCCATCATTTTAGTGAGTAACCTTATGCATCACACCTCTTCTAAGCAAAACAAATGCATTTGAAACAGACACGTTAATTCAGTTACCAGAACCCAGTCTTCGTTCATATTAAATGATAAACAACATCAGACCATACAACACAGTTCTTGAAATCCTATGCATCTCCTTTCAGTTTTCAACACCCTTACCAACCTTCACACAAACTAAATCCTTCTTTAACTCATTAAAAAAAAAAAAAAGATTTGCAGGTCAGGTGATTACCTGAGATAGCACAGCCTCTTTCTGCATCTCCATGCATTATCCCTATGTGAAGGAGTAATGCAGAACTCCTTGCTAGTGGATCTGAGGAGCAGCAGAAGGCAAGAAGCAGGAAATAGATGTGACTTTGACTTCATATCTGCCAGCTGAAGAACTTGGAAGAACAAAGTTCTTCAAGGCTTGGTTCATCGATGCTGTCAATCACTATGAAACTTACAGGGCAGGTGACTGAGATTTGTATTTGGAGATTGTTTACTAAGAATAGATGTTAAGGTTCAAATACATGCCTATTTGAAACCCTAAAATGCAAAGCTATCGCTTCAAGATCAAGGTGGTTTATTATTATTTATTTTTTAATGCTTATGAAGAGAACCAAAGATAAATTTAGCACGGTACCTCTTTGTCAGAAGGAAGTTAATACAATTCTAGCTCTAAAAATTGATATGTGAAGTCTTTACCTTGAAGTTGCTCATAAGAAATGATCCCTTTCTAGTTGTGAAAGTCCATTTCTGAGCGAATAATACTTTCCCTGTTACTTTTAATGAATCCAAGCATTAGCAATTCTAGAGTATAGCTTTTACACAATAGAGGTTATAAGTCACATAAAAGCATAACTTTGATTTGAGCAGTGATGTAACAAGTGAGGTTGACAAAACAATTACAAGATGGACAAAATGAGCTAGTGGTGCAAAGCCTCCACATAGCCTTCGTTTCTCTTTAATTTTCTCTGTGTACTATTGTTACATCTGTTTTTCTTCTGCTTTCCACTCCCACCATTTCATACTCCTCCTTTTTATCTTAACTGTGCTTCAGGACAGCTGAAGGCATGGAAAGAAAGGCCAGTAGTGATTGCTGCTGAATATTAGGAGGTGAGGATGTTTCAAAATAAAGAAATATTTTTCCTCCTATCCTCTGACCATTGCATGTTCTTTATCATCAACACTGGGATAAGGCTTCCAAATGGAAAATTCCTAGGGCCTACAACGATCCATTTTTCCTTTCTTTCTCTTGTTTGCCAAAGCATGGTGCATGCTGAACTGTTCCTTGTCTTCTCTTTAAGATCTAGAAGGATCTTAAGTGAGAGCAAGACAGATAGTCTGTTTTCAGTGCTGTGGCATGCATCTGTTTATGAGTAATGAGTATCACTGACAGACTGATTAACAGTAATTTTGTATTGTGGAAAGAGGGACATTGTGTGGAACACTTATTAATGAAGTACAGTCAGAACAGGACAATGAATAAAGACTGTGGGGAGAAAAAAGGGGGAGTTAAAGGGAAGACTGTGCAGAAGGTGCGTGGGAAGGAGGTGGCTGAGCAGAACAATGTAAAAGGAGGAAGACAAATTACCACATGAATGAAAGGTAGTGAGAAGTGAACAAGCTATTCATATAGACTTAACTCACGATCAGAAGGGCCTCTGGTTAATTCCACAATACAGGTAAAGAACAGAGACCATCAGGGCAGTATTTCACAGGTTAAATAGTGGTGTTTATTTAAAGGGGGAATCTTTATCTCGAGCTAAAATGATGAACGCACAGCTTGTCGGTATCAGTAGAGCCACAGTCTGAGTCTCACTCAGACACTTAAACCTGCCATTCAAACGCTAAATTGCAGTTCTCAGATTAAAGATCTGCCACAGCGAGCACCTGCTGAGATCTCCCCACTGCTGGTATCAGCATCGAACAACGCCTTCCAGAAAGTCCCAGGCTCAGTTATCCGAAGTCTCAGAGAGACCATACAGGAACTCCAATATCTGTAGCTGGAGAGCATGTATTTGCAGCTTATTGCCAGTTATCTCTTCCATTAACGTAGCTATTCCCGACAAACAAAATGCAAGGAGTGTGCAAGATCCAGAATAGCCACTAAGAAAGACATATTTCAGTAAGTTTGCATGATTTTTTCTCAACTAGAGCACACAGTAGTTTGGCTCTAATGACAAACACGTGTCATGGACTTGTTTTAACCATTTGATAATAGCTTCCATTCCAGCAAACCAAATGAAAAGCCTTTGAAACTAGCAAATAATTTTACTGTGCATATATTAAAGCTGGAAGCACAACTTCAAAGTAATTGTGACACAGAGAGAAAGAAAAGAAGCAGCTTGTTCACATCCATCTATGCACAAGACAAGCTACTGCATATTTAAGGTTGTATGTTCAAGGGCATCCCTCAACTCTTGCACACATACAGGGACAGACTAGCTACACTGCACGTGGTCTACGTTTTTCCTGCTGATCTGTATTGTCATAGCTTTGTGAGCTTATTGCTTCTGTGAGGAAGCATCTGGGCTTCCACATAGGGTGACTGCACGGGAAAACCTAAGCAAGATCACATGCTGCCTGTGGTGGACACCAAAACCTGGATATCTGGGGCGGGTGATGTGGATCCTGCAGCCAATCCCAAGGCTTACACTTCATCCGGATCATTCTTCACACTCTATTTTCCACAAAGAGAAGCAGGTGATGTTTCATCTTAAAATTAAAGAAAGATTGAAGGGAAATTAAAAAATAATGACCAGAAAGGACTTCCAAACCCGGAGGCTGTCTTGAAGGCAGCATCTATATCAATAAAATCTGCGGGACTTTACAGCTTGCTGGAGGTCACGTCTAAATGTTTTATATCCACTGTGGTATTTTGGTCAACTATACAGGCAAAAGAAACAGTCATTTTTCAGCTCTGGAACACCAGTGGAGTTTACGACCACAGACAGAGCAGTTCTGTGGGTGCACAGCTCACTGCTGTAATGGACTCAGACACTCACCGTGCCTTGAGCATTTGGCAAAGAGGCCACCAGCACATAGCTCTGCTCATGCCTCACTGTAACAATGCTGGAGGCAGCTAGGTGTGATAGCCCAGCACAAGGTGTAAAATGCAGACTGTGACAAGGGACAAATATAAAGTAGAATTCACAGTTTTGTGCCTTTCACTTTGTTTCAGGTCTCTCTCTTTTTTTTTTTTTTTTTGTTTACATGATCTGTTCCTTTTGATCTAAATACAAAATGGAGTTAGACTGAACTGACCTACAGTACAAAAAGGAAATCCAAGAACATCAGAGAGACAAACAAAACTGGTGTTAGCTCACAATGCCTTCTTAACCTCAATGCAGAAATCACAAGGGTGCACACTGGAAGAATATCCTACACCTGAATTCATGTCAAGACTTAAAAACAAAGGCTTTTTTGTTAAGTAGGGATGTATTTAATCCATAGGGAGCTTCTCAGATCTCAGTAGGATCTCAATTCACCCGAGGTTTTCAGAGCAGGTTGGCCATAGCCATCAATCCCATCACTCACAACCAGTTCTGTCAATCACAAAAGAATTGGCGTCTGTTTTATATATCCCAGGGCTATGTCAGACTGAAGATCTGGGTTTGAGAACATCCAGTTCCAGCAGTTTCAGACAGGTCCAAAACATTTTGCTTGCAGACCAGGGCCACTGGTGTCACTCCAGCAGACACCTGACCCCAGTGCTGTATCTGACACACTTGGATAGAGAGAGACCTGCTCCTCAATTAATTAATATCAACCATACCTTGTTTTGGCAATTCGCTATCTATGTTCCTGAAAAGCAATTTATTCTGAGGAACGGTCCATTTCCCTGTCAATCTGCTTTGTGTCAAAAAGCAGCTCAGAGCCAGTAAGAGCCTTTCAGTTCCTTTTCCCAGTCACATGTTCATCCACTAACCAAGCTGGATTTTAAATTGTTCAGTTCCTTCTCTATCCTTATCTCTCTTTCGTAAATTAGTGGTAATTTTTCCCATTACTCCACTTATTGATAAAAGAAGGAATGTAATTGCAATATTTTTTTTTAATGTAGCTTTCATTAAAAAAAAGCACACATCCTCATTCGAGGTACAATAGAGAATGTTCATTATTCTAGCTACTATTGTTATTGCTATTCTTGTTGTTTTGTCTTATATATCAGTTATTACTTTAAGGAAGATATACAGAGCTCACTTGGAAAATAAACTGTGATGGAGTTTGCCAATCTCCTTTCAAGGCAGTTTGTCTTTCTGCTTATGCTTCTCAAAGGTTTTTATTTTCAATTTCTTCTTTGTCTCAGTACTCGCATCGTACACTTGTTTTTTTTCCCCAGTGAATAATGGCCCCAGTGATATATAAAACCAGGCAAAAACCTCGTTTGCAGTATATAATTTCTGATTGCAGTTACCAGTCCTGTCAATCTCCTGGTCTCGGGCTCCAACAAAAGTATGTCAGGAGCTGTATTTTTCTTGCTATTATCCATAATCTGTACGAAAGGAGAAAGAACGTTATTTCATCCACAGTTGTGTCATATTAAAAGAAAGAAAAGGAAGTCTGCGAAACATCACCAAAATTTAGCAGCTGCAGATAAGACAAAGCCTTAATTAATTTCTCACCATCAAGTCTTTCTACACCAGCTCTTTCTGACCCCACCAGTTTGAAAGTGGCAAGGCAGATGATCAAAGGGGCTCTATGCAGTGACATTCCCTCACGCGTAGATGAAATATCATGAGAGGAAGGAAGAATATTTTCACTCTTTCTCCTTTGCAGCTGTTTGGCCTTTCATGCACCTCAAGATGATCTTCCAGAAGAGATTGCTCACATTCAGCACCATCTTCCTGCGAGTTTTTCTGACCCAGATAAGGACTTTTTCTCTTGAAATTCAGAGCATCATTAATATGTCTTTTTCAAGATGCTCAGTTACAAGCATTTTAGGGTCAAGATATCTGTACGAGATGTAGCAAACCACACAGCAAGGTGCTCTCTTTGACATAGCTTCAAGAAGGTCCATCCCCACCTCCTGCTATTTAATGGAAGACTGCAGTGGGAACTGGTGGGGGGAGAAACAGCCTCTACAAAGATTCATAATGTTAAGTCTCACTTCCCAACATGTCTACATGAGCTGATATAGCAGCACCATTCAGGTGGGGATTTGGCAATGCTGGGCACACCAGCTCTCCATGCCCATTAGATGTTGCCCTGCAATCAGAGCAGAATCTACATTTAGTATTCCTTTCTTTCTTTCTTTCTTTCCTTCTTTCTTTCTTTCTTTCCTTTCCTTTCTTTTGCCTTCTGGTTTGCAGTTTAAATATGCGCTGTTCCCAAAAGGCATTCTTTCTGCATTTTCAGCCCCACAGGGTGAAACAGGAGCTCACAGAAACAGCATTTCTCATGATGCTTCATCCAGCACTGTAGGGATCAGGCATGGGGATTTTTCTCTGCAGGTTGAACCACTGCCTTCCTCCTTTGGACTTTTCTGTCCTTCATTTCCCCATGGGTGTAAACTGGGACTCAATGAAATTCAGCTGTTAAAGTAGCAAAAAGCTGGGAACACGTGATTTAGTATCATTTATTTGTTGGTCACATACTGTAAGCACCAATTCCCGTCTGAGAGAGGAGTATGTGAATTAAGAGCATGTATGCCCTCCTGAGGAACACAGCCTTCTCAGAAAAATGGGGGGATTTATTTTTCTATTTCATGTATATATCAAAATCATAAAGTAACTCCATCCTTGCCTTTATATCACTTCTTCAGCTTCTGCCCATTTTTAGATTTTATCTTTGTTCCATAAAATATAAAAGCTTCTGAAAATTGCTTGAAGGGGACTGTATTAGAAATAAAAACATCACAAAACAAGATGAGCTGTATTTCTTTTTAACAACCCCTCATCAGTTTTCTTAAGAGAATACTTGTTTCTCTGGAAAGAAAACCACTTCATCTGAAGTAATTCCTCAGATTTTTAATTAGTACATTCCTCTCCAGGACTCATCTGTTAATAGCTAATTCCTTCACCTGCCCATCTTTCTTCAATCTTGAAAACACTCACCTCAGTGGTTTCAGCAGTGGAGTGTTTTGCATGACTATATTTAAAAATGTATCATAGAAGTAGTAATAAAACTGACCAGTTCAGGTGTGTGTTTCAGTGTGAACACAGAATAAGTCCCTGCTACTTGTCAGATCTGATTTTATTTAACTTAATGCAAAGAGAAGAGAGGCAATATTTCATAGAAACCTAGAATCATTTGAGTTTGTAGGGACCTTCAAAGGCCATCTGGTCCTACTCCCTGCAATTAATGGGGACACCCACAGCTCCATCAGGTGCTCAGAGCCCTCCAGCCTGACCTGAGCTATCTGCAGGGATGGGACACCACCACCTCTCCATGCAACCTGTGTCAGTGCATCACTACCCCTACCATAAAAAGCTTTTTTTCTTATAACCTGTCCAAATCTCCCCTCTTTTAGTTTGAAAACATTTCCTCTTGTTCAGTCACAACAGACCCTGCTAAAGAGTCTGTTCGCTTCTTTCTTATAGTCTCCCTTTAGATACTGAAGGGCCGCTCTCAGGTCTCCCCAGAGCCATCTCTTCTCCAGGCTGCACAGCCCCAGCTCTCAGGCTGTCCTGCAGGGGAGGTGCTCCATCCCTTGAAGCATTTTTGCTGCAGACAAGCACCTCTCCCCCTCTCCCTGGGTCTCATGAGAGAACTTGAATTTCTCCTTTCAAACAGCTTCTGATCTCTCCAGCAGCACAGAGTGCTGTGTACCCACCAGAGCTCTGTGTACTTCTGCAGGTGTAAACCTGTCATTTCAAGTTATCATCTACGAACCTGAGAAATTAAGTTAGAGCAATCTTAATATTTTATGTCATGTAATCATTCCAGTTCAGTACTGAAGATCTCAGGAACACTCCTCACAGTGTGTCTTTAAATCTACAAGAGGAGGCTCAAGCTCCTGCCCCATCTTCCACTGACAAACACATACACAGTGTTCAAGTGAACACACATTTTGAAATTATGGAATGTTAAGCAGAAGAAAAGAGAAATTACTTAGAATCAAATGCACATTTGTCTTTTAAACAGATAAGAAGGGGTTTTTTTTCTTAAGGGAGGATACTTAAATTCAGAAATAAGCTGAAGAGTTATATTCCAGAAGACTCATCCTCTCAGTTCTGAACCATGAACTGCTCAATCTGCCTGTAAAAAGAGAACTAGAAACCTCCCAGATTTGTACTTCAGAGCCACAAGTGTGAGCAGCTCCAACTCCATCCCCCACCTCACCTTCACTGATGCAGTACATCTGAGATGTCTTTATTGACTTCACCTATATTCAGCTGAAGCACAGAACCATATATCAGAAAATCCAGATAATCAGGCTGATTTAATGGCACAGAAGGGCTTTTGAGCATTGTGAGACAGGGTGATTCATCACAGGGACCAATTCCCAGTGCTCTGCTTTGTGAAAAGGTTGGTTGGGTAAGCACCAGACAAAGGCGGGGAGGGAAAAATAGTAAAAACGCTCAGCAAGCACCCTTTTCTCTTTTAAACCACCATTAAACATAGTAAATATTTATGCAAAAATACGGTTCCAACAGCCTCCAAAAGATGAGGAAAAGCACAGTGTTTGATAACAGCTATTTCAGTCCAGTGTAGATAATTGGGCGGTGTTGATAAACAGAGAACTATTAAGATTGGTCTCGAAGCAATGCAAAAATTAATAATAATAATAAAAATTTATGAAGTAGAATGTTCTATTTCTGGAAAAGTAAGTCTGCATTTTAGAGGGGAGAAAAGTAAATGATTAGGTCAAACAGATCTTTCCTTTGCCCCCAAGATTTGATATGAACTCATGGGCCTGGAATGCTGAGAAATTTGCTGCAATGCAAGGGGTGGACAAAAGGTATAGAGTCCCCCAACAATCGTCTCCTATTTGTAACTGAAATTTGGAATTTGCACTCAGCCACAAGATCCTTTGGTGATTTGGGTTGTCCAGCACCTTTCATTAGCAATGGACGAGGGTGAGGAGAATCAATGAGAAGTGAGTTGGGTGAGCCTGAGGCACGCTGGCTGCAGGGCTGGAGACCTGCACAGGGCTTGCTGCAGCAACCACTTCTCCTTTGCTTCTTGGAATTACTGCATTTTTAACTTCCCTTCAGGCTCTGTTCTGAGCCTGAGACAGCAGCATTTGCAATTCCACCACAGCACCAAACGCTGCACAGCAATGCTGTGCGTCTCGGGAGGACCAGCAGCTCCCAGAGAAAGCATGAGCCTTCCTTTGGATGTCTGCACATTGGATGAGGAGGGTTTTATCCAGGGAACAAAAAAACATATTATATAATAGAAAAAGATACAAAATGTGGAGAGCAGAAAAAACATTTGACTAATTTAAGGGAAAAAAAGAAGTCAGGCATTAAATTCCAGCTGACTGAGATCTTTCCAGTCCTAATGTCATAGAGACTTCTAATGTCATAGAGACAAGAGTATAGGCCTTTCTGAATATTCACTCATAATGATAATTAGAACTGAAGTTATTTTGAAATACCTTAACATTTTGAAAGCATAGAGATTACTGCAAAATCTTCATGAAATACAACTAAGAAATAAAACATGTTTAGTAAATGTTATTTTAGTGAGCACTGCCTTCTGGCTTTGCACTTGTTATTTGAAATGGAACCAAATACCTCAGTCCCTAATAGCATAGAAACTCTATGGCTGAATAATATCAAAGATCCTAAAGAAAGGTGTATTGATACTTATTTTCACGTCCCTGTTTGGCAAGTAAAGCTTTAACATTTAATTAGTGTCTCCACATGCTTATAGGTTTGGCGATGCCCCAGAAAAGAGTTTCTAGGGATTGGAAGCCTGTGGCAGCCTTCAGCAAAATGTAATAGGTCAGAGCAGAAAAGACCATTTATTTATTCATTCCTCTGTCCTTTCCATTGTGAAATGATGAAATGGCTCCTGTAAGTGAATATTAAATCAAGATCCTAAGCAAGTAAAGCACTACATTACTTTTTGATTCTATACCTTTACAAAGAGCAAAGAGAGCGGAAAAGTAACAGCCTGACCTACAGATACACCATTATGTTTTCCAGTCTCCGGAGTTCCATTTTCCAGACAGGGAACTTTGCATTTCAGTGTGATCCATTTTGGACCTTTTGCTTTAGTTATTGTGGATTTTCTTTTATACTTATATTACTAAGATCTAAGCACGTTGTCATCCAGTGTGTGCCTCATGTAGAAACTGAAAGCATAAAATAATGAAGCATGGGTATCAAGGATCAGGAAAAAAAAAAAAGGGAAAAGGAAACTCAGACAAAAATTGTGTGCTCTGGGGCAGCACAAAATAAACATTTGTTCCCAGGAAGATGACAAGCTTTCCTCACCTTGGCAGTGAGGACAGACACCAACACACACCAGAGGAAAGTGCCCAATTAAGGCAATTAAAGAAGCAGCAATCAAAGGTTGACCAAGTTGAAAGCTTTTTCAAATGCAAACAGTCGTGTTTGTGATAGATGACATTTCTGTGTGCTGGAGTATTTCATCCATCTCTTTCTTGCTGTAGCTGCTTGATCAGGCAGGGAACAGTATTTAAGCTTATACAGTAGTGTAATTTTCTTTATGCTCCATTACAAGTTAGACAAATGTTGTGGTGAATTTGGGTCAAAAGAATAAATTAATAGAATCACATTTCTCCACCTACTACCTTTCTCTGTAATAACTTGGCAGTTTTGTTGCTAAAACATAAACCTGATTGACATCATCATAAGGGCAATGTGAGAAAAGCAGAGTTAACTGCACTCTTTGCTTTGAATACTTTCTAATTTACGAGTAAGAATTACCATGCTGCTCAGAGTGATGACGACTTTTTTTTTATTACTTGTATTTGCCTCTGGGTAAATACTGCATTTTCCCCTCGTCTAAGAACTGCATGGGATGACAGCATAGGTGCAATCACTGCGAAGAAAAACCCTTGAAAACGTTCTAAACAAAACCAAATGAGGCTGTATTTCAGTTTTTCCTTTTGCCTTTGCATGCAGAAACAGAATATAGCTTGGATGGAACTGTTTACATCTTGTTCTAGTAATTTCACCATGGTATAACCATCTGTTCCCAACACAGTGGCTCTGATTGTGCATCAGGAAAGTACAAACCCTATGGGTTCCCTGTGCTTGCCAGTCAATCAGGACTGAGGGGCTCAGACCCCATGGGCCTCACTGGCTCTATGTGCCAGTGAGCACTACAGCATCAGCAACACCGGGAAGACACAATGGGAAAAGCCCAGGGCTGACCAGCTTGGTTTGCTCCAGTAGGAAAGTAGGGAAGGCAGTATTACAATCATATTTACACTAAAAACAGTGGGAGAACCTTTTCAATGGCTTCCTTTGAGGTACAGAAAAGCTTAATTAATTTATCTGTTTATACATGTGTTTATTGCAGCTTGTTCTCTCCTGCACCCCAAAACCAAGCCATATCCAAACCACCCTGTTACAAAATCCTTCCCACCTAAAAGGCAGTGGCCATTCAGAGCAGGTTTTTAATCACAAGGACTAGAGTCAGGTGGCCTTCATTACACAACTGAATCCTTAAGCACATGTTTAATAAAAATGTTAAATAATAGAATTTAAATATTTATTCAAATTGTTTGTTGAATGAGACTATGAAGCAGAACGACACATTCTTGTATAATTCTCAGGTGTTTTTTTTTCCTACAGCTACATAGGTCACTTGAAGCATTGGTTGCTTGGTCACCTGCCAGCTGCAGCCACTGAACAGGCTGTTGCAGCTTGGAAAATGCCTTTGACTTAAATGCCAGCCTCCAAACAGCTTTTCCTGCCCCGCGGCCCTCTTCCCTCTAATAAATGCAAAATTACAAAGACTGCCATTAAGGTTTTTTTTTAAAAAAAAAATCTGGCTTTAAGACACAGTAAGAATAAGACATAGAATTACATTTTGGGAATAGCCATTTGCAATATTATAGCATGCTGCTATACTGCGTGTTGTGCAATAGAACGTTCATTAAAGTTAAACTATAGAATTTTCTCTATAAATTCACACGCTAACATTTATTGCAAAGTTTCCTTCAAAAAATCCTGTGCTTCCCCAGGCCAGCAAGTTCCTAAACTAAGCCCTCAAAGCTGTGCTATGGAAGGTCTTGTGTTCTTTAAATACCTTGCAACTTAAGTCCTCGGGAATTCAGGGACTAAATTATCTGAAGCACAGTGGTTTGGGGCATTCTTTTTAAAAAGAGATGATTTATATTTTTCCAAAGGTCTTTATTGCCTCTCCCCTGTTCTGGAGGAGCCCTTTGAAGTCTCAGTTTGAGCAGACTAAGAAGGAAGTACATGCATACAGCTTACATACAGTGTGGCAACTTCCAAGACACTGTTTCAATAAAGGTTCTCAAAATGCTTTTTTAACATTCTTGGAGCATATTATGTTTAGAACAACCTGCAGTTTTTAAGGATTTCCATTGGCTTCATCTAGCAAGAAACAATCTATAAAAACCCAAATCATCCACAAGCAAAAAAATAGTAAAATAAATATATGTATTGACATACATGTATTGAAATCAGAGAATCATTGAACTATTAAGGTTGGAAAAGATTTCTAAGATCATCTGGTCCAACCTACCACCAATGCTGCACACTGAGCCATGTCCCAGGTGCCACGTCTCTATGGTTCTTGAACACCTCCATGGACAGTGACCCCACCACCTCCCTGGGCAGCCTGTGCCAGTGCCTGACTGCTCCTTTGGAGGGTAACTTTTTCCTAATGCCCAACCTGAACTCCCTCTGGCACAGCTTGAGGCCATTCCCTATTGTCCGATCCCTGGTTGTGGGTGCAGAGCCCTACTCCCACCTCACCACAACCTCCTTTCAGGGAGTTATAGAGAGCGATACAGTCTCCCTTGAACCTTCTCTACTCCAGACTGAACAGCCCCAGTTCCCTCAGCCGCCTCCACCGGACGTGTGCTCCAAACACTCCATGTCTTTCTTGTGGTGAGGCCCCCAAAATTGAACACAGCACTCGAGGTGCGGCCTCACCACTTCCGAGTACAGAGGGACGGTCACCTCCTGCTCCTGCTGCCTGCACTACTGCTGATACACGCCAGGACGCCAGCGGCCTGCTTGGACACCTGGGCACTGCTGGCTCATGCTCAGCCGAGCGTCGACCATTACCCTCAGATCCTTTTCCTGTGCATATTATTTTTGATATTATGAGTCAGAGATCTTAAAAGGAAAAAGAAATAAAATCCCATAAAACAAAGCAGCCTTCAGCTGTAGAAAATTCAACTGCAAGCGATTTTGACAAGACAGCTTTCCTGAGCAAGGCCTGTCCCTGAGCATGGAGACACCAGCACGTCTGCACAGACCAGGTGAGCAGTCCAGTGCTGTCTGGAAAACATTTTTCTTTTCTAACCGAGTTGCTCTTGAAATTCCTCTGCTTAAAAAGTAAATTATCGTGATTTATGTTCTAATAAAGCTTGAGTTTACGGGTATCTTGGTTTTTGCAGGGCTTTTGCTTTTAAGAAAGGCATACCTCATTCAAAGTGCTGGCCTGGGGTCCTCGTATTAAGAAGTAATGGCTGAGTGTATATTTCTTCTAAGCAAAATCCTTACTAGACTTGATTTAAAATGCTGTGGGGGGACAGTAACTAATGTGATACTGTGATTTGACAACTTTTTAACAAATTAAATGCAGAGTTCTCTAGGCTGTGCAGGCTCACAGGAGTGCTAATGTGTTGTGTGTTGTAGGCCGTAAATGTTACTGAATTATTGCAAGTGCCAAAGGAGGCACAGGAGTATATTTCATGAGAAAGACGAATAGCTTGATTGCTTTACCTTTTCATTTGTTGTCCAGAAGTGTAGGCATTGCTAATAATATTTTGTTTATCAGAGGCACAAATATGTGTTTAATGGTAAGAAGTACCATGGGTTAGTTAGAGAAGCAGATTTACAAAGTGCTTCCTTGCTGAATTTAGTCTATGGGAATGTTTAGGGTTTCTCTCATGGAAATGAACGTAGGAATGTGAAGTTGGTTTAATTTCAGGCTTTTGTTGTGTTGTATTTACTGAATAAATATAACCTTAAGGAGGAAAAGTGTGATGCTAAAGAAGATGATGGCGATAAAATCCTCTGTGCATCTGCTTCTTCTGCACTTCTAAGCAGTTGGGAGATGTTGCTGAGCAGGTGGAGTTTTAATGGCACAAGTACAAAATTGCCTTCTTCCTGAAGGTATGGTCTGGTGTGGGGGATAGGCTGCTGCGTTTCTGGGCAATCACGAGGGTCTCCTTGGAGATGTCGCTCACATGTTCTCAATCAATCAGTTAAGTCAAGTTTGGTTTTTGAAAGAAGGAAAAGGTTTTGAGGAATGAGGTTCTAAAATGAGAGCTGCTGGAGCCTATATTAAATAGTGAAAAAATAATTAGGAGACTTATAATAGGCTTTTTTATTATATTACTTTCCTTTTTACTAACTTTCTGGATTCAGGGGAAGAATTATTCACAATCATAGATCAATTTCTTGATCTTACTGATTTTATTCTCAAAACAGCATGTTCCAGTACTCACTGGGGCACAAATAAGCAAGTAACTTAGAGGGTTAACAGCCCGAGTAGTGGTACAACACTTGCAATGCACTGCCATTTCTAAAAGCTACTTCACAAAACAGCTGGTGATAATACAATGATACTGCAGAAGAGAAAGATTGTTATCCAGCTGTCAACTGTCTTACATTTTTGCATCCATCAAGGGTTTTAGAGGGCCACCTTCCTATGCTGCCATAATTTAGGCCTCCAAGCTGTGACACCCTAGATCCATTTTATGCAAATATAAATTATCTGCATTCCAAAAAAAAATCTTGACCACAGTGGGATCTTGAAAATTAAGAAATCCAGTAGATGTTTCTATTCAAAATATACAGGTGCATACAGAAGAGCATTTCCTGACTTAAAAATTCCCCTGAGTAGTAATATCTACCATTTCCATTTTTGCTCTTTGTTCCTTGCTTTTTTTTTTATGATTTTTATCACAACTCTTGCAATAAATTGTGTGCACATGTGCAGCAATAGCTCTGCAGATAGATTGGCTGCTGTTACCTTTCCAGCTGTTCCAATAGTCAGAAGTAGATTACTTGTAGTTAAGACCACAAAATTATGAAGGATGCATTTCTTTCTAACGTTGCTGTCATTAAAAAGTGTTAATGTTTCCTCAAAGCCTACCTCTGAAAGGCATACTTTAAATATTCATTTTCATTAAAAGAATACTTCTTATGGTTAAGTTTAGCTCTGGAAACCTGAACTGATCTCATTCTAAAGACTCAAAACCCTGTTTTCTCACACAGCTCACGATACTTTGTCAATCTGCAAACTCTTCAATAAGAATCAGTGAATGTAGTCCCAAGTCAATTTTCACTGACTCCTGCAAGAGCTTTTAGCTACATTTAGGTATTCTGATGTTTTAATACATTAAGTATGATGGTCGTAGTGTCTGACTGGGACCTGCCAAGTATTCATTGAACATATTGATTGCTTGATATTCCATATGCAGGAAGTAGTAGTAGCTCCCAGTCATGTTTCAAGATGAAATTCAGCTAAAAAAAGTTTCCAAGCAGTCAGTGACAGCACAGCTGAACTGGACTGTGTAGATCCTGCTTCAGCATTTTAATATATTACCATGGGTCTGAGTGGCATTTTCAAACGTGGATTAGGTGCAGAAGCCTGAATCAGGCTGGAAACAAATGTTGAATGCAACATTCTGGCCATTAAAGGCCAGAAAGGCTGTCTTCCTGATCTTTCAGTATTATGTGGCTCTGCCTTGTGTCTGCAAGAGTTGGTGTAGTGAGATAAGCATTGAATTTCACTTGTGGTCAGATCTTGAACCTGACTTCAGTTTTATGAACTGCAGTAAATGTTCCCGAGTGGGATAGTATTGACCTGGCTGCATGCTCAGTGCACATGGTTCAGCTTGGATATTTGTACAGATCTCTGTGCGGCCCTGAGTGTACCCTGTAATAGTGTTTACTTTAATATGCTGTTCATTCTACTCATTACGGCTATGTAGAACAGGTCATAGAACTGTAGAATGGCTTGGGTTGGAAAGGACCTCAAAAATCATCTAGAACAACAGAAACATAAATTAGATAAAATATACCATCTCATCCCAGAGCAGATGAACTCTAAAAATCACTCTGGATGCCCAGAGAGCTAAGCAATTCTATGACTCCGATGCCATCTCTCATTTAATTGATGTTGCCTACTGCTTTTAATCTTTCTAAACTTCTGCTCTCATTGTCATCATGTGTGAGTCCCTCAGTCTAGTTTTGCACCATGTGTTGTACTATTTTTTTAATGTTGTTTTTTTGCATTGTATTTGATTTCTTATAGACTGTATCCATGTTCCCATAACCTGATGTAATTCATAAATCCATGCCAAAGTTGTTTTTCCAGATTCAGTTCTTCCCAGTTTCTCTTGCCAATTAATTGGAGGTACTCGACAGAAATGACAGATATGCCTGAGGAAGAACTGGTGCCTAGGGGAGAGTGTTGAGATAACTTATAAAGCTGAAATTAATAAGTAGATGAGTTTCTGATGATGCTCTTGAATAAAGTGGCTAATCAATAAAGCACATTTTGAACAAAAACACTCATTCATTATAAGTGCAAGGGCTTGTCTGTGGCTAGAAAAGATGAAATATGAGCAAAATTTGCTTTTGTGAAGTTAAAAGGACTCATACAGCTCAGTATAATGCCATTTTTTTGTGTATTTTCCAGAAACATATTGTGCATTTCTGTGGCCAGGACAACAAGGAAGGGTTATAGGGAGTGCAGACTGAAGAATGTTTCCTATCCTCTACTGGCATTTTTAGGCTTTGTTTTTTTCTGTTTTATACAAAACAGCCTCAAGGGCCACAGCTGCTGCCTGTTTTTTGGTTTTTGGTCGGTTTGTTGTTTTTTTTTTATTTGCATATCTTCCTAGTTTCACAGTCAGTACCAATTTGTTCTCTGAATGAGTATTATACTATTATAGGTTTTCCTGCTGATGTCCTATTACTGAAAGTGATGATTCCTTACGCACCCGTCAACCACAATGGATGTAAGTCCATGCAGTCTGTTTCAGCACTCTTAGATGTATTCTCACCTTTTTTTCCCACTTAGCATTTCTGTTGTTTTATTCCTTACAGCCAAGTGAGGCAGTCTACTTGTCATCCAGAAGATACAAACAAATTAATCCCTTCTTTATCTATCCTTCATTTTATCCATCCTGTGGCTTATTCTTTCGCAATAAGATGAATTCTCTTTCGCTGTCACACTGTTGGTTTTGTTTTTGTTGCTGAGATTCAAAGTCATGTTTCAAAACTGCTGATAACCACCATAAAATAATATTTCATATATTTAAGCAATTTGAATTGTTTGCATATGGAAAGTACTGCTCTTTTCGTGAAGCATTCTAACTGTTAAGGTAAGAATTCCACACCTGAGTTACAGAAGTTGCTTTGCTAGTTTTTCAATCTGAAATTCTAATCAAACTATATGAGAAATTATACAATCATTTGCGTATTTTGTTCAGTCAAGATAACATCTCTCAGGAGAGAAATTCCCCAGTTTTCTCCATGTATTTCCTATAATGTACTCTCTATCAGTTGTGATATTCTGTATAGCTTCAGAATGGGAAGTTACGTGACCAAGGACAGGTTTGCAAACTGCATTTAGCAGGATGTGTTCCTCTTAGCAGAGTGCCAGAGGCGAGCAGGTTCATTGAGGTGGCAGTGAAGCAATGCTGTGGTTTTTCAGGGGGCTTTATTTATTCCACAAGAAGTCAGTATTTAACCCTGGGAGCCTGAAATCTTAGTTTTTGTGAAGCAAGTCTCTTCCCTGAGCCATCTGGTGGATTTCAGCTGGAAGTGAAGGGCCGGCCAACTTCATAAAACACTGCCCTTGTTAAAAGCTTCTGTCTTTATGGCTGGTTTTATGGTTGCTTTATGACTTTGCAGCTTGGTTTAAACTGTATAATGTGGAACACTTTTCAAAACTAGATTAGAACAGCAGTAGGCTTTGGACTTCATCCTAAAAATACTTGTTTGTTTTCCACTGTTACTTGGGGACCACATCAAGGACACTGTCTCTGATTTGTGGGAATTCCCTGTGCAGACATGGCCCAGCAGTGAGAGATCCCATTAGGATGCGATTATGGGGCCTCAGTGTAATGTGACTCAATGCAGAACCGAAGGTGGAATTTAGCTTTTTTTTAATAATACACCATGTTCTGTACTGTACCTTTTGTTTCTACTTTAAGCAATAGATCTGCAGTGACAGCCATATGGGGAAAGCAGCTGAGCACTTCTGTATTTATCCCCCCCCCACTCCATCATCAAAAATCATTCTCAATGGAGCTTTAATTCCTGTTGGGTACTATGCAGTTGCTCATCTATGACTTGAAAACAAAGTAAAAATGGGAGACAGTGAAAAAACATCCACAATGCCCCCCCAAGCCCTGCTGGCATTCATCTCAGCAGAACTGCGTACAGATCTGCCATTACCTTGCTTTCCCTCTGTTTCCTCTGTGTTAAGGTGTGGAACACTGCAACAGAATTTTTATTCCACAATCTTTGCCTATGGGAATGGAGCCATTAGGGAAATAGCTCTGTAACCTTAATGTGTTTTGAAAGCTCATTAAGTAGGATCAATATTTCAAGAACTGGTCCTGATTATCTAAAGACTGAGAAGGGGAAAACCACTTCAATATGAGCAAAGCAGAATGGTCATCTAAGAATATATATGCTCTAGGTGCTGTTTGTCAGATTGAACTACAACTTCCTGTGTGAGAAACTTTTGTTTCCCAACAGTACAGTCTTGGAAAGCAAGGAGTTTTGCAGAGATCCTGGGCCCTTATTTCATGTTTTAGATTGACTTTATCAGAGTAGGTAATTTCAAATCTTTCTCAAGGCGCATAGGAGCACAACTTAAGCACATCTCTAAAGCCATATAGTTTTAACATCTTACAGCAGCTTGTTAGGTTTCATGTTGCTCAAACTTTGAGATTTTGATTTATCACTCCTAGTTCAGTATTTGAAATACTGCCTCAAAAATTCTGTGGAACTGCCCTGGATGGGCAATGGGATCTGATGTTATGTGTTCCCTCTGGAGGCCAGAGCTGCCTGTGGAGTTGCTGCAGCCATCCCATCTCTGTGTACTCATATCCTGAGCACCTGCTGGAAAAGGTAACATATTTCTTCCTTTGATGTGGCAGCTGAAATGGCTTTTCTCAGCCTGCTGTAAAAGGAGTAGGCTTTTATCACATCTCCTCTTGACCCTGTTCATTCCCTCAGGGACGCGTTTCCTTCTCATAGATGTCTCTGTTACACAGAGCTATAAAATCACACACAGCCGAACTCTGCCACCAGAGCACTGTGTGCCACCTGGTTCCCACCATGGGATTGGTAGTGTGAAACTGGACAACTCGAATTCCAACAAAACAATGCTGACTGCTTACAGGAAGCATATTTCTGACAGTGATTAATGAGTTCAGTGAGCTGAAAAGCCCTTAGATCTGTAAATGGCGCATATGAAGATACAGTGTATGTAGAGTGCAAACAACAGCAGGTTAAAGCGGGTGCATGTAGGAAGCATTCCTTGACACCTGCATAAAACGAGCTGGTAGGGCCAAGAATGCAGGCTGCAATCACCCCTCTGATTTCTAGCAACCAATTACATATAGATTCCATCTGTTTCCTTAATTACAAAAAATGAGACCAGGTTTCTTGATTATTGATTTTGCTGTTTACTTCACCAGTCATTTACACTAGTGCAGAAGGGAACTCTTACTCAATTCAGCACTGAGTGATCATTTCCATAAAATAAAAGCACTGGGTGCCCTGACTGCGTTTTTCTCTGTGGGAATTCATGATGGTGAGAGGTTCAGAATCAGTGTACATATTAACCTCCTGGCTTTAAAGTCTATTATTTTCTGAACACTTTTTTTTTGTGGTACTTTATGTAATTAGTCCAAATCCTCTTACAAAAGCAGCTCTCCTTGCAGCCAGATAATCTGAGCCACAAAAAGTAAAAAGCTCTTTGTTTTCCCAAAACACCACCCCGAGGTACACTTCTCTTCTTTTTTTCCATCATAACATACTTCAGCACCTCACCAGAATTCGAAATACTCGATGAGAGCTGGCTTTGTTGCAGCTTGCATCCAGAGTCATGTCGGTCCCTGCACAAAGCCTGAGCTTGCAAGAACTACACTAAGGCCAGATCTTTCAGAAGAGTTTGCTGCCTGCCTGGTAATGTGCAGGAAAGACTATTGAAATAATATAGATGACCCTTCAAAGACTAAACCTGCTGAGCCAGAAAGCTACTGAAGACCTCAGCAGAAATCTGCTCTCCCCATGGTTTGCAATGCACTTGCACGGCTTGCAGCATGCAGAGAGACAGAGACTGATTTGTTCAAGGAAATGATATAGTAATCTTGTTGATAGGCATGTGCACATACATATATATATTCAAATACCTTTGTGTGTATATTTGTGTGTGGTTGCAGGCTGGAGGCTGGCCTTGAGCCATCAGAGAGCTGCTGTGTAGGATTTGTGAGGCTCGTTCCTGGTCTTGATCTGCTCCAGTGTCAGAAATCACACAGACCGAAATCCCTTCTCTCCTACACCAGGTTACTTCTACAGAAAAATTCCTTTAAAAAACTGACTTTCTGGCTTTCCTTCAAGACTTTGTACAACTCGTGAGACAAATAAAGGTATTTGCACCTAGTTAATTATGTAATTATTTTAAGTAGGTGGCTTTTTTCTGCATGTCTGTATGCAGGAAAAAATGATACCACCCTTGGCTCAGGTTGGTATGGTAACAGCAAAATGGCATGTATTTATTTATTCATTGAGGTTGCTGGCAGGGACTTGAAGTCCAATAGTTTTGTCCCTTGTGTCTCCATCTTTAGAAGAGCATTAAATTTTCCAGCTGCTTCTCAAAATACGTCCCTACAGTTTCTGGCCCAGTGTTTAGATCTCAAATCCAAAAGGAAGTAAAGAAATATCTAAAATGTTCATCTTTTCATTCCTCGGCAAACAGCAAGAAGTCTACCTTGGCCACTTCTATTGAGTACATCAGATGTTTTACGAATGTTTTTTCATAGTGGGCTATCGAAGTTGCATGTTAAAATACATTACAGTGACCATCCTTGCTGCCTTGTATATTTTGATAGCTTATCTTTGTGCACATCACAAACAAGGCTATTTCCCAACTCTGTATGATTTTTTTCCACTATAAAATATTACAGGATTGGGTAATGAAGTTTTTCTTACATTGAAAAAAATAAATAAATACAATGTTACCCTTATATGTTAGCAAAATATACTTGGATTTTCGAAGAAAGTAAGGCTTTGTTTTCCTTTAATCACAACATATAGATTTTGAGAAACCTGAATGAACATCAGTGTAAGGGACATTATCTTTGTTATCAAAGTTTCATCCATCTCCTGGGACTACCTTATCTATTCATGCAGGTTTTTGCCTGAGGAGGGAAGATTAGAAGAAAAGAAACTTTAGTGAGAGCCAGTCTCCTTTGATCACACATTTTATGATATATGATGCATGCTGCAGTGTTTTAATGCCAGCAGTCTGCTAAAAGCTCAATAAATGCTCTCAATTTATAAATGGAAAAGCAAAGTAGGCATTCCTTCTGCAAGAAAAAAAAAAAAAAACATAAACTGACGGTGATGTTCTTAAATAGAACAGATGCCCTAAAAATGAATGCTTGATAATGTAAGCTTGCCATGAATTTGAGACATTTTCTGAGGGCTGGGTTCTTGTAATCACCTCAAAATCATTTGTCTGAGATTTTAATGTTAAAAGTGGAGTTGGCAAAGATTGGGATTCTTACTGTGTCACGGCGCCATGACCTCCAGGAAAAATCCAAACTGGTGAATAACTCCAGCAGTCATCTCTACATTGTTCAATTAGAGAAACAGCCTTAGAGCCAGACTGAAACTCTGTAAGTGATGGGAGATTTTCCCTTTGTTTTAAAAGGCTTTGATCCAAGCCCTCGTAAAATGAACAAGAAACGCATGGAATGGAGCCAGTGATGAATTTTTATTTGATGCTCACCTTGAACTGCTGAATAGAAGTAGACAGGAAGGCACTAAGCCAAACCTCAGCTGAGAGGTGGAATGTTGGGACTGTCAGGGAAATGGGAATTGCTTCAGCTCAGGTGCCCCAAGACATATATATGGTAGTTTTCTTTGCATGGAAGCGATCTATATGTATATGTTTAGCTACTATTTTATCAACTAACATAAATATTTTTCTATGCAGTGCTAAAACAAATCTTCATCACAGCTTTCTTGAAGGCCGAATTCATCAGCAGCATACTGTGCTGAACTTGTTAAACATATCTACAGTAGACACAAACCTTGTTTTGTATAAGCTAACTCTGAATTGGCCGTAATTTCTTGTCTCTTTATTTTCATCTTTCTCATTCTAGTTCAACATTTTTTGCAATCTAAATCACCGTTTTTCATTTTTATGCCCTAAAATATCTGTTCAGTTAGTGATTGTGCTGCCTTGACATCACCACTGAACCAAGCTATGCAGATTGAGCTCTTTTAATCTTCTCAAGTCAGTCAGTCCTCCTCCATCTGCCTCAATTTTGTGCTGCTCTTCTCTGAACAACCTCTAGTTTGTCCAGTTTGCTAATGAGGTGATCTAGCACCAAAGCTCTAGGAAATGAAGCCAATTCCTCTCTGTTGGCTGACATGATCCTTTATGATGTGTAGTGTGCTGGGAATAGAAAAGAACTGAGAAGTGTACAAGTAGAGAAGCTCACAGACAGCAAAATGTGTACTAACTGCAGTAAGTCTGATAGAACTGATTATTTGTGGCCAGCTTGACCTGCTGGTTGTCTATCTAATCTGCACTTGGCAATACCTCCAAGTTGTACTGGATTTCCCTTCTCTCAGCTGCCAGCTGTTTCTTCCCTGTACCTCTGGCTCCACTCCTGTCCTTTCCTGCCCTCCCTTTAGACACTCTCCATCACTGTGCTATGACTTCTTGCAAGCAGTGAGCTCAAGTGTGCTGGTGTGGGTCATGCCCTCTCACAGCCTGCTCCCACAAGGAGGAACTTGATATACAGCAGAGTGCTCTGTAACTGTTAAGTGACCAAGTTGCTCCATTTCTCATAGTCACGCTGGCCCTGCCACATTAGAGCAGAAGATGATGGGGAAGATCTCTGGTTGCACTTTGCTCCTGTGGGACTCACACTGCTGCCTGGTGGCAAGTCCTAGGAAGGTTCTGTGTTACAGAGATGAGGTTTTCTTTTATGGTTGAAGTTGTGCTGTGAGGGAACCAGATCTCTCTTGGAGCATGAAACAGTCTTTATGTCCTCTAGACCCAGGCCCTAGAGCCATCTGTATGATAAGGATTGAGATACTGAGTTTAATAAGATAATTTAATGGAAAGCCACGAACAGAAGCCAGATCTTCTTCCCTGGTGCTGAGGAGATTTTTGATGGCACCTTTGCTTACAGGAATATTTCCTTTTCCTTTTCCAAGCAAATTATCTCACAGAGAGGAGGGGTGTTCTTCTATTTGCTGCTGGCAAGATTTTGATTATATTACTTAAAGCTATTTTCTTGCTGGTCTGACATACAGGTATTCGTGGACTACTTGCCAGTGATACCCAGTACTTTATTACCGTTTCCTTTCTACTGTATGAATTTATCTCCATTGTATTTTCCATAGCATATTTTTTTAAGATGCACATGACTTCTCACTTGAATAAGAAATATTGCATGTGGAAATAATCTGACATTAGAAAATGATAAGCTGCAGAAGACTAACATGTTAATTAAAACTGCTGGAGGCTGCACTGAATGGAGGAAACTATTGATAACAGAGGACCACCTCTTTTAGCCTTTTGTCTTTATAATGGAACAGTAGTAATCATTTTTACCTACATATCCTCATGAGAGAAAGATGATATTGGCATTATATAGCTTTCCCCATCCTCCCTCCTGAATCTTACATCATTAAGGACTTGATTTTTTCCCCCATACCCTGCATCTTTGCTGCCTCGTTACTGAAGGCAAGATGCAATACTCAACATTTGTATTTTCTACGCAAATGCACAACAATTTGCACATTCAAATGCATGCTTTACTTTGTTCTGAAGTTCAATGTTTGAAAAAGATGCAAAGAAAGGAGAAACTTTCACATTTCTGAAGTGTTAGTTAATGCTTTCATAGAAGTAAGCTCAAGCTTCCTATCCCGTTCCTCTAGGGTTTCTAAGTTTACCTTGCATGTCTGCTTATTTTAAAAACTCTACCAGTAGGGCAGGAGATTCTGGACGTTACTCAGTGATGTGAATGTACTCGTTGACAGCAGAGATCTGAGGCCTAGAAAGAGGATGGCTTACGTTACTTTATTTCTTAAAATTTTTAGAAGTAAATTACTCAAAATTGTATTGCAATTTCATCTGGCTTTTTTCCTGCAATATTAATACAATTGTAAGCTTTATATGTTTTTAAAGCCCATCTGAAGATTTGATCCAAAAACCAATTTTTTTTAAATTCAGTTTGGGATTTCCTTATCTTATTACAAGTTAGCATCTACTCCAAAAGGTTAATGTGAATATTCTGCCTTACTAACACTGGTCCAATATGTGAAGAGTCATGATGCCAGCCCCACAGGTAGTCAGGATTCAAACACCTAGAGGATAATTTCTACTTGCTGCAAAAGACAACTAGAACTTGTAGTGTGGGATATCTCCTATCTTCCCAAGAACATGTTTCTAACACTATCAGTAGAGCTCCCGCTACCTTACACCATGTTCTTAAACACTGGTGACTGTCATGCAAAGTTCTCCTTTCCCATGTGATCATCACATAAGGCAAGGAGCAGTAATGTGGTTATGTTGTTTCCAGTCCCCAGAGTCAACCTGGAGGCTTTTAACCAAATCTTGGCTTGGTGACAAGCAGGTCTGGGGAAGGAGTTTTCTTCTGTAGAGGTAAACTTCACTGCCTTTCTCAGGTAGGGGAATCTGATAAAAATAATTTATTTTCCTTTCCAGATTGAAATAGGAGAGAAGATTTGAGTAAAATAGGTACAGCCACACAACGAGGTCTTAATGAACTCATTTAGAGGAACCTCCCAATGAGGATGCTTGGATTAGGCCATTTCCTGGAATGTATTTGAGTGAGCTGTGCAGTGTGGGAGATGACTACATGTAAATATTCGACGAGCTTGGTCCTGCTCTTGTTTGGTGTTTAGCTGAACCACTCCTATTGTGCTCTGTCAGTTGGTTCTTGGGGCATGTGTGTGGACTGTGGCTTTTTCTTTGTCTGACACATGCTGTGCACCTAACTGTGGTGGTCCATCAGCTGCTGCTCTCTCCTTCAGATGCTTCTCCAGCATGCTAACAAGACCCTGACAGAACACTTAGATCCAGAGATGAATTCTGCTCTTGCAGAGAAAGCAAAGGGAAAGAGAAAAACCTGGATGCTGAAGTAGCCTGATGTCCTTTCTCTGAACTCCCGGAGTCCACACTGACAGTTTGGGGATTTGTCCACATGTGTATTTATAAAGAGGAGGGAAAAAAAGCTCGACATGAGCATCCTCTTGCATACTGGTGCTGTCAGCTCCAGCATTAGCATAGCCCTGCTGGGTTGGTGAGCTGCCTGCAATGCTCCTGCAGCCTCTGCTGGGCAAGGACTGTGCCTGGAGCAAAACCTCAGCTGCTGTGGCGAACAGTGCTTCACTTCAGCATTGCAATGCAGCAGATGAAGCAGAATTCATGTTTAAAAAGTACTTTTACTGTTGAATCCTATTTCACTTAAATAAAACAAAGTCTAGCTGATCTTTTCTTGTTCCTACAGTCTGGGGAATGGCCTTTGAGCCCTGTTCTGCACAGAAGGGCTCAGATCAGGATAAGACACTGATATCTGCCTGTTTCTGCAGTTTGGAACTTCATATTCTTTGCTGGACCCATATTATTTAGGAGATTTACTGTCCCATTAATGTAAGCTTGCTGTATAAAGGGGAAGCATATGACTATTTAACATCAGAATTTCTAACACTACTACTTGAAAAATGTTTTTTTTTTTTTCTAAACAGTGGTTTAAAACATAAAGCAGCATTTATGGCCTATTTTCCCCTATTTATAAAATTTAGTAAACATATATGCATGATGAATCATGGTGGCATCTTCTACAGTCAAAGCTCACTGCAGTAGATGTTTGATGCAATGCTATGCTTATGCAAACGAGAAAATACAGACACCGCTTTTGCCATGTCTTCTTAAATGACAAACTTGAATTTAGGAATTTGTTTTTTGCCTTTTGTAGAAGAAAGGAGAAGAGAGATTTTTAGGAACATAAAGCAAATTCAAACAACTGCTGTGTGTATGTTGAATAATAACGTGGATTGATTGTACGTAGAGTGAGGGAGATACCTGAAAGGCTTGTTTGACAAAATCAGTTTGAGAAAATGTTGCATACAAATCTGTAATAACACCTGAAATAACATTTGATGTTACTTCACCAGACCTGCTTGAATGGTATATGCTCCATTGATTTCAGGCATTATTGCTTTCAGTGCTTCTGCCAGTGCACTCATTACCACTCCTCGCTATCCTCAGGCTCAGAGCACGCAGCTGAAAGCTGACAATAACACCTGACATGTTCTGGAGGAGTTACATACCGCGTGTTGATAGAGATTTACCTTTTCTGAAGCAGTTATGTAGATCAAAACAGTTGCTTTACAGTTTTGAATTCTCTCGCAGCACTCTCATAGTGATTATGCAGTATCTCATTGCTCATCTGGAATACTGCTTGCTCACAAAGACTCACATCTGTGCTGCTCTTGTAAGTAAGGAACTATGGGGAGGCTTTTCAGGATTGTTATAATCAGTGCTATCAATACTATTTTACCTGCATCATTCACAGCCTTAAAACAGTTTATCCTTCTGCGGAGTGAACTATGAATGACTTATTTCCATCCTGCTGTAGGATTGGGATGATGTTCTACTTGGTCCTGGCATGCTGGAATTCCTCTTGTTCATAAGAAAGTCTCCTTGAACACACAGCTACTACTTAACTTGTTCGTGCAAACTGCTGACTGAACAGAGTCTTTGCAGCCTAATTAAAAGCAAAATGTAGATTAAGATGAGGGGAACCTCATAATGCAAAACAAGGTGTTGACCTTAGAAATCACTGCAGGGCCAGTGCTGTGGCTTGCCTGGGCTTTGAAGGAAGAACAGGCTGATGGCATATCTAAATCTAATCCTTCTGAAGCATTGTTGCAACTCAGATCTGCACTGATCAAGGCTCAGCTGCCGTCATTCAGCTTAGTCAACTCAGACAGGTTACATTAGACTGCTCTGAACAAATTTTTTTCATTTTCCCAATAGCGAAAAGTCAAAGGAAAATGGTGATCTAAATTTTTTTCTGATGTTTTTTCCTATGTTTGCAGGTGCAACATTTTCCATAAGATAAAAGCAGTCAGCAACAAATTCCTGTTTAGATTTAGGATGCCAGAGAACATACGTGAGAAATAATGACAAGAATCTGAAGAGTGCTCACAATGGGGAAAGCCATAGTGAAGGAAAGTGGAAAGTTTCTTCCAAAGGAGTGTTGTGAGCACTCTCATTCCTCAACACATTGATATATAAAGCCCTGGAATTCACTACAGATTGGTCAAAGACCTTTAGGCTGGGACGCTTGCGCTGGATAATGTCTTGGAAATGTTAGTCTCAGGCTGTTATTTGCATGAAAGTAAATGAATTTTTAGCCTGATATTTCCTGCCACGAGAATGGTTTCCCTGCAGGCCCTGGGGTGATTTGTGCGGTGAGAGGCAGCAGCGATCCATCAGGGGGAGGCAGCTGCCTGCAGGACACAACACCAACTTGTCATTATTTTCCACAGCTCTTAATAACATGTTCAAAAACAAACAAACAAAAAAATGTGGTGAAGATTGATGCAAGTTGCCAAATCAAGGTGATGTATGGGTGGCTATTTTTCCCAATTCCCCAACGTTGTTCAGTTACTGAATTTCAGTCCTAACCTTCTGCTTTTGCTGTCTTGAAATTCCTTTTGCAGTTGTGTAGTTTCTCAGTACTGCTCGTATCTGTGCCAGTCCGATCTCCTCTCATCTCCTGATAGAATAATCATGTTTTTCCACCTCACTTTATGGCAACAGTTGCAAACATGTTAATAAAAACTTTGGCGAATGAAGGTTATGGCTACTGAAGTAACAAGGCTGTGGCAATGATATGTGAAAGTTTTCTCAGGATGAGAGGTCAGTAATGGGGAGTTAGCAAGAAGCTGGCATTTGCACTGGTGCTGCACCCACTGTAATTTGCCAGGCCCTATTACATGCTCCAAAACCGAGCTGCAAGGCTGTATCCAAAAGGTTCTGGGGGAAAGAATTGCTTACTCCATTACTAACAGCACTGTGCAAAACTTTGTTTATTGGCTTTTTCTTTTAGCGAAGTGCTTCTTATAGTATGGCTGATGTTACTTAGAGAGTTGGTGTGCTAGCCAGCAAGTAGATGCCCAGCAGTGGGCTATCTCTGTACTGCAAACCTGCCCTGTGCTGGTTCTCACTGCCTGAGAGAAAGGCAGAGAGAGCCACCAGGCATGACCTAAGCGATCTCAGTGGCCTTTTCCCACCTTAAAGATTCTGTGATTCTGTGATGAAACAGACACTGACCCCAGTTTCTTAAGAGCTGTTTTGTGCTACGAGATATTTTATGCATACCTCTGCCTCTCCAACTTATATACGTGCACTACATACGTGCACCATCCCTGTACACAGGTAAAAGAAAAAAAGAGGGTTTGTGCCCTCACAAGTATACCCTTACTTGTGTTTGTAGATGTGCAGATTCAAACGTGCTTCACGAGTCTATCATATGTTCAGATTATACCTGTTAATGTTTTTCTATTAAATCTCTCTTGAATTTTTTCAACTTAGGGGGGTTTAGGGAGTCAAAATATGAACAACTGGGCACTACATATCATTGCTTCTCAAATGATATACTTGTACCTCTGCTCTATAATGGCCTTCAGACTCCAAAGCTGCAGATTATTGCAATAATTTCAGTAACTTGTTTTCTATCGTTATGGAAAGCTTCCTTGCTGGGCTAGATCTACTGACATATTTGTTTTTTAGTGAATATAAATGTCTACTACTGATGGAAACAGTCAGCTGTCACTACAGTACAAATGCAAATTGCAAACTAATGGTTGAACAATTAAGATCTAGTGCACAGAGCTTATTGCCACTGGAGGACTGTAATTGAATTCCTATTGCTGTCAGACAGGTTGAAAATTACTGTAATGAAGAGCATCAGCTTTCTACTCTACATCTCATTGTTTCCCAGCCAAGAAGCATTACTGTTAAAGACTTTTCCACAAATAGATTAAATGACAGGTGGTAAAGGAATAAGGAATGACAGAAGAATGCCACCTGTCATTAAAGGGAATGTAATTAACACTTTTGAGTTTAATTCCCATATGCATAAGAAATCCAAGAATTCAGAACTATCATTCTTCTATCTTAAGTTGCACCAAAGAAGAGTGGCCAGCAGGGAGAGGGAGGTGATTTCCCCCTCTACTATGCCCTTGTGAGGCCCCACCTTTGGGGGGCGATGGTTTTAGAGAGCTGACCCATTTGGGTGGAGTTGTACTCTTCAGCTATGTATGTTTCTTCCACATTTTCATCAAATTTCTAAATGAGACCTTAAATTCTCCAAGCATTTCCATTTGCAGGTTGGTCATTTGATGTTCCTTATATTGCAGAAGAAGGCACGAAATAGAGAATTCTCTAAGATTCTTTTTTCTTTCATCAATTCTGTGTGTGATTCTTTGTGTGAAGTTTCTCATCTGGGGAGGTTATACCCCCATAATAAAAATAACTCAATGTTCTGGGTCACTCCTCAGGGAAACTTCCATCCCATCTCAGTTCTGAGAAATCCATTTGGTAGTCACTGAAGATGAATTGGATCTCCTGGCACAGTGCCCTTAATCATCTCTGCGAGGTGCTTGCAGGAAGCCAGCCCAACTCATACAGTATTTTGAGAGCTGGAAGGAGTCAGTCCTCCGAATTGACTCCAGAAACTGTGCAGTATAGACAGACCCACTGCTCCCACTGTTTCTGTACATACAGTAGGCATCTAACATTGGGCTGTGCTACTGCTTTATCTCCCAGATATTTGGCAACTGCACATACGCTCTCTGATAATAGTCATTCTTGCACGATGAGATGCTCAAAAGGAATCATACACTGCAAGGAAAAGGAAATTTGGTCAGTGTCATTCACACCACATATTCTTAAGGTACAACATTCCTGCTTCCTGGCCTAATGCATAAACAAATGTGTGCATAAGGAAATTCTGCTCCAGAAATCAACCAAACAGTTCTTTTGGAAGTTGCCAGCTTTGCCATAGGAAGGGAGGGCAAATAATAATGTTTCAATATTGAAGATACATTAGATTTAGTCAAGAGAATAAAGCTGTTGATGTGAAATCTCAGTTTGGCCAAGGCTGCCCCTGATGCAGCAGCAGGCTTGCACTGCACCTCAGACAATACAGGTGCAGATCCAGCAGTACAGAAAGAACCAGGCACCTGCTTCCATCTGAGCAGCTACAAATGTTTTGTTAGACTGCGTCCTAAATGCCATATGTTGTTATGAGACTTATTTGAATTTAAAATATTGCTGTTGTGAGTAATTCTGTCTGTTTATTTTTCAATTACTCTGCTCAGCACGATTGTGCACATGTTTCAGTATATTAAATGTGAAAAGAGAATGAACATTCTGGAATACAAGCAAGCCGCGTGTTGAATTGTCTGAATTGTCTACTCACTACACAATTTAAAATCCTGAAGTAGAACAATAAAACTGAAGAATCTGCATGGGTTCTAAATCTGTTTTCCATTCCTCAGAGTTCCTGAATGTTTTCAATACATTACAGTGCATACTTCATCATTAACAATTAAGACATGATGACAACTTGCTCTCCAAGCTACCTAGCTAAGATGACCCGCAGGGAAAAGGACTCCTTTACCCAGAAGGTCTTCTGAATATCAGCTATTCTCATGTGGTATGAACTTCCTGCACTTGTGATCCCCACTACGTTCTCAGAGCTCGTTAGTAACCTGATTTGTATCTGATTCCACTTACTTTGGACCAGCAGTAAGTTCTCAAGAGGAAATTACTTAAACAATCATTGTTAACTTGGGTTTCCATATTGGAAGTGTAAAAATGTGTTTGGGATGCTACACAGCAACTCCATTGTTGCACTGAATATTTGGCACTTAATAACAATCTATATAGCATTAACTTCTGTAGGTACTGAAGTTGATAGGACCATCCCATCCCTACAGCTTGCACAACCAGAGCAGAAGAGAAACAGTTTAAAACAGATGTTGCTTTCTTTAAAGCACTCCCTTGCTATCAACTGTGCCAGTGCAGAGGTGGTAATGATAAACAGCCTCCTCTTGGCGAAAGCAAACCAATTGCAATCTAATAAATGTGTGCTGTACCCCAGAAACTAAATAATTCATGGTATTGGCAGAAGATCTCTCTCCCCTATAGGTCTTTCCAGTCCCACTTAGAGGGATGTTAATATATCAGAGGAGAGATCGTTTCCTCCCTTAAGTTACTGCATGTTAATAGGAAAACACCCACACAGAAGGGGTTTTGCAGTGCACTATGACATCTTTGAAAAGCAAAAGCCACACAATCAAGCACCTCAAATTAAAATGCTTTTACTTTTACGGGCTGGTTTCATCCTTGATGAATATTAAAAGTCTACGCTTTGTTTCTAGTAACAAAGACTATCTCTGTACAATGATGAATGATGTACTCAAAGTGGGTCATTTAGAGATGAGCGACACAAAGGCTGGACACTTTTCCAGGCTAATAGTTTTATAACCAGTAATCACCTGATTTTGGCACCTGACATCTCTCATTAAAAAGATCTTTGCTCATGCTGAAAGAATACTGGGGTAGCTGAATAGCTCGGCGCTGCCTGGGATCCTGCCAGCAGTGCAGTATGCTGCCAGGCTGAGACACCCAACGGATTGGAAACAGTTGGGGAATTTAAGGCGTGTACCTCTCCTGGGAGGACTCAGCCTATTTCTAGCATTTAAAAACCCTTCTCGTGCCTGCCAAACCTTCATGCCATGTGCTCCTTTGTTGCTGATTTGCCAGGGAACACTAGAAAAATAAAGTGGTAGTAACTGGAGGCAATGTGAAGACTGTCTGGTTACCACTGTGCCCAATCACTATGAAAAAAGAATAGAAAATCTTCCTTCCCATGAAAGGATATCTTATAATGTCCAGGTCATTGGATTAGTTCATCTTAAAATTGCATTTCATGTGGCCAATTTACATTAGCCCTAAGCCAAGCTATCTGCACAGTGCCTTAACAGAAGAGATCTTTTAACAGAATATATCTTCTGCGTGGTACGAGTTGTGTTTATCAGATGAAGTTCTGGCTGCTGAGTGAGGGGAAAAACTGACATCACGAGAAATAAGAGGATCCACTCCTGCAAGTGCTGTCTGATCTGCCACAATCCTTGTTTAGGTTCTGTTTTTAATTCCAGACCTGATGATGGATAAACTGCTGCTGTTATTTTCTTACAATGTTTTGTACAGAACCCATAGTTCCTGCAGTCTTATCTTAGGGCTTTCTTCCTCTTGACGACTTTTACATCTCTATGAGGAGAAAAAAGATCTCTTTTCAGAATATCCCTTTGTAAAGAGGAAGACATAATCTTGTGGATTATCCTTACTTCAGCCAGTAAAAACCCATCAGTACAGCTCAGGTGCTTTTGTCATTTTCAGATCTCCTTCACTAAAACCAGAGCAATGACGGTATTCAACGCCGTGGCTGCAATTCTTCTGTACGTTTAGTAAAAGAAAAAAAAATACATTGCTGTTTTGCTTTCAGTTATGGTAAAAGTCCTGTTTACCAGATAAAAATGCTGGCTCAAATAAATAGGCTCAGCTGTTGGTTCTGGGTGAAATCAAATACGTATTTACGGGACTGGTGTTGACCTCAAGAGAACATTCAAATGAAGTGAGCATTGAGAGGAGCGGGATAATACTTCTGAAGGGTTTGTCCTTGTTCTGTGTTTGGTTTAATCCACACCAATAACAGCAGAGTAAATATTGTTCACTTTGCCACCTTTGTCTCAATTTGAAAATGTGAGAAAAGCTCTGCTCCAGTTTCCTCTGTCACCGATTTTCCTCTGAAAGGCTTTAAAATTCATATCTAAAGCCAATTCACTTCTGTCATATGTGCAAAACCACTTACTTCATCGCTGGTGGTGATACAAAGGAATGAGTGAGAAAGTTCTTGATTTTAGTGTTTCTTTCTGGATTAGGAAAACAAACATTCAGCCTTTTTGCCCACGGTTCAATCCTGTGAATACTTTAATATTAAAAGTACATGAAGTGCTTGTATTGCTGTAAAGTCAAAATCATGCTCATTCTTCAGCTACGAGCAGAACTGGATTGTCAACAGAAACTCTTTTTTTCTGCAATGAGAACTTGGCAAAGTAAGATAATTTATGGCCAGAAGCCCCAGCTCTGAGTGAATCTGGTGGGGATGGGCAGCTTTGGAAAGAGATTCCGTAGTGTCTGCTGCAGAGACTTTGGCAAGCACTATCAGTTATTGACTTGATGGTTCTGAAATCACAATATCTTTAACCTTTTGAAAATGTTTCTTAATGTGTTTGTGTTTGATATATTTTTCCCTCTTTGTCAGGCTGAGAAATTTGCACAAAGATGTACTTTATATTTAGAGATTGGTGAGAAAGAATTGTGACATTTACACTGTAACTGGTGGATAAAGTGGGCAGAAGGGGGTGCTCAGTTCATCGAGGAACCATGCAGGACTTCACTAATGTTAGTTGCATTCCAGACTTTGGGAGGCAGATCTTTATCTTAACCCAAAATTTGAAATACAAAGCCTGGAGGGGCCATGGATAGTTTCTATTCACCTCTCTGCTCACTGTCTCCTTTCTCACAATCTCCTGAGTGTCATAGTATTGCCCAGCATTAGTGGTGACAGGAGCACAGCAGTGATCTTGGGCACTTTCAGAAATGGATGGGCACAATTTCCCAGTTTAGTGAAGAGAAAAAACAAAACAAAACAAAAAAAAACAAAACAAGACTCAAAACACTCCAGAATTATCTGGAAGCTGAAAGAAATTAATTATAAGGTCATCTGGCTATTCATGTTCCATGTCCATTAGTGCCTGCAGGCTGTACCCAGCAGGAGATATGGGAATGTTTCCTTTCCCAGCTCAATGGAGGGGTGCCCAGAGCCCTGGAGCTGCTTTGGGTGGTGGGGGGGACAGGGATGCTGTGTTGAGCCCTGCATGAGAGTGCTAAGGGATATGGTAATGCTCTGTCAGTGACAATTAGCTCAGCAAGACAGAGCTTGCCATTAAAAGCAGCTTCTGGGGCTGGCAATGAGCTGCTCAAGCGCTTTGGATGCAATAAAGTGATCCTGCACGGAAATACTTGCAATTATCCGGTGCTCTTCACTGGAGTGGAGCATGGCTGGAGTACGTGCAGCATGCAGATCTGATGGGTGACAGCAATGGATGGTGTGCCAGAAGCACCGTTATCCTTTGGGGGGGAAAAACAGAGTGGGATGTGCTTCCCAGCCACCAACCTTTCTGTTCTGCCAGTCTGTTGCTGCATGTGCCACTGGGCCATCCTGTTTCCTTGTGCCAGTCATAACAGTAAAAACTGACTTTCTGAGATGGATATCCAAAACAGCTTGAGGGGATTTAGCCATGTCATTTTTCCTGACAATTGTGAGAGATACCTGGTTAAAACTTAGCTCAACGGACTGCAATTGTCCCTGCTGGTGCAGTTCTCACCTTGTGCTGGTGACAGTGGAGCACCAGTGTAGCCAGGGCTGCTGCAGGCAAATGGGCAGGGAGGTGTCTCATTCCTTCTGCTTGACATGGAGATTTCTCAGCCCACTCACTCTGAACACATGGAGCTGGAGCAACTTCTTTGCAATGTGAGCAGTGATATGGGAAGTGGATGGAAGGGAAAGGTTGAGGAGTGGATGGGTGATACACAAGGGATCGTTCCATGCCTTTGCTCTCTCCCTGCTGAGCCCTGCCTTTTCTAGAGCAAACTGTGAAGGCATTGCAACACATACCTGCGTGGTCTCTGCTCTGAATGGCTGTAGCGAGTCGGAAAAAAATCTTGGTCAGTTTGATGGCTTTCATTAATGTTCTCCATAAAATAAATATAGGTCAAGATGCCAAAAGAGAATTCAGAATCACCAGGCCAAACTCTTAAAAAAGAGTTAAAAAAACAACATCTCAGTTCCTTTTTCACTCCTGGAAAAAGTACATGTGCGCTTCTGTGCGGAAAAAGAGGCTGATTTCAGCTGCTGCCTATTGCTAGCAAACATTGCCAGTGCCCCCAGGGCTATTCAGAGCAAGTTCCAGTTTTTACAAATAGGACAACAAAACTCTGAGGAAATCTCAGAGAGGAGGTATAACTTTTGCACATAATCCCAGTCTGCTCTCTGGCTGGAAAAAGTCCAGTGTTTCAAAATACCTCTTTCCCAGGAAGCATTTTGATTTTAAAATTTGCCCTTTTGCTGTAATTCAGATTTCAGCAAGCCACAAGAATATTAAAGCAAAACCCTTTAAGTAATTCCTTTCTCTTGACACAGTAATAAAAATTAATGTTATCCTTGTTCCTCATTTTGAAGCAGAATTATAAATCTATAGATGTATGAATGTTGCAGGCACTGTATACATTATTAACTGATCTGTAATGGACATAGACTATTTTGTATTTTCATAATGCAGTCCTTCCTCTCCCATCACATCATCACAGTAAAAGTAATTTCGGAGTTAATATAATTCTAGGAGAATGAGAAACGGGAAGCTTTCCCTTAGGGTTTCAGCCCTACATACATCTTTTTGAGGCAGAAGCACTTAGTGTTGGAGCAGCTCAGGAAGGGTTGGCCAAGATGACTTTGAGAAAGTTTTATTCTCCTCTCCTGGTCCCTCCATGCAATTTCCTGTCTGGAAGGCTGTCCATTTCAGGTTGGATATTTGGAACAATTTGTTCTCAGGAGAAGTGGTGATGCACTGGCACAGGCTGCCCAGGAGGTGGTGGGGTCACTGTCCTTGGAGGTGTTTGAGAACCGTGGAGATGTGGCACTTGGGGACATGGTCAGTGGGCATGGTGGAGGTGGGCTGGGGTTGGACTTGCTGATCTCAGCCCTCAGCTCCCTGCTGCCAGCACTCAGCTCCATCAAATTCTTATTTGTTCTCTACAGTTCCCTTGACACCTTAGTTAAAGCTGGAGGAAGAGAAGGTGTGATTTTTAATGGAAAGATAAGCACACTTAGAATATTGCTTCAGAATATTCTTGGTGAGTTTATTGTTCTATCCTTCCTCTATAAAAGCACTCAGTATAACTATGTCCATTTTTCAGGTAACCAGTGAAAAGCTGTAAAAATGAATGTGTAAATCTTACATATAATACAGTTATCTGAGTAATAAGAATCATCTCAGGAAACAATAGAAGATTTCATCAGATAAGCTTTTCAACAGAAAATCTTGCTGGCATTTTTCCCTTAATATAATAGAATATTTTGTTTAATTGTCTGTGGTGATAAGAGATTTGTGAGTTGTTATAGAGACATTAAATTCTACATCTACCTGGCAAAGAGATAATAATACCAATTACATGTATGAATTCCAATCTGATACACATTCCTCTCTAGAACAATAATCAAGCAGGATTCTTCCCTTAGCTTTGTACCACCAGTTATAATGCACTAACCAAGGAATCATCTGCAGTGAATCAAAATAATTCATACAACAGAAAGCACTCTAGCAGAGCAAAGCGTTTGCAATGGTGTTCTAGCTGAGTAAATAAAGGATGGGTTAAACGTTGGAGTGGGAGAATGCTATTTAAAATGTACTCAAAGTGTGGTAACTCTCATGGACTTTTAAGCATCCTGTGATTACTTCCTAACAGCAGTGCTGTGGCAGTAAGTCATGGCTCACTTCCCTCTGATGCCGCATGGCTTAATTTTTCTTCTTGTGGGTGGCCCAACAGGCAGCTCGGCCATGGCTGCCTGTGCCCTTACCTTGAAAACAAAAAATTGTTCATATTTTCAGGACTATGTGAAGTGGAACTGGACTCTTAAGGAATTTGTCATCCCAGTTGAATAGGTGCAGGGTGGGATGGGAGCCCTGCAGAGGTGGCTGACAGTGGCCATGGCCTTGTTCCAGTGCAGATGGCAATGTTTGAGGCGAAGGCCAGTGACCGTAACTCCGCTCTGAAGGTGGAACTGAGCTGTGCATTCAGACTCAGGAGTTCAATAGAGTACCTCTGTTCCTAAAACAGAATGTAACTTCCTAAACTGTGAGGGAAATGGTAACAATCTGCCTTCCCCTTACAAACGTAGAGCGTATTGCATTAGATCAGGCTGGCATTTACAGGCTGAATGTTTCAGCTCCTTATGTGCACATCTTATTGAAATACACTGTGACAGCTGCAGATCTTCAGCAGCAAAACTGCATTCTCAGTGATTTCAGCCTGTGCCAATGCACATCAGAACAGGAGGGTGAATTTCTGCACCTCGTGTGTGATAACCTGGGCAAGAGGAGCTTTCCTCTGAGGAAACAAGTCAAGAAAGCTGTTGCAGAGAAGCAGAACAGTCAGCAGTGTTTGTATTTATTGCCATAACTCCCACAGGAAAGGAGAATGCCAGGAGCTTGTTTGACTGATTTGTTAGTACCTTTCATGCGGAAATAATAAAGCAAAACTCTGACCCAAATCAAAAGGGTTGAGGTTAAATATCTGCACCCTGAGAGCTCTTTGCGGAGGCTTAATACAGATCACAGTTTTCTGGAGTGGGAATCTGCCTGGGCAGAAGGCTGCAGCCTTCTACCAGCGCTTGTTTTCATGTTTCCGCTTTCTTTTTCTGCTTCTTACATGTATCTTCTCTTTTTCTCATGCTGCATAGTGTCCCTCCACAAGAGGAACTCTCGGCCATCTTAAAAGTAACCTCAGTTTCTCTCACATTTTCCTGTTAAAATGAAATGCATCATAATTTGTGTAATTTTGGGGATTAAGCTCAATGTGTATGTAAAATGTATAGCAGTAGGCGTGCTGAAACTACCTCTTACTATTACTAATGATACTAATGTCTTTCTTTGGAGATCTTGTGTCTCCATCTCTTTCTTTACTTTGAGCCAGAGACACCTGGGGCAGTGATTTCTCTTTGTAGCACTCTGTGTTCCCAAGTGTAATAAAAGAGCCAAAATTCTACTTTCTAGTAAGACATAAAAGGCAATAATAATCATAACAGCATGGGAACAGCTGCAGTTCTGTGAAATTGTTATGGCCACCCGCTGTTTTGACTCCTGTGGGCTTTGGGTGGCAAAAGACTGCATGGTCTGACATGGCATTGCTGCCAACAAAAGCTCTGGAACCACAGATGCCCTCTGGGGTAGGAGCCTGCAGGTCAAAGCAGGATAAGCTCTCTGTAGAGAGTGACTCAGGCCTGAATTTGAAGAAAAACATCTATAAATGTGGTATAAATCCATCCAATAGTCTGATTCCCAGCACTGTGGAGTCTTTTACATACAAATTGGTGTCAAATGAGATGATCCACCCATCTCAGAGCACTGAATTTAAGTTGGAAATTTAACAGTGCCCTCCCAGCCCCTTGCAGAATACATTGCACATCACATATAAGAAATTTATTTAGCATAAATTGAAATGTTAATCAACTGATATTGTGATTTTGTGCTGTATACTTTCCACTGCATAAGTAATGGACTTTGCAGTTCATTTTGGAGAAAGGGATTGCTCTAGCAATCAGCTTAGCTCCCATTGACACTGTTGGGAATTTTGCTGTGTAAAGACTACAATAAATTCATAAATGTCCCATTAAACTGGTTTCAAGGTATCCCTTTAAAACATAATTGCAAGGCTGGTTCATTCATTCTTATCCCAGAGTAATCGGTTGCTATTTCACTTCATACTAATCAAAGGTTTGCAGTGAGCTGCATGCATTAATTGCATCAATATATCCATGTGGAGTGATTTGATAACTTCTTGTGCATGAGAAGGAAAAGGACTGATTTGCAGGGAGGCTCCATTCCAGTGCTGTGGTTTCCAGCTGGTGTCTGTGCTGTTTAAGCTGATGGTAGCAGCACCTCACCTCTCAGCTTCTTCATGTTGTTTCCACAGATGGATCTGTGCAGTTGTACGAATTGCTTCTGTTTGTTTTGAGAAAGCTTTACTGAGTGGGAAAAATCCCTTTGGGCTAGGAATCCAGTGCAATTTGGTTTCATTTGTCTCCTGAGCCTCAGACCTTTTGTCTGTTCGGTTGTTGCATGTCGATACTCCTCATTTGCATTTCATTATTATTTTTTAATTTGACATTCAAAGAGTAATGTAAAGTATTTGGACAATGTCAAGTTACTCCTGAGTGGGCAGTCTGGTACCCAGGACACTTTTTGCATTCAGAAGTAATGCTGCTCCCTGGTACATGGCTCCAGGGTATGCAGAGAGTAATGGCCAGAAGTGAGGATGCAATGCCTGAGGGGAAGCAGTGCTGCCTGCTTGTCACCTGCATCAGAAATCCTTTGTGTGTAGTTGGGCAGAAGATGACTTTCCTTCAGTCACGTGCATTATTTAATGTATGGAAACCAGTGCAAAGTTTCAAAAATAGCGATCCCAAAATGAGAGATTTTATTGTAACACTGCAGAAAGAACTGGCAGATATATGGATGTTCTTTCTGGTTTCGTGAGAGGCTGAGCTCTGTATGTTTCTGCAGAAAGGAGCCTGTGCAGGTGATCAAGCTTTAATTCTAACTAACCTGATGCTAGTGAGCCATTACTGCTGGTAATTTGTGCTGGGAGACAGAAATAGAAAAGAGGATAAGGAAAAATAAATGTTACAATGTCCTGCAGCCAAATATACTGCACTGTAGACTTGGTATTTTGAACCTGAAGAGTGCAAATAATTAATACAGACATCCAAAAGATATGGCAGCTTTTTTCCTGTCAATTCTATTTTAGCAGCACGTACAATTGAGTGCTAACAACAAATGAGTCACCAAAGCAATATTTTAGAACTGAGGTCTGAAAAAAGATGTGGGCTCTCAAATGCGGGGAACTGTGTAATGTGGTAAAAAATGCCAGGTAAGAGCAGTAGTACTGCTCCAGTGTCCTACATTCATAAATCATATTTGCTATATAGTATGTATAGTATATGGTATATGTATGTAGTATATATATGCGTATATAATATAATCCGATTTTTCACCCATGTCCCAAAGCATTTGACAGGACACACTTCGGTATGTGCATATGGAAAATGAGACCTAAAATTCAAGCACAGATTTGGAAGCAGAACACATATCTCAATCTTCTTTGTAATATAAAGATCACGTCTGATAGTGACACCTACACCAGGATATACTTTTATTGGTAAAAGTTGCATTTGCTCATGTATACGCCACTAAAGAATAACTAAGGACATCATAATCTACCCTGTATTAGACTAGAAAATCTTGTTGCTAGAAAAATAGCACTGTCAAGTGGATCTAAGAGATGATTTTATCAGGTTTTAATGTGTTTTAACATCAAGTTAGCCCTAATCATAAAGAAAAGGTCATGAATGTGATGTGCTGAATTCCCTTGGTCTGTTTGTAGTAAAACCTGTGAAAGCTGAAAGCCCTCTGAACTTGCAGGAGACTGAGAATGTACAAACTGGAGAACTGGACTTCTCATGCCAGCACCATATGATTATTCTGTACTATTTCCACCAAATTTACAAAACCAAGCAAATGCCTGGGATTTTCTTACTCTTAAAATGTTAAGATGCAGAAAACAAAGAACATTAGTTATCATAGACTTCTCAAGTACCTGGTTGTGTAGGATTGACATCTATTTTGATCAGAGTTCACGTATGTGACTGTTGGTGTTGACTGAGCCTGAAAAAGCACAGGCATCACATTAGCCATTCTGTTCACAATTCGGTTTTCCACAAAATGCTCAGCAACGCTCCATTTCTTTTATGCTTCCTTTCAAAGCCAAGCGACCCTGTTACTCCCCTGAAATCATATGTTCATAGTTTCAGGAAAGTAGAGACTGTTAGAGGAATGATGCAAATCTTTGTGTTGATGAGAAATGCTTTTGCAGTTCTGCAAGGTCAGTGCCATGCTGGGAGACCTCAGCTGCTCTCTCACAGGGACAGTTGTCACTGCCATGCCCACATGTCCACAGAGAGGTGGATGTAATGGAGGGCAGAGCTTTGCATTTGCACCTCTTTCAAGGTGTGATGGGGCACGAGGAGGTATCTCCTGTTATTTGTCTTCAGTACATCTTTCCCTTCCTTGAGTGAGCTTATAAAGACAGTGACTTGCAAGCCTCCTCTCAGCTTGGTTTTCTCCTGCTGACAATGACCATAGACAGAAAAGACAAACATGCCAAACTGACTAAAGAGTAGACCACTCAGAAACACTGTTACATATTTTTTGTCCCCTCTAGCAGAAGAATTTTTAGCACTGAACATACTGAAAGCATCACAGACTGTAGATCTTCAGTCTCTTTCTGGTGGTAAGAATGAAATAGATTGGCTTTTTTTTAGTGAAATAAGGAAAAAATAAGAGAACAGACCACCCAATGCAAAATCCTCCTGCAACAGAAAGAAGAGCAAAGAAATGAGCCCAATGCTTAAAAACCCTGGAAGTCACTACTTTTAAAGAATAGTGCAGTAGAGCTGAGGAGAGCAATTCCTCTCTTCCAAGGAATGGAAAGACAAATGCATGCAATTTTGAGCAGTCACTTAAAAGTAAATAAAATTAAGTTTACTCTCACTGCTCATCAATAAAGGGAGAAGCAATGGAGAAGACCACAGCACAGTTTGATCGCTCACTGTCCCATGTCAGCATGTACTCAATGCCTCATCTGCATCCCAGGTAGCTGCTAAGTACAATGTAATTCACAGCTGTGCTTTTTCTTGTCTTAGTTTATGCTTTAGGATACCAGCAATTGAGAAGGAAAACATTTCATGGTTGTTTTTTTTCCTGTGTAAAGGTGGTATTATCACACCTGGCTATTTTGTATTCCTTGACCTGTTTGAAGCATTACTCATTACAAAGCCCGAAGTTGGACTGTGCTGTCAAGAAACATTTGGATGTTGTACTAAGGGACATGGTTTAGTGGGGTAATACTGGTGGTAGGTGGACAGTTCGGCTGGATGATCTTGGACGCCTTTTCCAACCACGGTGATTCTATGATTCTATTACTGAGAAAGCTCTTCAGTCCAACTCAGGAGTGATACTACCAATGAGCTTTTCATGTAAGGTATTCCAACCTTCCTTCTGTTCAGATTGATGGATTTGCCAGGATTGTCCCCTCTGGGCTAAGAGCTGCAATTTCTTTGTACATAGGAAATGTAAAGGAAATAGTAATTTGATTGATTTGTTCAGGAACTGTGTAATTTTTATGAATGTATTTGAATTGTTGGATGTTTAACGAAAATTGCATAGGTAAGTGCTGAGCTACGCTGGGACTTAACTCTGAGGCTAGGATGAGCCAGCAGATACCCACAGATAGCTAAATGCTGATAAAACAGTACAACCCTGTCTATTCCACTTTTCCCTAAGTTTGTTCATGGCTGCACTCTTAACTGTCTTAACTGAGGACTTCAGTGTGGGCAAGGAGCACACGTGTTGAGCCATGCCATCAGCAGAATGTGTGTTTTACACAAGGTTGCCATCTAAATCTGCAGCTATTCTCAGTTTCATGCAGTAATTTATGACTTGTAGGCATGAAGCGCCTGTATTTTTTAGCTTTTACATAGTCCGTTGTAATAAATTACCACGTGCAGGGCAGTGAAGAAGGGGCCACTGCAGAGCTATTAACACAGCAGTTTCCTGCCAACGACAAACTTCTATCCTGAAGATTTCTTTTGGGTTTATTCCATATCTAATGTATCTTGAAGTCTGACTCCCTTTTCTTTTTGCTTATTGCTGTTATAACTTGGAGGTGAATGTGAACAGTAATTCCAGGTAATTCTCCTAACACCTCTAAGAGCTCTTCCTAGAAATCCTGTTTTTCTTTGAGTTTGAATTAAAGCTATTCTGAATTAAAGCTATTAAATAAAAAGGAAAAACCTGCACAAAATCAAGCAAGCAAAAAAACTCCAAACCTGTGTTCTAGCTAGTTATGCTTTAATTGCAAGATTTGCTCTAGCTTTTGCAAATCCTTTCACTCCCCTCTGTCCTGCAAGTACTTACCTCCACATCTAGACCCCTCCAGTATTAATCTTTCACACAAAGCAGAGCCTCTTTCTACTTTTTGCTTCAAAGAATCCATCTATGCACACAAAAACTGGGTCTGGCAGTTGTTGGGAAGAGGTCTCTAGAGCATCCAAAGAAGCACTGCCATGCTGTCCCAAAATGAGAGGACAAGGTTCCTCTGAGAGTTGTGGGGAGATGCAGCTGAAGAGAGGAGGGGAGGACCAGTACTCACTGGGCTGAGCTGCTCCAGTGTCTGAGCTGCAGATAGTCAAGCACAACCGTATTCACAGCTCTGATGAAAAGGAATAAAATAGGATCCAAAGATTTTCTGATCAGACTGTTTTCAAAATCCACCTTCCATCAGGTGTATGCCGTCCCTGGGGCTATGGAAAACTGGATAAAAACCGAGACTGCATAGGTGAACAGGGATTGTTTCAACTTCTTCCCTACTTCTTATGCTGATTCTTCAGCTCATTGTGCATGTGGCCATCATTCATGAGCCTAGATTCTCATTTCTGGCAATCGTGATAATTATTCACTTATTTCCTCTCTGTGTGTATACACATTTCCAAATCCCTAAAAATAAGATACCTTAGTGATGGGCATAGGAGTGATGTAGGTAAATACTATTTTACCACAGACTCCTGAATATTTAAAGGATAATTTTAAAAAGAAAAAAAAAAGTGTAAATCACCACTGAGTTATAGCTTGATGTGTGCAGGTGACTCGTGGATATATATTCTGCCCAGTGATCAATAAGGAAACTTGTAATGTATGGGGAGGATTAGAAGAGCTTTAGATTTAGACTCACTGCCCCGTGCAGCAAAACTGAAACATAAATAAAAAAGGACAATCTTTAATCACTGTTTGCTTCACTTACAAACAAAGCAAAATGTCCCACCAACAAATAAAAGCAACATTCTTCTCCCAATTCATGATTCAGTTTTTAGTTTCAGACTTTGCTAATAGAAAAATAAAAAAGAATGAGACATTTGTAACCATGGCTTTCCCCAGTGGAGAGTGGTTCATTGGTGTGAGCTATTAATGACAGCTTTTTTATTCAAGTTCCCTCTTTCTCCTTTCCCAGAGAGAGCTTATTCCCTCATGCTGAGCCCTTTAAAGAAGGACACAATACAATTACAAAGAAAAGATAAAAATTGCAGCATTAATGACTCAGGAACTGCCTCAGTCATGTGACAAAAGTTGGGTGCTGGAGGTGGAGCGTGACTGCTGTGACCTCCTGAGCAGAGCTGGGTTGGAGGCAATGGGAGGTGTTCCTTCACTGTGAGCAGATCACAGAGATATGAAATACTTCCCAGCAGTCATTGTCTGTTCAAGGAAAAGGAGACAGAGTAAGAGCTGTCTGGCCTGAATCTTCCCTTTTAGAGCTCTTAATTGTGCTGAATTCAGTGTTCTGGAAAACCTCTAGGCGCCCTTCACTCTGCATTAAATTTCTTGTCACTGAACGGTGACTTCCTTGATCTGCAGCCCTGTTATTATTTCAAGATATAACTCTGGGACTCGGCCAGCTGTCTGCTTAACACCACCCTGACATGAAGAAGCTGAGGCAGTTCACTTGGAGAAGAAATGTGCTGCCTTCTCTGATCATGGCGTCACCAAGGGTCAAGGCCATAGTCAGTGGCTGGCCTGGAAACGGAAAGACATTCTTGACTGTGTACCCAACTTGCTATTGGTCTATGCCAAAAATTACTCTGTTTTCATGCTGGGATTGTTGCTGGCAGGGAGGTGAGGAGATGGATCTCTCGCCCACTTGTAGGCAGAGCTGGAACGAGTCAGCCTTGCCCTCACCCTTAGGAAACCATGGTATTTCGTCATGGCTTGCTCCTTTCTCTGTAACAGAGAAGCAGACCACCTCCCTAGGAGAAAAAAATTTTTACGCACTCCACCTGTGTAGCAGCAGCAGCACTGTGGGAGATGTTATTTACATAAGTTCATGAATATTTATAGTAATATTTATAGCTTTGTTCAGCAGGAGGCTTGATCAAGTCAGTAGTATGTCTGGAGATATGTCTTCAGAATACTACTTTTAACGAGATTAATTTGCATTTAATAAAGGGCCTGAGATAGAAAGCTTCAATCCAGGTTTGAATCTTCTTGATTTTGAGGAAATATTTAGATTAGAAGTTTTATTCCACATCTGTTTCCTCTAACAGCAATGAAACAAAAGCAGATCTCAATCTGATGAAATGAGCTGACAGGAACAGTATGAGAATATGCCAGAAAATAAAAAGGGAAATATCTCACTATAAACCCTATAGGAAGGGTGCTGCATAACAAGAGTTGGACCATTATCTGGTTTTTTTTGGTGTCTTCAGCTGAAATGATTAACAGAAATAGCCCTCAGGAGAGTGCACACAAACCTCTCCTTCATCCTAATCTCTTAGCAATTGGGGTGGGTGGGTGTGTTTGGAGGAGGTGGGAGGGCTATATTCTTTCTCTTTCTTTTCTATTAGCAAACTCATAGATATAACATATTTCTACTTATAGGCATCACTATTCCTCACTGTTTTCTAACCTTGTGACTCGTTTAAGCAAAAAATGACTTTTTCCTCAATATATTAGTACTGTTTAGTGTAGCAGTACTCTACCCTTGCAGCTGGTATGGACAGGCTATGCCTACAACAGGATCTCCCTGATGTTGGTTGCTCTCGCTTGGGAGCACCAAGTCTCGACAACTATAAGTGATACTATGGAGGAATTAATAACGCACATTCTCAGCAACACTGGATTTCTGTGTGTCCTGAATAGTTTGTTGTGCATGTGGTTCCTGTACACTGTTTGAAACTTGTGTGACAGATTCCAGAGAGCAACCTGCTGGGACTGGAAATGCCCAGCTCCTATCTCTTTCCTTGGTTTTGGCTGCATCACTTCATTTTCTGAGTTTTACCTCAAAAGCCAGCTGCTTTGCCATCAAGTATGAGATGACAAGGGCCTGTGTGTATTATTAGACAGTGTGAGCCATCAGCATTTGGATGTGCAGTTACTTCCAGGCATTTGCAGATGGCTGGTGAGATGTCGTCTTCTAGTGTAAATATTACAATAATTTTACTGAAAAGCATTTACAGCTGAATTTGGTGTATTTGTGTGTGGGTTTCAATGTTTTCTGCCAGAAAAAATACGAATGTAAGGGTTATATATTGCAGGTTAAGATGAAGTTTTATTGATTATCTGCAATAATTTCTTCTGGCTTGCAGTTCTCTTTTGGATTTCTTGTTTGTATATTTTGTAGTAGATTCAAGAATGGTACAGCAAACAGTAAACGAAGGGCTCGGTGTGCTCTGACCTTGGCAGGATGAAAGAGGGAATCAATAGAGGATCTGCATCTGTAGGTGCTCTCAGACTGTAGGAACCTTGACCCGGGATGATTGAGAGCCTGATCAAGGCTTATGCAAACGATACAATTTGTTTGCATTCCTACTTCAGTGCTCCTTCGTTTCCTCAGGAAGATGATATTGTGCCCCAGGTCATTAATCTCCCTGCGTACTATGTATGCTGTTTTGCCTGAGATTGTTAATATGTTTGGCAGTCTCGCTTGTTGTTCTTATGCATATGTTGAATATTTACACAGTAGCAATGTATGCAGTTCCAGTAACATGCCACAGAGCTTCCAGTCGGTGTCAGGAATCAATTTTATGCCCCCATGAAAGAACTGTTTGAAACGAAGGAACAGTTATACCAGAAAATAAACGAAAGTTTCTTGCCTACTTGTACCCAAACATACCCTCCAGCTGTCATGTGGACTTATCGGTGTGCTTAATAATATATCTTCACTTCTCACTTAGTTTGTTTCGAAGTTTGGAGTCTAACCATTAGATATAATTGGATAAAAGCCAGAGAATAATTTTAATTGTACTCTGGATTATAATTGCAAGGACTCTCTGACCTTGTCCAGGATTTGACCCGCTTGCAAAAAAATGAGGAGAGCCTGATAACTCCTGCAGTGTTTGAGTTGCTCCCTGCCTTGACTTTGTGCTCCTGGACTTGCTTGAAATTTCCTGTACAGAGCCATGCTGCCTCCAGCAAGTGCTCATCTTTCTCTCCTTGTCTTTGTGTTTTGGTACTGACAGGGCATGAGCTCTGGGCACAGCACCTGTGGAGGCTGCTGTAACTCATACAAGTTTGGTACAGCGGGTACCCGAACCTGCGTAGGGAATGAAACTATTGAGAGAGAGGAGAGACATCTGCATCTCTTAGCTGGATTCTTCAGTAATTAACTCACGCACTGTTAGTAGGCTCCTACATGGGGATCCTGAGATGTTGCTTTGAAATAGCAGTTACGGGGTATTTAAGGATAAAATGTTTAATGCACTCATTTTGGCAAGTGGAGCCTGACAATCACCCTGTAAATGGGTACAGGTACACAGTTATTTCTCATTAATGCAATTTGGTGAGTAAAATAATTACATGCCTGACACACACTCCATTTATTCAGCATCCTCTTATCATTAAAAAAAAAAAAAAAACTGACCATTTTCTAATATAAGTGATTATTACTTCAAGTTATTAGGATGTTCAAATGAATGTAGAAGCAGAGCATTTTGCAGCCTGCAATGTCTGTTTTCCATCATAAGCGCTGCTTTGCTTATTTTACATTCCTTAACCTTCTGCATATGTCAGAGCTATAGTTCCCTTCTATGCTAAAAGGAAAAGAATGTGATAAGGCAGGCTGAGATCTCTGTATATCACACATTTTAACTGCAGAATGCTATCTTAGGAGGTATCAAAATGTAGAAACATTAGAACTAACAGCTTTATTAGTATGATTTTTTTCAATTTAATAGTGTACCTGGAGCTATTTTATATCAGAATTCAGATGAAGGGAACACAGCTTTTAATACAGAGCAGCTGGCAATTACAGCTTGTTTGAGATGTTTCGCCATAGAAAAAAACAGTTCTAATTTATAAAGAGATCTTAAACAATAGCAAAGCTGATGGAAATTCTCATGGAGAAAGATTTCAAGGAGTTTTTTTCCTCATTCCTTCAATTGACAAAATTGAAAAAAAATCTCAGAATGCCCCCAAATTGGGGAAGTTCTTGCATGAGGGCTCTACATCACATTTGTTTGCATGCTCCCCACTGTGTGCCCTGCTGCTGCTCCTGGCGCTGTGAAGCACAGTTTGTCCTCATTGAGAAGCAGCGCTTCCTATGTGGTGATAAAAGTTTATTGTCTTCACAAGGCCATGAGCTTGGTCCAGATTAACACTGTAATACGATAGGTTAATATTTGGGTAGTTAGACATCTACTATTGCTGCATACTTCTTTTAGAAAGGCCACTAGGAATCTAGTTGTTCAAAACACTCAATATCTATGGAAGCAGAGCCCTAACACTTGTAAACTCCTACTTAAGCTGCTCTGCAAGGTATGGATGCCCCCTCCCTGGAGGTGTTCAAGGCCAGGCTGGACAGGGCTCTGAGCAACCTGGTCTAGAAGGAGATGTCCCTGCCTGTAGCAGGGGATTGGAACTAGATGATCTTAAAAGCCCCTTCCAACCCAAACCATTCTATGATTCCACATATTTGTATTTCCAATCACAGTGCAGTTCTTTGTGGGTATGTATGTTTGTTTATGTAGTGTGACACTGCACGTGCGCAGGTTTTGCTCACTGCAGATATGGTCTTAATTCAATTCCCATCCATATCCAGCCCACGTACCCAACAGAGCAAAGGGAAAATTAGACATTTAAAATCAGATGTGAAGGATCAGTATTCTGTGCCCAGGGTTATAAAGACTTCATTGTACACAAGAGGAGCAAAGGAGGAGATACTAATGAGTTATTAATCACTGCATTTTGATGTATGTGATTGTCATCAGTAGCTTTGCAAAACACTGTTGTTACTCTGAGCATTAGCCCATAAATCTACAACTAAGTGTTGTTTCTAATTCCCATCTTGGGAAGTGCAAGTCAGAAGTGACTCCAGTGGAGTCAGCAGTGTTGATCTTGAGTGCAAAATGCTGAGAAAATGTGGCCCAGAGAGATAAGGGTGAAGAGGAGCTCAGGGCTTTTGCTAACAGAGTGGGTGTTTGCGTCTGAGTTACCTTGCTGCTGTGACCTCTCAGTGCATCACGATACATGTGTCAGAAGTTGAGGAACATAGAAGTTTTCTGAAAATGAGAGAAGCAAAGATGCAGAGAGGTTTGTCTGAATGTTTCCCTTCATTCTCATCACGTAGTGACGAGCTAATGCAAATGGGTATTTTTATAATCGAGGCTCAAAGGTGGCAAAGAGCAAGCTGTGGACAAAACAGAATCATTTCTCTGATGACACATCCACATGAAACTTTGAAATGCTGCTTTTATAGGGAACTCTAAATCAGCCCAGGATTACTTGAAAAGATCAAGAGCCCTAGGAAATATTTTAGCTAAATGGGGCTGAGCTTTGTGATCTGTGATTTTATGCATCTAGCCTTAAAAATGAGCAATGATGAAGTTATTTAAGAATCCCCTTAACAGAGAATCATTTGCCAAAAAGAAAAGGCTGAACATATTCAGCCTTCCCCTGAATGTCCTATTAAATGCTGGAAGCAGAGCAGAATGTTCTGTTAGTCTGTCCTGACTACTTACCTCTCAAAGCCAGGAGATAGAGCGCCATCTGATGTTATTGCTTCAGAAAATAACCACGACCTGTCATTACCAAACGTCTGCTAAAACCTGATCGTCTTTTGTTGGTCATCTCTGCAGATGTAGCCATAAGGCACACAGGGGAGGATGCACACTAATACGAGCATCTTAAGGATTGCAGTTTATGGGCATTCCTTATCAAATTACAAGAAAATACAACACTCATGAAAAATATATTTATCAAGGTATTTTTTATCACATTTATAGTGCTATTCAGTGCACTGTGTATTTTGCATCTTTTGTGCTTTCTGGTACAATTCAGTGCCTAACCTAATGAACTCATTGTCCATTTGTAGTTCAAGAATATAGTATGGCTCTTCTGATGTCAAAAGGCAGGGGGATTGGGATCATGTGCCGTAATCTTAATGCACTGTTTCTTAACTGCTTTTTATAGTTTCTGTGGCATAGAGAAGATAGACTGTTACACTGTGTATTTACTTTTTCTTGTGGTAAACCTTTCTACCAATACCATAATGGCATAGACTTGCAGGGGTTGGAAGGGACCCCAAGGAACATGAAGTTCCAACCACTTTCCTACAGGCAGGGTTGCCAACCACTAGAGGTGTAATATCTTACATTTTACAGAAAAAGCAACACTGTTAATAAACCAAATACCAAATCCCCGATTAACCTTTAATACACACATTGGTATATGCATCATCCAGATGTTTAAATTTCCCGAAAGGCTTGCAAACCACCTGGCAGCCAGATCTGAGGATCTGAAGCGTGTTTGTTACAACCTGGCAATGTACCTTCTCAGGTTTTAACAAAAATTTAAAGAATTCAGAGGAAGAGAGAAGATTTCTCTGACAGCAAATTACAGCAAACGACACCTGTGTGACCTATTGTGGGGTACCTGCACTGGGGTTGGGCTCGATGAGGTCCCTTCCAACCCCTGCAGTTCTGTGACAGAACAAAGCATATGGGCCTTGAATATAGTTTATAATGTGTTTGCTATGAAACTTAGAGATATGAAAAGATTGGAGTTCATTGGAATGATTCAAAATGAAGGAATTTCACTGTACTTCTTTAACCTGCATGTCAGGCGTGATGACCAGGTGGGAGCTGAGCCACGAGCAATGAGTCAGAAAGCAGCGAAAAGCTGTGCAGCCTCTAGCACAGAGGCTGATAAGGCCATGCTTTGGTTTAACAAGTCAGCTAGCTGCAATTATATTTGTGGTAGGGAATGATGGTGCCTTTGCAGGGAGTTTCTCAAATACTTTGCATATGTATTTTATGGCAATAACAGGTTTGGTTTACAGATGTGATTTGGGAAACTGAACCAAATGTTGAGATGATGGTGGCAGTCATTATTGACTTTGGCATTAACTTGCTGGGATGCAAAAAATCACTCTGTAGGAAGTAAATTAAAATCCATGAATGGAAATAGTTCCTACTACTTGACCAGTAGGCTTTATTTCCCATCCAAATGTCATACACTGCAGTGTGCAGTTAGAGGTCACTGCCACAGTCATTTGGAGAACATGGGGGTTAGTGAGCAAAGACTGAAGGGTGGAGATGCAGGAATTAATTTGGACCCAGGCTCAGCACGATGCTTCAGGAGGTGTCTGATTGGAAGCACTTATACCCACAAGTCAGTTCCTGCTTACGGGAACTTTTGCTGAGGCAAGAAATTCCCTGGTATTTAAATGAGCAGTCTGAGCTACAGTAAAGGCAGTGTTGGTTCAGGAAAGTGTTTCAGGGCTGAGCAGAGCTGAGTGCTGACATCCCCTACCTGGGGACCTGAACTACAGCATCTTCCTGAGCTTCTGCCAGCAGTGCTGCAGGAGCAGCTGATCCTGCCTCGACATGGACAAAGCATTCTTGTGGCGGCTTTCAGCCCTTCTTTCCTGTGATTTCCTTACAAACTTGGCCTTTTAAAGGAAAATCTGTTGCTTCATTCTGTCGGCGATGGTCATCCACATCCCAGGGCAGGGGTGAAACATGAGGTTGTCTCCCATTTCTCTTTATCCATATTCTGTCAGTGTGTTTGCCAAAGCAGATTGTGACTCTCCTTGTGGAAATCCAGTATAATTAGCTTTGTGTTAATTTCCTTCTCCTCGCTCTCCACATGCCACCCTGTTTTCTTTCCCTACTCTGGCAGTCCTCCAGACAGAAATCTGAGAGAGCGAGGATGTGTTACAAGCATCAGCGAGGCTTCTCATCTCTCTTCCTTGTTTTCTGCATAGTCACCCTCATATCACCGCTATACAACCGTGCCTCTGTTTGGGGCAATGAGCAAATCGCACCTTGTCAGGAGAAGCAGATGCTATTCAAAGCTCCTGAGCGTGTGAGTACCAACTGAGCAGAGAGCACTTCTACAGATATCTCTGTGTCCCCTACAGGGGAAACATCTGGGATAGCACTGTGACTTCCTGGCACAGAAGGAAATTGAGCTATTGGAGATGTCACCTACCTCATGAAGAGCAGAGGACATGCTTTTGTTTCCAGGGAATTAAAACATCTCTTTGAATATGACATCAGCTGCAAAACTTGACTGCATAATGCCATCAAACCCAATAAAGGCTGCAACTGGTTTGCAAGCTCTAGCAATAAACAAATCAAGTGTACGTGCTCCCTGGGGTACATGTATCAAATTCTTTCACTTTCTGACTACTGCTCCTCTGTTTCTGATGTCTTTTATCCCGGATGGTCTCTTCTGCCGGACAGGAGTTGGAGGAATAACTCAGGTGTTCAGAGAAGAGTAAAATTGCCATTCCCTTCTTCTATGCAGAAAGTGGCATCTGCTGTAAGTGCCTCACAGGTAGCAAAATGCAGAAATGCCCAACTCCATAGTCCTGTGCCACTGCAAATCTCCTGGTCCTTGTCTCTGTGGACAGTCATATTGCCAGTGGAATGTATACCTGAGGTACATGGAATCCCATGCCTGCTAGCATCAGAAGACCACATAAAGGGGAATATTTTTTAATTGCAACTGAACACTATGTGCCTGGGTGTGTTCTGAAGCCACACCAGCTCTGCACATGGGCAGTGCTGGGCACAGGCTGCCTGGGTGGCCCTTAGCACAGGGGACCCCCACTTGATAGCACCATTTGAAAAACCTATCATTTCTTTCTGAAGTTCAGAAGTGGATGCTCCCTTTCTCTAATGATGATGGATGTCATGGCTGTGCCAACAAGACAGCCCTGGGCAATAGGAAGATGAAGAAATTTGGCGTTGAGGAACTTTCCTTCAAGCAAGTTATTGATTGCTTTTAGGAAGGCTGCAGCACTGTGCTGGGCTCACGCAGGCAGGGCAGGACTTTCCTTGGCAGAATTTAACCAAAGCTTCAGCATAGTTCCTTCCCTCCTTAGACAACAGAGACAATATCCGTCAAAAAAAAGAAAGAAAACAAGTGCCTGAGGAGTGAATTCTTTAACACATAATAAAACTCCAATCCTGACTGCAATTTGTCACAGCACTTGGCTGTTTGAAAGAGTCTCTCATTTGGGTTTTCTGATATCCAAGTGCTGTGTTTCTGCCACACTCTTCCCCTAGCAGAGATGTTAACAAGTCCCTTCTCTTCTCGGCTGTCCCTTTTCACAAAACTTGCAGAAAATTGTTGTATCTTGATAGCATCATCTCTGTCGCATGTGATTCATTTGAGGAAGCAAAAAGCAGTTTCAAGGCATAAAAAATTGAATTGTTGACATGATTTCATTTTGTGATTAGACGGCAGTTTTTAAAAATACTGTGTGCTGCGGGCTAATTAACGCCAACAACAACAAAATGGATCCAACTATCACAGTAACAGAATTTATAGAATGGTTTTCTGAGAATATAGACCCTCACTTTCAGTAACAGAAGACTGGGTTCTCCTTTCAATGAATGACAGCAGAAAAATTGAGAGACACAGAGATTAACTGTAGTCTCCAGGTCTCATTCTTCTTAGAAAAGAATAAGAAAAATTGTGATTTTTTTTTAACCTCTTCCTTCCTTAATCCTCATCACCCTCAAAGCTTTTTCCTCCAAACCTGGCCAGCTTTACCTTTCCTATTTCACCACGTGCACCCAGCCTTGTCCTCAGAACTTGCCAAGAAAATGAGATGTCCTTCATGAAGGGAGTTTGCTGTTCAAACCTGGAATGAGTCTCACAAGTCTTGGAGAAGAAGCAAAAGCTCTTGAAGAAAAATAAAAATATTAAAATAGGAAGATCTTTTAATGTGGTATCCACACTGTAAAACAGTGATGTTACAGCAGGTCTGTCTGAAAGGTTGTGTGTAACTTGCAGAAACCCAAGCAAAATCTGCTTGAAGATAACATATCCTTAATCTCTTCTATGCAAGTTTCCATGTTTTCACTTTAATAAAGACTGTCTCCACGGAGCTAAGAACTGCTCACAGTTTGCAGATCTTAAGTGCAAAGCAGTACAGCCAGCACTAGGTTATAAAGTTAATATTTTGTTCCAACACTGCTTTTAAACCTAGAATTCATCTTAACATCACATCCCCAATGTGTGGCTTACATATAGTTTAGGTGCTCCTTTTTAGCGTGGCTGACATTAATAGAAGAGAGCTATCCATCCTGAAAAGGTGGGACGAGGAGTAATTATAATTGACTGAGCAAAAGCAAACACTCGTGACATTCCACTACGTCTGAGAAATCCCATAAGGATAAAAAGAAGAAAAGAAGTGAAAGGATAGCTCAAAGCTAGAGCAAAATTTACAAAAAAATATTGGGCTTAGAGCTGAGGTGTAAACAGCTTTGCTGTCTGCCTCTCTTAGATATCCAAGGAGAAAGGTTCAGCTAGAACTTTCCCCATTGCAAACTTTTGTATGTCTGCATGTTACATTTCTGCATGAAATAAACAGGATTGCAGGCTTCTAGGTTGGCACACACATGTCAGATCCTGAGAGCCATGGACATACACAAGGGGTGATGCTCTAAGTGACCAGCACCAAAGGGAGCCTGGAGTTCTGTGCTATAGAAATTGCTGTCACCCTGCTGTTCCCATTTAACCCAGAGCCTTCCAGCCCAGGCCCTGCTGATTGCATTGTGCTGCTGTAACACTGTGGTCTTGAGCTGAATAGAAAGGTCACAAATCACTTCTGGCTTCATACAGCACAACTCAAGAGCCTGAGTACTATATATCTGCTCTGTACCTGAAACAGAAGTGGATTTATTTCCCAAATAGAAGGTCTTGCAAGGAAAATTGCAGGTGATTCTTGTTACCATGCAGTCTAGAGAAGACATGCTGTAATATAGTCTCCTGAAAACGGGAAAAGGGAGAAAACAAAACAAGGTTTGTGATCTCACTTAATAACAACTGTGGAACACACATCCATAGTCACTGGCAAGGGGAAGCAGTGATCTCACAACGCTTCATCACTGCCGCACTCAGGCCTGGGATAGCAATAACAATTCTGCCTACAAATTGAAGAATCACTTGCTGGCAGTATCCATGTGTGCCAAAAAAAAAAGCAAAGATGCAGCAAAAATGATTCAGAGGTACTCTGCCAGGAAATTGTCTATCCAGGGATTGCAACCAGTTGAGACTTCTGTCTTGAGCACAATGGTGGAAAATAAAGTCAATATCAATGCTTTCTCTGTGTTCCCAGAATTCTACTTTTATATATATTTGAAGAGGTTTTGGGAGACGTAATTTATTCTTATATCTTGAGCAGAGGCTTCTCTGCACAAAGCTGAGGTCAGCTCATAGGGTAACTGCCTCCCAGGACCCCTGGTGCAGTGCACCACGTGGTTGCACATCCAGCACAGTCTGTTCCTTCTAAAAAGGAAAGAATGAACATTTTAGTGGGATGTATTATTTACAGCAAGAAATTAATCTGCCAAACACGTGCCCAGCACTAGTAAGAGTCATCTTGACTTCATTCAGTGAAAAGGCTCCTGACCACTGCAATTAAGATCACAGTGTGACTGCTGATCATTAAGTGTAAGATTTCCACTTGTAAAAATGTAAATAGTGTTGGTCAGATGCTGCCTGAGTAATCAGCATGCAGCTTTGTGTAAATGAGCATTGAAGAAAACCATTGTGTGTGCTAAGAGTTTTCAACAGACCCTAAGGAATAATTAAATGCATTATTACCAATCATCTAACTCCGAAGGAGAATGTTAATTGTTTGGTGCTGAAGTTGAATATTGGATGACCAAAGGGAAGCAGAATATTTTTTTTATGATGGAATTTTTTACAATTTGCTTTCACAAACTTCTAAGTAATTTCAGCAATTAAGGAGAAGTCGCTGCCTCTGCCCTTTCTTCCATCTGGCAGCATTATCTAGTTGCATCTGTTTGTGTAAACTGCCCATAAGTCCCTAATACTTCCTCCTATTAATGGGAATTCATTTGATTCCTAATCAACTAAAATCAATGCATGACCTATTTGCCTGCATGTATTTTCAGATATGGATAATTAAAGCACCTCTATTTTCTGTTTTCCTGTAAGACAACTTGCAATCATTACAACAGAATGAGTCAGTACAAGACAGTCCTTTTTGCTTCCTCTGGTAGTTCTGTTGGAAAAAGCAGTGTTGTGCTTTTTCAACTCATCCCTGCTTCAAGCCATGGTCAAACCTGATGAATGATATTGGTCAGTGCAGGAAATTTAGAGTATGGTAGAAGTGGGGATTTAGGTGATGAACTGAACATCACCTTGGAAGAGAAACTGCATTTTGCAGTGCTTGTTATGTCCAGTATGGAATAGAATTAAGCAGTGACAGAATGGTTAAGTATACGTTGATGTATCAGTTCCTGCTGCAATTGTTCTTTTCTATCACGTGTTTGTTATGAAGGCCTTTGATAATTTGGAGAAATTATTGTCCTGCTCCAAACCAAAGCAGTCTGGGAGAGTTGGGTTGGATATTAAGAAACATTTCTTCTCTAAAAGAGCGGTGATGCAGCGGCACAGGCTGCCCAGGGAGGTGGGGGTCACTGTCCCTGGGGGTGTCCCAGAAACACGGAGATGTGGCACTTGGGGATACGGTCGGTGGGCATGGTGGGATGGGTTGGGGTTGTGCTTAGGGATCTGAGAGGTCTTAATGATTCTGTGGATCAGTGGGCAGCACCATTTAATCACCCCTGTTATTTTTATAAGCCTATGAATTTTCTACCCTCCATCACTGTGTTACAATATGTGTTGTGACCAGCGGCCATAAGCTGGAACTGTAGAAATCAAGAGGCTTTCATGCCAGATAAACCGGACTTCGAATTTCTTGTTCTACTGTTTCCTTTGCAATATTCCCCGCCCCGCCCCCCCGTGCCCATAGCAGCAGCCGTCAGCAGGGCTCCGTCCTGCCGCTCCCCGGTCTGTGCGGTGCTGCTGCCCTCTAGTGCTCCGCCCGCCGCCACCACAGCAGCATTCAAAGAGCTCTATTTGCCCGGAGACGGCTCTCCCGGCTCCCTCCCGCGGAGCAGAAGCCCAGGAACATGGCAAAGAATACGTCCTTGGGAGCTAATAAAAACCTAAAAACCTAGCAGAGCTCAACGGCTCTGAGTTTCTCCAATTTTTATTGTTTTGGGAAAAAAAAAAAAGCAAAGCAAAACACCTAAAACTAATAAATGACGTGTCCCGTCATTCTGCCTGCTGCCCTAGGAGGTGTGGGCACTAATACAATCACTTGTAAAGCGAGTGGTGCAGCGGTAGATCTGCTTCAGCAGCACTCCTTGTTCCCAAGATAAGTGTGAGAGCAAACCCTGCACGTGTGAGCCTTCGTGCAGCTGCATCGAGCGATGTTCTCGTTGTGCTCGTTGCCACGGGTCGCAGAGCAAACTGCAGGATGCAGTCCTGCTCTAAGAACCGTCCTGGAGCTCTCCTACTACCCCTGCTGGAGTCTCTTTTGGAGACTATTAAAGTCATCCACGGAACACTATTAAAGGATATCTTTATTATTATTATTATTATCTGATTAAGGTGATTCTGTGCTGATGTGGAAGCACGGCAGTGACTTGCCATATTCCTGTGGATCGTTTGATTAGCTCTGTGATTTTTTTGCACAATATATTTTTATCTCGTTGCTGCATATTTTTAGCCACGTTTCGATTTGTAAGTGACACACGGTACGAGAGCTGCCGTTACAGGAACACTCCTGTCTGGCTTCAAGCTAACCGTGTGCTGTCCCCTCTATCATCAGCATTTAACATCTTCGTGTGATACCTGAGCTAAAAATAGGTCCCTTCTCCTATCTGCGACGTGAAAGCTTTTCAGTGTAGGAGCATCAGCACTGTCTGGGACTGGCAAGGAACACATTGTCTGAAATCAACGTGGGACAATCAGTAACACTTTGCGGACAGTTTCACGTTCAAAAGCATTCCTTTGGACCGAGCCAGAAGCTGTTAACCTTTGAATGGGAAGGCCCGGCAAAGTTTTCCGGTGAAGGCTTGGCTCGGGAGCAGGTGCTTTCAGCTTGATACAAGTTCGGAGACCATACTATTGTATCGTGTGAAGGCAAGATACAAGCTGACGTCTCCCTGCTTTCTCTCTCTCTGCTAATTTGAATTTGCAAGGCCTGGACGACAGGAACAAAAGAGCTCCTGCTGAGATCCCTGAAGCCAGAAGCTGCCACTCCAAAGAGCAGGCTGGGCCACTCAGGACTGTAAGTAAGGGAACATGTACGTCCGTCATTGTCACCAACTGGCCATCACACCTCGGACGACCCAACACGAAAGATCACCATCCCCTGACACCAAGGCACTGCTGGATCGAGGAGCGGTGTTTGTATGTCTGTTTGTCTCTCTTACCTGATTTCTATCTTTTATCTTCTTTTTCTCTCTTTGTAGTAGCCATTACCTAACATTGTCTTAGAACTTTTAGCGTGGAAATAACTCCTGCGCCAAAGCACTCTTACCTCTAACGCTTATTAATCATTATTAGCAAATTAGCCAATTTTATCTCCAAGTAGAGATAGAAAGCTCTCAATAAACTGATTTGTATTATTCCTCTTGAGTCTGAGATGACTCCATCGCGGTAGTGACCTCTGCTGTCTGGGGGAGGCGTGACTCAGGAGGCAGAAAAATCGGTATCGAATGAGATGTGCCATGTCGTTATGATCAGGTGTAGTTGCAGCAGATGAAATGTTTTTGGTCAGATCTCAGCTGTTTCTTCCTTCTGTTCAGTCAGTGCTGGAAATACATTGGATGCATCTGTACTCAAGTAGATTCCTTACAGTGAGATGAAGCTGGGAAGGATTTACAGAGCACTGAAAATCCCAGAAGCATGAGTGGCTGTGAAATTTCCCTACCTGAATTTAGTTTTCTTCTTCCCTAATCCTTCTCAGATGCTAGGTGATGGTTGAGATTGGGCTCTGGGGAGCTGAAAGTGCACCTGGGGCTGCCTGAGCCTTCCTCCTTTGCAGAGCAGGGATGGGGTGTGTGTCCTTCAAAAGCAAAGCTGAGAAATCTCTAGTCTCGAGATCGGTCTAGCAGTGCCACTTGCTTTTATTGTGAGTGTGCATATCATTTTTTTTGACAGATATCCTTTATTTGTTCTTGACAATGAGCAGATGTTCTATTAGAACAGAAATGTGTGCTTTCTCACAAAACTTCAGGAAATATGCAAACAAAAGCAACCAGCTCTGCCCGAAGAAGGATGTGTGGGCAGATGTGTCTATCGCTTATTGCAGATCAGTCATTCCTGGTGTCACAGTTCTTCTGGTTTTGTTCCCACACGGGGCAGAAATCCCAAGTTTTCATTTCATCTTGATTTCCAAAACATGAAGATAAAAACAACCACCAGTCCCCAATTCTTATAACTTGAGTGATCTCACCTCCTCAGATGTTTCCTCACTTTTCTTTCCTCTTATGAGCCTTCTGCCCTCGCTCAGATGGACGCCTGCAGCTGGCTGTAGTCACAGCCAATAAGCCTTTCCTTGTGTGATCAAGGTTCTGTATTTGAAAACAGGTGTCAATATTTGCGATTATTTCTCACTAAATTTCTGTTGTGTTCATCAAATGTGGTTTTTATCCTTCATAGCTGTCCACAGTCCGTTTGTTTCTGATCATTACTCACTGTTGGCAGCTGTTCTGTCGCTGCCCCCTCATTATTTGTTGGTCTTGCAGTTACTTTGAGTACACGGATAGGATCAATTCTGCTGCTTGACAATTTGTGAAAGAGATATCTGTCACTGCTGTGACTAATTAAGCTTTGAAAACTTTAAAAACTGAGATGTGAATTACAAGCTCATTTTAGAAGCACTTTTATCCAAGCTCTATGTCTTTAACATAGCCTGAGTTTAACTCTGAAGGTTAAACCTGAAACCTGAAGATGAATTGAATTTTGCAGAGTTACTCAGAAAGGCACAATCTAGAGAAACTTTCTTCGGACTTCACAGGAGAGACCCAATGGCAATGAACCAGATGAGGGGATGTTGATTCAGGAAGGGCTCCATGGTACTTTTTGACATGAAAACTATGAGTTTAATGGGAATTTTTTCCTGCCTTAACATATGGCATAAACTCACCAACACACAGCCTAGAGATCCTGGCATTAGGATGCCTTGAGCTCTGTACTAAAGTCTGGAAATCTGCACAAATATGTATGTCAGATAAGAAACACTCTGAATCTATTTTTCATTTATTATTGGATATTTTTTATTTTGCTCTTGTAATAAAATGAGGAGGGGTTTCATAAAGCCTGTCCAGTACACAGATATTTTCTTTCATGTCATGTAGGCATGGATTCTCTATCTGTTAACAAAAAACTTTTAAATAATGACATTGCGGAACTTGTGGCACTGTTGGGTGCTGGGAAACTGTCAGAACAGCTAGCAAAGTGAATGTAAAAAAAACCTCCAAATTGTGAAGGATTTTATTCATACAGCTCCCAGCAGTCTGACTGCTGTCCAGTTCCAGATATCGAAAGGAATAATTTTGTACATAATTCTTTCTAAGCATATGAAGAGTGGTAAATTAACGGCAAAACACTCATGTGTTTACAGCCCTCAGGATTAAATGCCTGCTTCACTGGAAGCAATTGGGCAAGAACCCAGAGGAGGGCACTGTTGGCCATTTAAAAACTTCCAAGTTGCAAATGAATTTTTCTATTAAGGTCTTTGCCTAAGTCTGCCACCTATCTGGAGACCCCCACTGCATTTGGATGCAGGAATAGTGGGAGTAGTGGGAGCCTTTGGTCAGTAGAGCATATGTTATTGTAATTGTTAACATAAGTGGTCTTGCTTTCTGCTTAAGTTAATTCCAGACAACAATAAATAGACCCGTATCCTAAACTCTGAATCATTCTGTTCACAGATAGCACTGAGGAAGGAGAAATCTAGCTAATGATTGAGCTGCTTCACATGCTTAATCTAGAGGTTACCATTTTATGTCACCACTTGGTCCCAGTCTCACGTGCCTTTTCATAGCACAGTGAGTGCTACAAAGCTCAGCCAGGGATGCGTGTCTGTGGTCTCCTGTTTATTGAGGAGGGAGCTCATGTAGCATCTCTCCTCTCGTTTATGGAGGAGTTATACCCCTGCATGAAGATAAAACCTGGGGTAGGCCCTGTGCAGTAGTCCCCCTTGAGGCTATTAACCCTCTGCTCACATTGCAGACCCTGTCAGACCATAGTATGTTGTAAGCCGTACAGTGCAGTTGATAATTCTAATTACAACTCTCCCTGGGCCTAAAGGAACTGATAGTAAGATATCCGATATAGAATTGAACTTGTCTTCTCACTGGAAGGGAGTGGGAAAAGCTGAATATTGCTCTCAGATTGCTCATGCAATCAGGATGTGCATTAGGGCTGGAGGAGCTCACAGGAAAGGTCTGAGGATATAAATTGAACTCTACTAGAACCTTGTCCCAAGAGATGCTTTCATGTGGGAGGAAAGGTCGGGAGAAACCTTTGCACAGTGATCCAGATCAAAGAACCCTGCTTTGGTGACACATCTGGTTTGTAAAGGACAAGGCCTCTCTCCTGGACACGGCTTCTGAAGTTGCCTTTAGATCTGTGAAATGAAAGTCAGCTCATTGATCACAGCCCTTTAGATCACAGTGGTTTCCGAGTCATCACTGTGACTTTGAGCATGTAGAGCTGCACAGGGGAGCCCCTCCTGCAGAGGAACAGAAGTGCATCTACCCCACCTGGGTAATAAATGTCACAACCAGAGCTCCAGTTTGAAATGTTCTTTTCTTGAGCTGGCTGAGCCTCGTACAGTCTTACACTGAACTTTAACACCTGGTGATGGTGGGCACAGCACCCAAAGTTTGAGGCCTTGTGGTTACCCTGAATCAACTGGCGACATTTCATGCGACATCTTTCACTTGGGCACTGATAGCAGAGTTTCAATTTAATAGGAAACTAGAGAACTGTGTGAAGAAAACACTTGTAAAACAAACAAACAAAAAATACTGGAGGGATACAAGGAGCTTTTGAAAGCTAGAGAGCAGCAGTGTTCCAGCAAAAACAAGCTGGAAGAAGGAACATTAAAGAGGGCAGTGTTAAATGGAAATCTAGCAGGATCACAGAACATGTGAGCATCCAAGATTAAGAGCACACTAAGAATTAATGAGCCAGCAGTGCTTCTTCAGATTGCAGTAATAACACCCAATGCCCACGTGGATTGCCTCCTGTGCTCTCCTGCTCACCGCACCTCATCTCCCACTGATGTAAAATCATTTTGCAAATCTGCATTAAAATCATGAGAGAGCACTTCATGGGCAATGTGTTAGGTCATTCCTTCAGTGAAGCTGCGGAAGGCAAATTTCACAGTCCTGAAATTTGAGGCTTCCTAGATAAGACCTTGATTCAATTCAACCCAGGTGAAAATCTAGAGAAACGGACAGTTTCAGATGAGATGGCTATCTGACACATTTAAATCCTCCCGTCCTGTGGCTCTTTGATCATATAACTGTTTGCAAAGGAAAAAGAAAGACCTGAAGTCATTCCAATCTTCAGTGACATTTTATTTTCTATAGGGGATTAGATCTAGAAACTACAGAGCTGCTGGACCAAGGAAAAAAAAGGCTTGCAGCTGCACTCATCACCCGGGGTTTTTATGATTTGATCTTCTTTATATCAGCCAAGAAGTTAAAATAAATTTTAAAATGAATATTTGTCATCTAAATGTTTTGTGGCACATCACAATCCTGAACTCTTAAACATAGTCGGCTTTGAGGAAGCCCAGAAAACTCAGAAATGTCTCTCCAGTGGAAGCGACAGCAGGCTTGTTCACATGGGCATGACTGATGTATAGGTTGCTATGATGCCTCAGTTATCAGTAAAGCGTGTACAAACGGATTGCATTGCCATGTGTGTGTGTTCAATAGGAAAATGCCTTTTCATTAGAATTTAAAAGGAAGTTCCCAAGCTTTTTAAATCATTTTGCTGCATCTTCTTCCTACCTTCTCAGCTCTGAGAAGTTCTGACCATTCCAGGATGTGAAGAATCTCTCTGAAAGTATATGCAGCAGTGTTTTGGCACAGGCGTAGCAGAAAGGGTCAAAATGAGATGTGAAGGTTAAAGATCTATCTGAAGCAAAGAGACAAATTCATTTATTCTAGGCTTTAACTCAGTTAAATAGGTGATATTTCTGTACATCTATAATCAAAGGTGCTGATTCTTGTTGTTTTTTAAGTCTGGCATGAATTTCCAGTGACTTGAACAGGAAAATTATCAGAATTCTATTGCATAGTGCTACATTAAAGAAAAAAAAAGTGCAGAACACTTCACAGTGTAGAAAACAAATCTGTTCTGGGCTGTATGGAACAACACACATAACATAGCTCATGGTGCTAGAAATGGCACCCCTATTTCAATTCATGAAAATTCATTAAGTTGAAGAGTGATTTGAGTTCTGTACTGCAGCTGCTGGCTCCACCTGTCCCAGAAAGAAGAATTGCTCACTGCCAGTTCCTCCTCTGATCTGCACGGATCTCCCTCCTCTCCTTCTCCCCAGCTCAAACTATAGATGTTCTGTAACACACACACTGCATTTACGGGAACTTCACAACCAGGTGGACGCAGTCAGTGTGAGGTTACCCCCAACAACAGAACAATTTCCTAAGGAAAAGGATAATCCAAGTTATCACCAAAGTCTGCTTCATCAAAGTGACTGCTGTGAAGTGCCCTTTGGTGGGAATGAAAACAGTAGTGGAAAGAGCTGTTCAAAGCAGCGATTTGCATATTGTTGGTTCTGCTGTTACAGGAGCTCCAGAGTGCTTGTACTCCAACCCTCCATGGGCTGTCCATGAGTGGGTTCCTCTGTCCATGGCCTATGTCTAAAACTAGGCAGTCCAGGGTGACTGCCTTCTCCAATCTGCTGCAGAACTTGGGGCAGGAACTTACTCCATCTCTGTACTGAGCTCTCACCTCCCATTTGAGTCGTACCACGCAATTATTTATTTCTTCTCTATGTGGAGACAGCTTATTTGGTGATAGTGTAACTTCAGGTTGCTTATTGTAGGAATAAAACAGGAGCTGGATTGTGATCCTTGCTGTGCAATCTCCATAGGAGCTGAAACGATAGACTTCAAGGGAGCTGGGATTTCATCTCTAACCCCAGAAAGCCTCACAAATTAATCGCTCTTTGCATTCACTCTTGTTAAAGGTTAGAACAATCCGTTTCTTTCTATTGCTGCAGCCCAGAGTACTGTTATCACTCCTAAAACCTATTAGATTTCAAAATATGATTAAGTGGATTCTTGAGGGAAGCCAGGAGCGGGAGGAGGGGCACTTTTTTTTGCCTGAAAGGTTAAAATTTTCATCTGCGTATCAGCGCACAGCTTGTGGGAGTGCTTCAATTTCATGGCAGTACGTGGCCCCCAGAGGCATTACACGTTAACCAAACCCACTGATCTCTAGATTTCAATAAACACCAAACCACTCAGCTTGTTAGAAGAATATTTTTTTAACCGTGAGTGACTCTGATGTGGTGAGAGAAGTATTGCAGCGTTTCAAACTGCCTTTTTCTAAACTGTTGCCGTCATACGTAATTACTTGTTGAATCAGCCGCAAGGAGCCGTGAAGAGGACAGCAGTTCTGTCTCATTAGAGACTGCAATCACTTGAAATGGTATTTTATTCTGAATCTGAAGAAAAGCAGAAAAGGTCAAAAATTCTGAAGGAATACTCATTCATTTGTGTATTTTGCTCTAGCTAAAATGAAGTGGTTTTCTTCACACCTTTATTTCATAATTGTGGATCTCATTATTGAAGGAAATTGAGAGTAAATGACCCAGCTGCGGTGGAGTTAGGAGAAAAGTGAGTAGGAGATGATGATGTGGCATTGCATGCTGTGGGGATGCACACGTTGCTTCACCAGCCAATGCTGACAGAACAAAGCTCCTGCTCTTAATTGTCTTCCTGCTCATTTTTTGTTCTATGGTAGTGTTTAGCTTACTTGGGTATTCCGAGAGTACGATGCCTTCAGTCCTGAAGGTTTTACTTGGGGTTGTTGTTCTTTAAAGCAGCTTTTTAAACTGCTTTAACAATAGGAATGAGGGCTATTGAGCTGGGGAAAGAGGAGAAATGGCTTAACCAGCATATCTAATATATTCACACACTGCAACACAGCTTCCAGAAAGAGATCATTCTTTGTGTCATGGGACACCAGATAAAAGGACAAGATCAGGAATATTGCTTAGGCTATCCATTGCCTTCCTTAATAGCCCATTGGCCTCCCTCCAAGGAAACGCAGCCAGCTGTTTCATCTCAAGGCCAATTTAATGCTCAGAACAAACTTGGGCTTGAAATGTTCTCAGGACAGGGGTAATGTGAGAGAATTGGGTGCATTACCAACACCACTGCCAGACTCAGAGCTTAATCTGCATGCTGCTCAGCATGCACGTTTGAAGGCACTTCGGAAAGGTTGTGTTGCTCCTCTAGGATTCTCTTACATGAGATGTTTCACTGTGTGGAAAGTCACTGCGCTGTGTGCTAGAAGGGAAACAAGCATGAAAGCAGAGCAGAGTATTTAGGATACCTCTGCTGTTTGAGTCCTGCCTGCGTATGTTAGCCAAGCTCGGTAATGGAGAACACTTGAATGTAACGTGTCAGAAAAAAAATACAACAATTAAATATTAAGCATGTGATTTGTATTTACTCTACAGCATATCCATTCTCACTGACAAACATGTCCCTGTGCTGCTTTTCCAGCAAGCCAACTAGTTAATTTCTTAACAATATTTGGAGTTCGGTGTTACCACATTATTTAGGCAATTGCTTTTGTTGTTGTTGTTGTATAGTATGTATCATCAGGGATTGTGTTTCATCACTGCTTCAGAATGTGTCTGATACTGTTCTTCTGGTCTATCTGCCTCTTGAATAAGATATCTGTAACATAGGCTGCTACATATAAGGAATGGAAAAGCAATATCACGGACAGCTTCCCTCAGGTTAATAAGACCGAAAACCTCTATTTGCAGGTTTGGGATGAAGATACATTTTTAAACGAAGGTAAAATTTTGTCATTTTTAAAACTCGATGAGATCACTTGATGGGAATGCACATGTAAGAAGCATGCACAAGTGGTCTGGTGGAAAAAATGTGCATTAAAACTTGCAGTGCACCCGTACTGGAAGTAGAAACCTGTGCTTTTCAATTTTATGAAGTGATTTGGATGACAGAACATAATATTTTTTGGTATCTGCTTTGTGTAAGTGTAAATGACCGCAGAAATTTCTGGAGAATGGGAAGTGTGGTCTATTTAGTGTGGCAAAATTTGTTATAGTGCAGTAATTCACACAGTGAACTGTGCTCCAAAGATGTCAAAATTGATCATTTTGTCACCAGAACATTACTGTCCAGCAATCTCAGACCCAAAAGCTATAATCAGAGCTGTTTCCAAGAACCAAAATCTACGCAAAGTGTTTGAGTCAATGCCTGTCAAATAAACAAGGTTTGAGAAGTGGGACTCTGTCATTTAAATCAAACTGCAAAATGTGTGTGCAGCTGATGTGACCAAAAAAAGAAAAAATCCAAAAAGTGCCCCGCAGAGCTCCTGTTCCTTTTTGCAACAGTTCTGTAAGTTGCTGAAGGATGGTAGCTGTACTGCTAGCTGAGTAACCTATGCAGCATTAAGTTAAACCTGGGTGTGGAAACCACAAATAGAAAAAAAACACTCAGAGAACTGTGGAAAGGAGCCCTCCAGAGATGCCCTCCACATATCCTTGCCTTCCCCCTGTTTCTGCCATTTCTCTGTTGTGAGCAGTCCTGACACCTGGGGAACGCACCCAGCTCAACCCAGCTCCACGGGAAGTGTTAGGACCTCACCTTGACGCTGACCTTGGAGCCATTCCTAGTTATCAGTGTGACGGTCACCTACATGAGCAAATACTCCTGGGGAGTTATTTCTTGTTCAGTCCTTTTTTGTCTCTCTGTAATTCAGCTTAGCTTTAGCTGCTATAGCTCAAACAGCAGACAATTGTCCTTTACAAGATTACACTGAAAAATGATTTAACATTGTATTACACTGAGCAGACAAAAGGTGGTACTAAAAACAGGCAAGTATGCAAACATTGCAGCAGGTAGGTAATCACTGTAGCCAAGAGAGTATATTTGCAAGAGGTTCTCCAAATATTTAGCGATTTAAAGTTTGCTGCTGTTATTGTACATACTTATAAGGTCTTACCAAATTATACACTCTCAGCCTGAAAACTAATTATTTCTTTAGAAAAAGTCACAGATGCCAAAAATTCGTCAGCTTGTATATGTTAGTCCTCTGCGGTTATATGCAGTCTTCTCAGTGGGCAGCACCTCAAAGCTCGTTATGGATGATGCATGAGAAGGGCAACAAAGTTGGTGAGGGGTCTTGAGCACAGTTCTTATGAGGAGCAGCTGAGGGAACTAGGATGATTCAGTCTGGAGATGAGGATGTTCGGGGCAGACCTTATCACTCTCTACAACTCCCTGAAAGAAGATTGTGGTGAGGTGGGGGGTTGGCCTCTTCTCCCAGGTAACAGAGAGAGGATGAGAGGTAATGGCCTCAAGTTGCACCAGGGGAGGGTCAGGTTGGAAATTAGGAAAAAATCCTCCAAAAGAGAGGTGGGGCATTGGCACAGGCTGCCCAGGGAGGTGGTGGAGTCGGCGTTCCTGAAGGTTTTCAAGAACTGTGGAGATGTGGCACTTGGGGACATGGTTTGGTGGACAGTGTTGGTGGCAGGTGGATGGTTGGACTAGATTATCTTAGTGGTCTTTTCCAACCTTAATGATTCTATGATATTTTAGATCAAGTCAGAAAAGGGCTTAAAAAAGTTTAGGATACTCTCTCAACACAGACCCTCCATCTGGTAGGATTTATATCATGGCTTCTAAATAAGTTAACTCTAGCCACATGAACACTAGCTCTCTGATTATTTTGTACAAGAGGAAAAGAAATAGAACACTTCATTCACAGGTTCTGTTTCTGACTGCTTATGCTGACACATAATTATAACAACTAATTTCTATTTGCATGTACAGTGATAGCCAATAGGACCATTAAGATTCCTTACTGGAAGTTGTAATTTTCAAATCCATTGTGAGATCTCACAGAAAGATGTTGGAGCTCTTAAATTGAAAGCACATTCATTACCTCTTCCTCCATTTGTTTGCTTATTAAGTTTATCGTTTGACCATGCAAACTCTTCAGCTGCCTTCAGTAAAACAAATTCAGATGAGTGGCCAGATGGAAGCATCACCAGGCTGTCTCCGGTTTAATACCATGTTATTATGTTGACCAAAGGCTCTTCCTGCACAGAGGATCTATAATCAAGATCCTAAAAAATGGTAGTTTCATCAACTAGAAACTGACAAGAGAAGAAAATAAATAATGTGGGTTACCTCTACCACTGAGTTATCATGAAAGTAATCAGCCAACACACTTGTTTCCCAATGAAAATTAATACTGAGTAATAGGGTTCAAGCGTAAAGATTGTTATCCTCTCTCCATAAGGGCTGGAGTACTGTCTACACCAGAGAAGACAGCATGGATAATTAGAAAGGGCACCAGAATTAGGAGATCTGTTAATGAGATCCACATTCGTCTCCTGGATAATAGAAATGTCATTTCAGTTCACTGCCCTTGTTCCTTATCCACACTATCTGATGTAGGGATGCTGTTTGCTTTTTCTTTTATTGGTCTAGCATCTGCTTCTCTTATTCTGAATCTCCTTCCTTGCATTGCTATAGCTTAAGCCATACGAAGTATAGTTTATAGAATAGTTTGAAAATCAAAATCCCCAGAACTGCAAGATCTGGGGAGATTTAAAAAATCATTTTAAATTGGGTTAAATTGGATTGCTTTTCAGTTTTCTGAGCTATTAAAAATCACTGCTGCAGGGCTGGGGAAATGCAAGCCATGTAGAAGACAGACATTTTCATTTGAAAATAATAAGAATTATGGCTCTGAAGGAGTTTAGGGATCCCAGACTTTTAAGGAAAGTACGGAATATTTTGAAATCTGAGAAGTGCTGCAAGAACTGACAGTTCAAGAGCTACGCTGTGCCTTTCTCAGAGAGTGTGAAAGCTTGCCATGTCATTTCCTAAGACGTTTCTGTGCCTTCCCTGTGCTCTTGCTCTCAGAGATGAGAAGTATGCTTAAGATTAACACCTAAGTCATGCTGAAGAGCCAGCTGCTACCAGCTCAGAATTCTTCCTCCTTCTCCACACTCTTCACTTCTTGTGAGGCTGCAGGGTGAGCCATGGAGCTCAAGGCCATCCCATTCAGCAGCAGGCAGGCACTAAATCAGCTCAAGGCCACACTGCAGCCTTCCCAACCAGACTGCTCACACCAATAACTTCCAGTATAAATGTCTTCGTGCTCCCAAAGCTTCCTCCTCACAGAGAAGTCTGCTGGGCTTTTGTTCTGCTTTGTTTTTCAGGTGGCCTTTATAGCACTCTGAAGTTGTTAGCTAAAAGTTTCCAAAGAGCTTTGATCCCATAGAAATCAGCTGCAGGTCAGCAGTGAGCCTTATTGACTCATCTCTCTCTGTGACATCCTTTTCATGGGCACGTATGTGGCAGTGGATGCCCAGCACCAGCTGCAATCCATTTTCAAGGCATGAAAATATGAAATTCCTTGAAAAGGGACCAACCTGTGATCACTTGGCTATGGTCTCTTCAATAACAGTAAGGTATTCAAAATATCAGAGCTGAATAGATGGCTACAGAAAGCATTGCATGCTGAGGCAAAATAACTTTGCGTACTGTTCTTCTGTTTAACACTGAAATGTGAGATGCATATCATTTGTAAGGAAAAAAGTAAGTGAAGTGTTTGTGTAGTTGTTGCGAATTCATGGAGATACCTCATCCTCCCCAGTCTGTGTACATGTGTGTATACAGTCCCTCCGTGTAATGGGATGGGCCCTTATCAAACCAGTGCAGTGCAGAGGAAAACGCAGGAGAAGTAACAAAGAGCTGAGCAGCCTCCTCTGTGCCTCTCCTGGGAAGCTCTCAGCATTCTCATTCAGTTCTATATTCTGAATCCCAAAAGACTTCATCAGAGCTAAAAAAAAAAAGAGAAAAAATTCTCCTTCTTGTCATACTCATTTTTTTAGCATGAGAGTCTCTGAGCGATGCGGTGCAAAGATAGGACCAGAACTCCTCATTTGTCCAAGGGAAAAAAAAAAAAAGAAAAAAAAATAGGAAAAAACTCTGGAAAGTTAATATCTTTATCTCCACACGCAGAGTACTCACTTAGTATCCCTAAAAATCGAAACACCTTTTCTTTCTTTTTCTTTTTTTTTAATGAAGGTGTACATTCTCAAAGACTCTCTTCTAGTGTGTATGTGCACACATACATTTCTCTCTGTTGGTCGACTATACCATGCATGACCTTTCTTTCACATGCTAAGCTCCCAGAGGAGAACAGCTCTCTGATTTGCAGCCTGCATTGCCACCAGCAATTGATGGCTAACCCTGTTCTTATGGGAGAGCCTCCTTCGTCTGCTTAGCTTTAGGTACTCCTGATGTAATGAAAGAAAGGGCTGAGCAGAGAAGTTCAGGAGGTTGTATCGTAATGTCAGAGAACACATTGCATTGTCTGCAGGGAAATTTCTGCAGCAAGAAAGCATGGAGGTTTAGAAAAACAAAAATGGGTCTTGCTTCAAACTACTTAGAGTTAAATAAAGACAAATTAGGTTCTTGCTGTTTCCTACAGTCAGCTGTGCCGTACCAATGACTTTGTTAACAGGAGAGGTCTTCACCTAAGTCAAGAGGCGGTATATCTAAGAGCTGTGTCCAAACATGAATTCGAAATCTACCAAATGCTCCTTCATTTTTCAAACAGCTCACTAAAACCTTACATTAAAACACAATATTAAGGTCATACAAGTTGTTAGATGTGGAAGACTAGAGGGTCAAGTTATTCTTCACATGTTGCAGCCTGTGGAAGATCTCAGTAGGTTTTCTGTACTTTACTTACTGAGTTCACTACAAGAATGGGTGAGTGATAAGGATTTAGAGAACCTCTGCCCAAAGGGTTCAGACAGACCCAGACACATGCAATACTCCTGGCTGCCCAAAGAACCTGTCACAGAGCAAGGCTTAGGGCTGGCACTGAGTAAATGCACCTTGAATCTCAGCATCTCAGCGAGGGCTGAGCATCATGCTGAGTGCAGCAGACTGGCTCCTGGGCTCTGACAGCCTCAGTTTCTTCTCAGAAACAGTGGTGATGTATCAGCACAGGCTGCCCAGGGAACTGGTAGAGTGACCATCCCTGGAGGTGTTCAAGAAACACATACATGTGGCACTGAGGGGACATGGTCAGTGGGCATGGTGGGGCTGGGTTGGGGTTGGACTTGTTGATCTTAGAGATGCTTTCCAACCTTATTGATTCTATGATTCTATGAGCTAGTTGTCCTGTGGAAAGGAAGAGCTTAGATCAGTCCCTGCAGAGATGTCCCCAGGGAAATGGATTGAAGCCTACTGGGACTTTAAAAGCTTTCTTCAGCACTCATGAAAATCCTCACTAGGCTCCTCGCTTTGCAAATGTAAACACTTTAATAACCTGATTCCTAGAGTCTCACTCTCTTTCTCAGTCTTAATTTACCTTTGAAGTGGGGAAATCCTGTCCTACCCCATATTAAAAAATAAGGAGCTCAGCTAATGTAATAAAGCAGGGATTCCAGAAGGGTTCATAAGGGAAAGCACAGAGATACAAATCTTATTGCCTGATTAAGCTCTGTTTCAGATACAATTTTGAGTTGCAATATAATATTCAAGACCAGTGTATGAAAACATACATTATTTGCATGCAGAAGATGTCAGAGCATTGCATGAAGCTGCAACGCTTCTATTACCTTACAAAAAAAAACCACTACAATACATTATACTTGGTTCCTGATCACACAAACAATGGAATTTAAGTTCATATAGCTGTTTTTGGGAAGATAGGATGAAACAACTTAGCTACCCTAAAAATAAATCATCCGTGCCATTCTTGGTCACTGTAGTATGAGGGATTGAGAAGAAATATGGATTCCAGCAAGGATGGGCTCTATTTTTCTAACATCGAGATTTACCCCAGTTGACCCAGAAACACTGAAGACATTGCAAAATTTTTGAGATCAATATTTTAACTGTAATATCCAGTTTATAAACTGTCTGCTAAAGATGACTGGCCTGCTAAAGATTGCTTTTATTTGCAAGGGAAACATATTTCATGCCTCCCTTTGCCAGCACCGGTGTACCCAAGGATCTCTGCTTTGAGTCCGATGTCACAGAGAAGAATCACTGAAAGGAACCTTTGCAGGTCAGTACCTATTTCTCATTGAACTGAAGAATCTGCCTTCCCAGGTGGTTGATGTACGACTGGGATCTGAACCTATATTTCCAGTTGTTTAATGAGGACAGTGCTTAAGCAGCATATAACACCAGACAGAATTACTTCTTGCAGAAAATACTGGGTTGTGCTGGTTCTGCCTCATCCTGCACAAGGGGCACCTCTCAGCTAAGATTTCTGGAGTTAAAAAGTTCATGAATTTGTTTCTGCAACTTGGAAGTTCTTTATGGAATATTCAAACGTGGAAAACGAAGTTGATGTACTGTGGTTTCATGTTTGTGTACAGTACTTAAAGAAATGTATTCTTCATATAACCTGGGTTTTTGTCTCTTGCTAGTGCACTGTGAGACTTTTTTTTCCTAATGTCTGTGCCATCACTTTAGGGAATTAATTGATAGAAGTATATGGGTCAGATTCTCTGTATAACCTCTACAAGAACCAGTTGGTAGCGAGGAGTTTTAATTTGACTCGTAACAGAGGATGTCCAGGGCACTCTGCTCCTGCCAGAATGTGTGCTGGGATACACACAGCCTGCTCAGCTCCAGCTCCAGCACCAACACCTAATTACACCTTTCCGTCATGTTCAAGGAGACAATTAGAAAAGCTGTCTGAAGCAGCTACCCAGGCAGAAGTGGAAAAGCTGGCAGTAAGGCCACAGGGTTATTTGTTGAAACGATTTATAGGTGTGGGTGATGAAAAGCAATAAAGCGAGGCCCAGACTGGATCCCATTGGAGAAAGTCACTGCTTCCTGTCCCTGGCAGAAAGGGAAGGTGCAGCCCTGGGGGCTGCGACTGCAGGGAGCCAGGTCTGGGGCCATGCAGCACAACAAACTTCACCTGTAAAGAGAAGTATCTGGGAGGGAGTAAGAGCTTGCTTTGTCATGAGGGCATTGCTACAGGGAGGTCAGTGCAGCCTCTTGGCAGAAGAAGGCTTTGCAGCCATAAGGCAGCTGTGCAGAACAGGCTGCCTGAGAGCAAAGAGCGAGAGCAGGAAAGGGCCTGACGTGATCCCCTGCAGGCTTTATGGTGCTGAAAGAAATGTATGTTTTATACATCTTGCCCATTCAAGCTTATTCAAAGGAATGGCGGCTCCTGTTTTATCTCCCTTTAGCTTTCCAATAGGAGGGATAGCTCTTTTAGTCAGACCAGAGCTGTGCATTTCTAAGCCGCCCATCCGTGGAGCAAGGTCTGTGTGATGGCCTTCTGAAACTGGATTGTTTCTGAGCTATTTAAAGTAAATTGCAGGAGGTAGCAAATAGTTTTCATCATAGATTTCAAATACTGTAATTTAACATTTCAGATAGCGGTGTATGATTTTATTTTGTCTTTACTATTATACTCTTTTTGGAAACTAAGTACATAACGTGAAAAAGAAGACCCACATTAAATTATTTCAATATTTTCCCACAAGGATATAACATAGGCATAGTCTGGAAAGTAAAGAATTGCTGGAGATGTCATTTTTTACAGGAGAACTGCGATTTTCTAATAAACACAGCCTTTTTTTTTTTTGCTGAAGAAGATATGTATTTACTAAAAAGAGCCATTGTTTGTTTCTCCAGATAATGTTATGGACTTCTGTTTGCTCCTTAAGACTGAATGAATAATGTGTATTTACAGCATATAGAGCTGCATTATTGTTCATTGCTCTTGCAGCCTTTCTATAGTGTTAGGTTAGGAAATATATTGTGATTAAAACAAGGAGCTAGCTTTAAAAACTAGCTATCCCTTGCCGTGCCCAGGAAAGAAATGTTATTTCCTTTGTGACAAAAGAATAATAACTCTGGCAGATGGGCTGCTGCAGAGCTGGAAGAAAAGCTCAGTGAGAGTGGGACTGACAAAGCTGTCTGCTGAGCAAGAAGTCCCATCATGGAGGTAATAAAAAAGACACTACTTCAGCTTCCAAATAATCAGTGTTTTAAGCTTGCCTTCTGAATTGCCAGGCAAATACCCTGGTGTTAAGATGGCTCTGCTATTTATTAAAAAGACCTTGTTGTTGTTGCCTCAGTGTAGGCTACTTGAAATGTGAAGTTGAGCTGAACTCAAAGCTTTGATATCTCCTGGTTTAGATGGTACAAAAGTGATGAAACACCCTCTTTTAGCTGTGCCCAGCTCTTTAGCAGGTTGCCATTGTTGGAAGGATGTTACCACTTCTGTCGTCAAGATGGGACTTTCCCAGGTCCTTCTTTTTCTTCTTTAGAGAGGGCAGCTGCCTGTTCCCTGTGATGAGCTCCAGGAGGCATCATTGACTCCAGCCTCAGAAATGGCCCCACCAAGGAGACAAACATCTCCATGGTGAACAGGGCACATGGGCTGTCAAGGAAATTATTTCTTGTCCTTTTAACTATGCACATTTAAAACTTTTTCCCCATTGCAATACACAAAAGACCTTCCGATTTTTTCCATAAGGACAGCATCAAAACTGAGATAACTGGCACAAAGGAGACTAACAGAGAGTCCTGACTCTGCAAGTCATGAATGTGGTGTTCCTACATACGTGCGAAGTGTCCATACACATCTGTTCCTGGATGTGACCCTTCTCCCATGCGCATATACCAGCCCTCTAATGTATCTGCCGCAATGTTTTATTTTGTTGACTCTTCAAAGCTACCCAATCTCTTCTCTTAGAATAGATCAAAGAATTTTCCAATTGTTTGTTTTTCTTGTTTTGTTTTGTTTTCTTTTCTTTTCTTTTTAGCTTTGCAGTGGTTTGCAGATACTTTTACAGTGGAGGAAGGGCTACAGATCTGAATATTATCGGTTCTTCTTGCCTTTTATACAAACCAGGCAGATTCAATCCCTACTATTTACTCTATTTTTACACTCCTTCTTTTTTTTTTGCTAAGAAGTCCATTAGAAAGAGGTGAAGCAGAAAAGCTTTTTCCAGAAATAATTAGTTGAAGTTTTTCCAGACATGTGAAAAGGAACAAAATCTAACAAGCTAAATCTTGAACAAAGAAACACAAACCAAAATAATAAGACCTACCTTGAAAAGATAAAAAGAGGCAAAGCAAAAGATTCAGCCTCAAATTCAATGATTTCTTATTGGAAGGGAAGGTGCTATCGAATTCCAGACCTAATCAGGATTCTGCTTTTTCAGGTTTTGTAAAGTCAGACCCAAGAAAACTGAGCATTGCTTTGCAATTAGATCTGAGTTGCAGCTGATGTCTAATCATTCACCAACTCTTTTGGTGAAAGGCAAAACAGATATCAGAAGGGCTTCTGATGTTGCGATCGATGCTGCATTTAAGAGTAGTGAGAGCCTTACAATAAACAGCCAGGCTTTTTTTCCTCTTTTTGGAGTTCTAAAATACTACAACAACTTACAGGCATTTATATTGTGAGGCCTGATTTCTCCTGTGTTCAGATCTCAGACCTCCTGAATACATAAAGCTAAGTATCTTCCTCAGCTCGTGCACACCCCAAAGGGCTGGTTCAAAGCATGCAAACCTGAACATTTACTCTCTGGCTGTCTACTTAAAAAGAAAACAACCATACTTGTTTGATTCCTCCTTGACAGACTTCTAGTACCTAACACTGACTTACTGAATTTCAAAATGTGGATATCCCATGAGGAACTTAGCAGACTTTCAGATAAAGCAGTGATGATGTATTAAAACTTGCTATTAATAACATTTTACATTTATGTATTTTTCACTTGTTGTTTTTGTCTGACTTAGTGATACTTGCAGTGCTTTCTCAGGTTGCTGTTGCTTGGAATAAATTTGCTGAGGCTGTGTCTCTCTTTGCCAAGTAACGTGTATTGCTATTTACAGAATCACTTCTAGGGGAGCAATTATTCCTAAGGTGATAATGGATTCTGTGTAAAAAGGATGATAATTAATCATGCTTTATGCTGGTTTTGTAAGAAGGGGCTGGATAGGGAGGATATTTCACAGCTTAGTATTTGAAGATGTTGCGGAGAACAGAAGGATTCACCAATAACACCTGAGTTTCTCTAAGCTAGGCTCAAACTCTTTGCCCACGTAAATGGAACAAGCAATACAGATGCAAAAGCAGATTTAGATCTCTGCCTTTCTAATCTCTTTTCTGAGTCTGGATCTCATGTTTCTTTGCTTTATTTACCCCAAAATTAACAATGGTAAACAGCCCAATACAAATCACCTTGCTAAGATTAAGATCATCCATGCCCCTCTCACAAAACACCTCTGAGGACCCATTACATGATTCTTTGTGGTTGTGCAAGTAGCAAATAGTGTTGATTTCTTGGATGAACAGAAACTACAGTTACTTAATGGTACTAAGCAAAGTTAGCTCACAAAGTGAGATGATTAATGCAGTGGGATTATTTTAATCTCTGCATATTCCTCAGAGTGGCTACTATTTTTTATTGTAATAGATATTAGAGCTTATCTTTCTGTAAAGAACATGCTTGATAGCCTTTGGCATTGTGGTTACAAGATTTTGGATCATGCTGTAGCATTCAGAACTGCTCTGCTTCCAGAGTTTAGTAGGATTTATAAAGAATTAGGTCTATAGGCCTCTGCTTCCACTACTATTATCTCGTCATATGAACTGAGGAATGCAAAAACTTAATATAAACCAGTGCAAGTGATTCCTCCCTAAGTAGGTCATTTGGGATCTCAAGATGACTGTCTACTATAGTAGATCTACCATAAACCCATAGAGTACATCTTATGATGTAAACTCAGAGACACTGGGATTCAGATAAGACATGTCAGACTGTGCTTATGCTAAGGCTCAGGTACTTTCACTAAAAATATCGGAAGAGGCCTAATTTAAATCTCGAAACATAGGTACTGTCCTAAAGCCCATTGGCATAGATCCTGATTTTAAGACCTTCATCACACAGTGACCAAATTGTGACCATCTGAACAACTATATTTCTCCTGCAGTGACCCTATAGTCTTCTGAGAATGGCAAGCAAAATTTCATGAAGAGCTGGAAAATCTTGTGGTTTTGGAGTAGAATAAGAGCTCATTATCCAAACCTAAGTACTTAAATGACACCTTTTATTTGTATGGAGAATGTAGGGCAATACCAAGTGCTAATCCTTGCCTCTAACTTGAATTGTTAGTCACTTGTGAACTTCAGTGTCCTGGAGTCTTAAAACTTGTAAGACTAATGCAGGCATTTTAAACTAAAATAACTTTATATTCTAGTTAATTCAATTCTTTCTTTTATTCTTTTTGAAGGGCAGCTTAATAGCGGGTACTTAGGTTTTATTCCTAAAAGATAAACCAATTTATGAAATGCTGTATCAGAGAGTCACAAACATGATGCTGAAATGAACCTCACTGTCGAGGGAGTGAAAAACAGCCTCTTTGTTTAAGTGACTTATAGTAACTTTAAACTGGTCATACCAGCTTTTCAAAACAGGTTGAATTAATTGTTAAATTTTCAAACTGTGTTGAGTCTGTTTCTGACAGAAGAAAATTATGACAAATATAAACGTTAAGAAACCCTGTCAAAGGGCTGAAATGTGAAAATTACTTTCTGTTGTGAGGAAGCAGTCAGCGGTTTAGCTACCCAGCAAGGTGCCATTTAATTCCCTGTGAAATGAGTGGGCAGAAACACCTCAGTGTTAAAAATGTTACCTTTGGGGGAAGGGTTTTGATTGTCTTAGGCTGAGTGCATCTCGTTGTCTTTTGGACCAGTGGAATTATTTTCTTACTGCTTTCACCTTCACTGACAGAGAATAGAGCATCCTCCTTTTCTACCAAACACTGACTATAATTGCAACGTGAATGAAATGTGTAACATTTTGAGCACCATAATTTTAAGCAGGTTGCATTCAGGCTAATTGCCATCATTCTCCCACAAATAACACAAGTGTAAATAAATGCAATTACAAATATTCCCTTTAATTACCACCTTGAAACAATGAATGCAAATATTGCTTGCTATGGCCGACATGATGATTGACGGTGGCCCATTGAAAAGACCCCTCGCTTTCATAAAATGCGAATACTTGCAGACGAAATTTTAAAAAATAATGAGCAATTGTCCTTGTAAGCAAATTTAAGACAGAAAAATATTCCCTCCCGTTCCTTTATGTATTCAGAAGCGTGACTTCTCAGTAATTCACCAGAGCCATCATGGAGTATATGATTCATTAGGTGTTAAAAAATGTTTGAAGCTGTCATATATAAGAAGACAAATGCACAAGCTCGATATGCAGCTGCGATGACTCTGCAGAAGATGAACAAAGCAAACTTTCACTCTCTTCAGAAAGTTCAGGAAATGCTTTAAAAAACTCCCAAACCACAACGCATCAACACAAACCTGTCCCGATTTTGGAAAAGCTTTCATGTAATATTTGTCGCAAGAAATGTATCTGCTTATTTCTCAAATGTTCTACAGTAAAACTTCAGATTTTGTGATTAAAGTTGAAAAAAAAAGAAAATGAAAACCTTCAGAATAATCATACCATACATCTTATCCAAGTCTGCCTAGAATTCTGTGTTCGATCAAAAGTAAAGGCTTCTTCTGACAGCTGCAACCACTCAGAAAACCGCAGTCTATTATTAAACTACATTGAAAAATAAATCTGTGCTACTTCTGACCAATCGTACAACAAACATTCGGTCAATGCACAACAGTGGTAGGTTCTCCAGCATTCAGACTTTGTCACCTGAGAACCCTGAAATGCTCTTTCTGGAAGATCTCTACTTCTGAATGCAGACTCTATGTAAAGCCATTTAAAGCTGTGTCTTGAAAACTATTATGTTCTGGGCTTTCAGTATTCCAGCTGAAGTGATTTCATTTCAGAAGGTCAAGTGTTTTGATGGTCAAAATCCTTTTTCTGGTTTGAATACGCTCACATTCAGCTTACTTGAGAGCTATGTGAGTATTGCAAGCTGAGGGGAAAGCTTGCAAAGATGCATGAGGAGGAGAAAAATACTGTGAAATGAAAACCAAGATGATCCAAAGTTCCCTAGGTCATTTCTTACCAACAAATTAAGGACTGTAGTTTTGCTAATTAGAACCTTCCCCTGATTTCTGTTCCTCTGTTAATTAGCTTAAAACCAGGGACTCCAGGTTGGTATTTGGTACAGTTTCCTACATTTCTGCAAGAGATTTGGGTGGATATCAAATGATGAACTAAATGATGCTGATCTAATTTTGCAGCCTTCTGCTGCACAGCCAGTCTATTTTCTATCTTCAGGATGTATGCTAAGGATGTAAAGTAACAAAGGTTCAGGTTATATTTCTGTACTGTGTTATACCACTGTTTAGAAGTGGAATTGAAATCATTGTGAAACAAAGAAAATGATCAAAGGAAAGAAGAATTCTGTATTAGTATATCCCTTTCTACTTCCAATACACACATCATCACAGACTTTCTTTTTTCCCAGGCAATGCTTCTGCAGAGCTAAAAGGCTTGTAGATTCAACTGATGTCCATATCATGCTATGAGATTAAAGGAGCTGGAGTACAAAGACAAAATACAGGAATGACTTATACACTCCATGAAAGCATCTTGTTTCGTATTATTGTAAAGAATATTTTGATTACTGAGTAAGGATCTAATTTCACAAGCCTTTCATGTAAATAATTCAGCTCTAAGAAACATTGCCAGACCTCTTTCTTTTTGATGCTTTGCTATGTATGTGCAAAAGCAATTCTAACAAAGCAAAACTTCTTGTGCTTTTGAAAGTTGCTGGTGACTCTCCAAGAATATTTATAACTTGCCAAGTAGTCTGAGCCTTTTAACTGGGTGCATTGTTTGAAGTTTTTATTTTTCTAATCGAGATTTGCACATTTCTGAGGAAACAGCTGGGCTACTCACACTACTGAGACTTTGTAATTCATTTCTTTGTTTCAAAGTGAAGACAAAAAAGATGCCCAACTTTCTAGCAGCACTGGGGCAATTCTCATTGTGACCCCATGGATGTAGGTCTGATTTCAACGCACCTCTGCCGCAACCTGGATGGGAATATACTGCCTGCTGTGCTACACTACAGAGGCATATGTGGAATGGATAAGTGTATTCACTGAGTTTCATGGCTGTGCCCTCGTGTGCTGAGAGTAACCTGTCCCAAGGCAGCAATCTGTGTTCTGCTAGCAAAATATACAAACAACAGTATCTAAGTGCAACAGAAAGCCTGAACAGTACAGAGTGGAGTGAAAACTGTGATATGGGAAGGGAAAACAGTTTGAAGAGTAGCTTGTTAGGTCACCCTGAGATGCCAGGAAAAAGATTTGGGTTTCCTTTCTGACAGATTACAAAGTGCTCCAGGACAACAACAACAATACCAACAACAAAAGTAGGAAAAGAGCCATACTGTGAATAAACAGACCGGGAATTTATACTCAATCACCTACAGCGAAGACAAGCCCTTACTGGAAGGCTGCATTTATGTACTGTCCAGAAATGAAATGTTCAGGTTTTGATCAGCAGCTGAATGCTCTGACACTCTTTTTCACATGACAGCTTTCACAAGGTTTTGGTCCTGCTCCTGCTCACTGTGAAATAAAACTATCTAATCTTGAAAGCTGCCATGGAACAGAATGTGCATCCTCCCTGCAGCTTTACCTGCCATTGACATGACTATTTCCATGCTACACGCAGGCAAAACAAAGCTGAGAGTTTAAAGAGTACATACTCCCTGTATATTTTAGTTCAGTTTTGTGTCCTCATATACCCTCTTCTCCTATCTTTCACCCTTCGGTTATTAAATCATAGCATATAATTTCAATTCATGGCTTCCGGAGCAGCGTGGAGGCTGGCTCTCTCTCCACTGCACCTCACTCAGGACTGTGTGCATGGATCCCCGTAACTTGAAGTCAGAAGGGCTGCTTAAGTGATGGCTGCTTTAAGCTTCCTGGACTGACCCTAAGCTCAAAGAAAAGATGTAGAACATTTCTACAGTGTGACACCAAACCCGTTTGGAGGGAAATCTGAAGTCTACAGCTGATATCTGTCTGTAACTGAAGTGTTGGACTTGGGAAAAGTGAGTCAAGAGAGCCAGGGAAAGCAAATCAGAGGCTCAGGGCCGGGTTACCAGTTTACGTGCCAATGAAAATAAATAACAAAGGCAATGTAGAAACCTTCAACCTGATATCATTCCTAGTAACCACACCACCTTTCCATTTGAACCATCTTGCTCATTTGTGCACTGAATTATGTGAAAATCAAATGACACTTTGAATCAATGACACAATGACATCCCTGCAGGGCACCTGGAAGGTTTATTTCCTCTCATTTATATTTTCCCTCTTGCTGGGACGCACAGAAAAGTCAGTTTTCCCCTCCCACTCTGCTGCTGTACTTTTGCTGCAATTGATTGCTGTTTCCTTCCTGCTTCTCAGGGATTCACCTGCCCACCTTCACTTCATTATCTCATGCCCTTTGGTTTCTACTTAATGTTGACATTTGTGTGTCAGTACCTAGACTGTGCCTTAATATATGCAGTGAGTCCTTCTGGTTCTAGTAACTGTCTGCTCCTGGCTGACGGAATGATCTTACAGAACACCACTATTCTTTTGTGCCATTTGTTTTCTCAGGCAGCAGCTTCTTTGTCCTGTTCCCACACACTGAATTCTTCCAGCAGACTCCTAACACAGTGATCTTCTTTTGATTTGAAATTCTCAGAATTTGAACTTTTTCCCCAGTGCGGCCCAGTTTTGATTTCCATAAGTTAACTTTAGTGAATGAAGTACTCAAAATTCCAGTGAATATTCTCTCTCCTTATAACGTGTGTGTAAGCAAAGGAAGCTCAGTACAATTCCACGCATAAAAAAGACACAAGTACCGAATGTAAGGGCCTTTTTATAGATCTAAACACTGAGATGTACCTGTCCTACAGAAAATACCTTCAGGTGTGTTAACTCAGAGATTGCTGCACGCTCAAAAGTGTGGCAGATAATCACGTCTGTTACACTGGACTCTTAACAATCACGAATGTGACTCCCTCGTAGTTACATGTTATTCTCTACATAGTTAACACAGTACCTATAAGCTGATAATTACTCATATACACAATTTGCACACACTCTGCAACAGCTCTGGACTATGTTTGACAGGAATTGGCACAGGAAAGTTATTCAAAGGTCAATGTAGAAAGTGCAGGAGAAAGAATATCTCTACTGCACTTGGGAGAAAGGAAAAGGGCTTGTTCTTCTTGTTGCTTATGCAGCACATACAAATCTCAGCTTATATACTGTAATGTTGATCCTAGTTGACTCCAGACATTGTTATGTTGTACTCCTTTGGGCTCCTTCCACATGGAACATTTCAGAAATGTTGTGTGCAGCTGGACAGGAGCATCTGCTCAAGGCAAGGGCTGGAGAAAGTGACCTGAAAGTCCTAGAACAAGAGCCGGGTTCGAGCAAAGAGCAGCTGAAGACAAAACCTAAGCAAGCTCTGCTGTGCTCTTAGTTTCCTATCCAGACACTCTTGGCCACGGGGGTAATTCTGATTTTGTGAGATTTGATCAGGAAGCAATATACCAGCTCCACAACAACTTAGCTGCTGAAACAATCTTCCTATAAGTGTTGACACAGGAGCTCTGATTATATAGAAACGGATCTAAAACCAGTGAATTTTCAGGGGAACTGCCTCCAGCCACTTACTTGACTGTAACAAGAGTTGATTAGAATGTGTGCTTGAGGTGAACAGGAGACTATAATGTCAATAAGCTATAGACCCTAGTGAACTAAGTAAACAATAACCACAACTCTGGGATAAGCTAAAAGCATCAGATACTGCCTTTGTTGTCTTATTAGGGGCACTTTGTCCATCATTCCCCTCTCACTTTCTGGCAAAGGTAAAACAAGGAAAAACATTATATATGTTCTGAGAGTTTATGGGGGAAGAGAGGGAGAATGGAGTACATGGGTAAACAATCATGAAAATGCCAGGAAATATTAACCTTAAATCCAAATGATTGACAAAAGTATTCAAACAATTCAATTTTTACTATTTTCTTTCTTAAGTAATTGATTTCTAGATAATATCAAACTGGTGTTTTCTTTGCAAATGACAGAATGTGTAAAGATAAGAGCATGTGTTAACCCTGGACTGCTTGGTAGGGTGTATCTTGTGTGTATATTATGTACTGGGCCAACATAAATTCCTGCTCTGTCTCTTCTGTAGTGAATTCTTACTTGATTGAATTGGTGCCATTTGTGATGAGTCTCAGAACTTCCCTACGTGGCAGGGGGTTTAACTGGAGCAAGAATACCATTAGATGCCATAGTGTAGTGGTAACCATTTAGTTATCATCCTGTTTACATCTCTGGTTCTTGAACAATCTGAACAAAAGCTAATGGCCAGGAGAACAGTTTTATCTCCTGTTAGAGAAATGTGTGCAAATACTGTAGGGCCCAAACATTTGGGGCGGGCATATGATAGGCCTTCTTGCAAACTGCCTCATCCATATGTCATACCAGGTATTCCAATGATGTTGGGATTTGATTTTTTGCCTTTGAAGAGAAATGACTGTGGATCCTAACGATGAAATATGAGTTACGATGCATGGCCGTTCTCACCTGCTGTCTGCAGTGTTTGAAGTTTCACTGGTCATAATCATGATTAAAAATCTCTTGAGCATATTGTATTTTCTTACGTTAAGAGGTTTTACACTTGTAAAGTCTTATGTTAAACAACATACTAAGGTAATTAAATATATAAGGGCTCAAATTCTTATATCTTCCTGTTCGGTGTATGGCTGCAGGTATCATCACTTGTGATCAAATGATGAATAAAAAGTTCAAATAGACACAAATATGTCATCCTCTCTTGCTTGGCTATAGCAGTTCTGTGCAGCTGGAGCTGAGGTTTGCAAGATCTTTAACAAAAGTTCATTTCACATTCAGAACACAGACAGATCTGTGTTGCTGAGTCCCTTTCACATCCTCCTGCCACACAAAAAGCATGTGCTAAATTGAGTTCAGGCCAGAGCAATGGTTCTTCCAATAACCTTGGAATGCACCCTACATGGACAGAGGACGCTTTAAGTCTTTAGGAGGAATACCTATTAAATAGCCCCTGCTTTTATATTAAAAGTCCAATTTTAATAAAACACTCTCAGGCATTCTGTTTCAAGTAACTGCTGCATTTATATAGCCAGGTCCTTATCTTGCTTTTATCTCACCACTTAGAGCAAAATCTCAATTCATAGTTTAAAATTTTTCTCTTCTGACTTTTGTGCATCTCTCTTTATAGTTTGTCTTTTCTGTTTAACTCCGTGCTTGCCAAGAAAATGCAATTGCCAGAGCTCTTCAGATATTCAACAACTTCAATTGTTTAATTACAATGCTTCTGGGATTTTTATCCTATTCTTTATCACTCCCATCCAGATGTCTCTCTGAAGAGAAATAGCAACGGGGAATCAAGGACTTGAGGTGAGATTTCACGCTTTCTCTCTCTGTTTTCCGGCTCTAAAGGTGTGATGCTGGTAGAGGTGCACAGATAAATGTTTGGAGTTTTCTTTCCCTTTCCTCAGCACTTGTAGCATCCAGTAGAAAACAAACCATTATACTTTATTGCTCAGTTTTTAACAAACACAGCATTTTGGATGTCCGCTGAAATAATCTTGTCAGTGGGCTTACACTCTTTCATTTCTGCAGTAGTATGCCCTCTCACCTTTCAGAAATTTGCTTTCTTTTGCAATGGCAATGAAGCACTCATATCAAGAGAGATTAATGGACATTAGGCAATATTTGTCTCCATGTCTCGTCTGGGCTTAACTACAGGGTCTGCCTCCAAAACAATCTAAGCAAAACTTGAAAATGTATTTCCAAGCCTATTAGCAGCTACCGGTACCAGTTCGAACATGAATACTATGTAAGCAGAATACTGTATCATATGGAGTTCCATATGATAAAAAGAAGTTAGAAAATTCCCATTAAAGCTTAATGTACCTGCATCTAGTTTCATGGTGTCATAACCACATATTTTTATTTTATCCTTAGTAAAACTATTCCATATTAAAACACTGCAGCTACTGAAAATATTTACTCTTGTTTCTTTTAATTTTACCCTTCTGAATTTTGCCTATCACTAAGTTTCATCCATTTTTTTCCCCTCTTGATACACTCCCTTTCTAAGGAAACAAATTCTTATAGGCAACAGAGCCTTCCTATCATCCTGTGCCCTGAAATACTGTGAGACATCCTTTAGAAAAGCTCTGCATATCTTTCCTCAGAAATCAGTTATGTCAGCTCTTAGAGAAGCTGGCGGTTCTTATCTAAATTACCTCCTAGCTCCACCTGGGATTTGGATGCTTGAAGCAGACTAGATCCTTAGCAGATGTAAATCAGCATACCTCTATTGATTTTAATTATATATTGTGACTTCTTATACACACTGATAATCCAGCCTGGAGTAATAGTATAATGGATGGCTTGTTCCCTTCAAGAAAGGAATCTTTTAATTCTTTTCCTCACTGAAAGAATCCAGCCTTGTTTCTTGCACCTATTCCATCAGCGGCACAGGGATAATGAGACTCTTCTAAAGATTATCCTTTAATAGAAAAAGCATTCTTGTGGTACAGGAGAGTTTCCTCCTGAATTAGCCTTCATTACTGCAAGATATAGCCGTAAGCTACCAAATCCATATTCATACAGCAGAGGATCTGATTTAGCAGAAGCCCTTCCACTAACCAGTGTCACTGGGATTTAGCTTGGTGCCTTCTCTTCAAGCCTTGATGAAGACATGACGACTTGATGAAGGATTACTTAATACCTTCTCCTTGATGTTAAAGGATCACTGTGGATTTGGACATAGCTGAATAAAAGGTTGTCTTTAAGCACCTACTCTGACATATGACAAGTGCACAGTACGTTTCATGTGATTTATGTGCTAATTAGACACTTCTCAGCAGTCAGTCTGAGATTGGAAGTAACCCTTCCTGAAAACAGTCAAAAGCTTCCTCAATTTCCGTGCTAAATGTACCTGTTTCAGTTACTACTTCTGAGGTACACAGGTGTATGTCAACACTTCAATAGACGAGAACTACAGGAAAGTTTAAAACAATTGACTAACAGAAAACAACTACAAAACAACAAAGTGTGGCTCTCCATCTGAGAAGACAAAAAAGGGCGAAACGTAACAGCAATTTGTTAGGCGTGGACCATATATACTAGGGCATTTGTTACAGCAATGTGGTGGTAAAGAATGGAACTGGCAATGTTTTATTCTGGTTTTGAAGGCTGTTTATATACATCAAGTTACAGTGTTGACAGAAATAAGATGAAAACGCAGAGTGTGATGAGGGAGCACTGAGAGTGGCAGCTCTCTGTAATGAAACGAAGCGATGTTCCTTTTCTCTCCGGCCAATGGGTGCAATGAAATATATACGTCTCATATACTGAGATGAAATTCTAAACATAATTGTTGCAGACTGCAGACTGAGTAACGGGCTAGTCTGCAATCTAGTCTAATTATGTGCGAGTTAAATGTGATGCAGTCTTAATATGACACGTATATTTAAAGGTCGTAGCATTTAGTAGTTTTAGAGACTGTTTTTTCACTATCTGTCTCAGCTACTTGCATACCTTTTAAAGATATCTTTTTTTCTAGGAGAAAGATTACATCATTCTAAAAACTGCTTTTCATATTCACTTAGCAATGTTCACTAAAAGAGTACAGACAGTGACTTCAGGGAGGCTGCTTTCTTGAATAAGTATCTCACACTGTAAATAGGAATTCCAGAATTAGACCTGACTGGATTTTTGTAAATGCACAGCCTGGCCCATAGTCAAATTCAGCATTGCTTTGACCCAGCTTTATTAAATTTATTGTGCGTAGCTACATCACAGCAATTACTGCTGGGACTGAAGAAAAGAGGCGGTGAATGCTAATTGTAGAGCAGGGCTGAATTTTGAAGGCAGGAACTGAGCTTTAGGCAGGTGATCATTTCACAAAAAAACTTTGTCGTTCAACAAGTGAATGAAATCATCTTTCTGCAAACAAAACAACAGAAAGAAAAGCCCCATAGGGAAGTGCATGAGAATGAAAGAGAAAATAAATGCTATCTGGAGTTTACCGATCAGGAAAGTCAGGAAAAGCAGCCTGGCATATCTCTGCTGTTTATCTGAACAGCAGAGTACTGTGTCCAGTTCTGGGCTCCCCGGTACAAAAAAGACAGGGATCTCCTGGAGAAAGTGCAGCGAAGGGCTACAAAGATGATGAAGGGCCTGGAACATCTCTCTTATGAGGAGAGGCTGAGAGACCTGGGGCTGTTCAGCCTTGAAAAAAGAAGACTGAG
>JANHGO010000045.1:21533775-21566100 GCA_024606505.1 Aquila spilogaster | reverse complement strand
CATCCCACTGGGTGGGGGGGGAGTGAGTGAGCGGCTGCGTGGTGCTTAGTTGCTGGCTGGGGTTAAACCACGACATCATGTTAGTTAGTTGAAAACCAAATGCTCTAGTTTGGTATTTTTTTACAGTTTGCCACATTTCTATAAGAGATTTGGATTGATGTCAAATGATGATCAAAATGGTATTGTTCTAATGATGACTGGCAGCCTTCTGCTGTACATCTAGTCTGTGCTCTACTTTTAGGAAGTATGCCAAGGAATACTAGATAATAAACTAACCTTGTTAGTTCAACTAACAAAGGTTCAAGTTATATTTCTGTACTGTGTTACACCACTGTTTAGAAATGGAGACAAAATAGTTGTGAAACAAAGAAAATGGTCAAAGGAAATGAAGAGTTCTACATCAGTATATCTCTTTCTTCTAATATGCACATCATCACAGATTTTTGGTTTTTTTTCCAGGCAGTGTTTCTGCAGAGCTAAAAGGCTTGTAGATTCAACTGATGTCCACATCATGCTATGAGATTAAAGGAGATGGGGTATAAAGATAAAATACAGGAATGACTTATACACTCTGTGAAAGCATTTTGTTTCATACTATTGTAAAGAGTCTTTTGATTATGAAGTAAGGAACTAATTTCATAAGCCTTTCATGTAAATAATTCAGCTCTGAGAAACCATGCAAGGCCACTTTCTTTTTGATGCCTTGCAATATGTGCACAACAGCAATCCTAACAAAGCAAAACTTCTTGTGCTTTTGAAAGATGCTGACGACTCTCCAAGAATATTTATAACTTGCCAAATAGCCTGAGCCTATTAACTGTGGGTGCATTGTTTGAACCTTTTATTTTCCTAATCAAGATTTGCACATTTCTGAGGGAACAGCTGGGTTGCTTGCACTACTGAGACTTTGTAATTCCTTCCTTTGCTCCAAAGTGGAGACAAAAAAGACTTCAAGTTTTCCTGCAGGTAACAGGTCAATTCACACCATCACCCTGTGGCTGTGGCTCCCATTTCAAAGCACCTTTGCTACTCTGTGGATAGGAAAACATAGCCTGCTGTGCCACACTACAGAGGCATGTATAGAATAGGTAGGTAAATTCCCTGATTCTCATGGCTGTGCACACAGGTGCTGCATAACCTGTCCCAATGTGGAAATCCATGTTCTATTAAAAGACTCTATACAAACAACAGCATCTAAACATGACACAAGCCATGAATAGTACAGAATGGAGGGAGACCTGTGCTATGGGAAGGGAAAACAGCCCTAAGAAGAACTTGTTAGGTCACCCTGGGATGCCAAGAAAAAGATTTGGGTTCCTCTTCTGACAGATTATTGTGTACTCTAGGAGGAAAAAAAAAAAGAAAAAAAAAGCCATACTGTGAATAAAGAGGCCAGGAATTTAATACTCAGTCTTCTACAGGAAAGACAAGCCCTACTGGAAGACTGCCTTTACATACTGTCCAGAGATGAAATGTTCAGGTTTTGATCACCAACTGAATGCTTTGGCACTGTTTTTTTCATGATAGCTTTCACAGGGCTTCGGTCCCATTCCTGCTTACTGTGAAATAAAACTGTCTAATCTTGAAAGCTGCTATGGAAAAGAATGTGTGTCCTCCCAGCAGTTTTGCCTGTTATTGACATGATTGTTTCCATGTTACACACAGGCAAAACAAAGCTGAGAGATTAAAAGATACGCTTTCCCTGTACATTTTAGTTCAGTTTTATGTCCTCATTTATCCTCCACCTTTATCCCCTTCCACCCTTTGGTTATCGTATCCTATCCTATCCTATCCTATCATTTCAATTTGTGGCTTCTAGAGTCAGAGTGGGCCAGAGCCTTTGGGTAATTTGTAGGTTGGGTGTCTGTGTAGCATGAATGAGTCCTGCAAGCTGTCTCTTTCCACTACATCTTGCTCAAGACTCTAAGGGTGGCTCCTAGTAAACTTAAGTCAGAAAGGGTGGCTTAAGTGGTGGGTGATTTAAGCTTCCTAGGTTGACTTTTTGCTCAAAGAGAAGAACAGTTCTACAGTGTGACACCAATCTTAGTTGGGAGTGAAGTCCAAAGTCTACAGCTGGCATGCCTAGCTGTCTCTGAATTCTTGGACTCGGGAAAGGTGAGCCAGGAGAGCCATGAAAGCCAAATCAGTGGCTCAGGTCACAGGTATGGATGCTACTGAAAATAAACACAAAGCTAATGTAAAAACTGTCAACTTTTTCCCTGATGCTCATTCCTACTAACCACACCACCTTTTCATTTAAACCATCTTGCTTACTTGTGCACCGAGTTATGTGAAAAGCAAAGGATGCTTTGAATCCATGATTTCCCTGCATGGCATTTGAAAGGTTTATTTCCTCTCTTTTATGTTCTCCCTCTTGCTGGGAGGGTCCAAGCCAGTCCTCCCCACTCCTCTCACTCTGCTGCTGCACTTACTTTTGTTGTAATTGATTGCTGTCTCCTGCCTGCTTCTTAGGGATTCAACTTGCCCACCTTCACTTCATTATCTCATGCCCTTTCATTTCTACTTAATGTGGACATTTTTGTGTGTTGGCATCTAGGCTGTGCCTTAACATATGCAGTGAACCTTTCTGATTCCGGTTAAAGTCTGCTCCTGGGTGACAGAATTATCTTACTAAATACTCCTATTCTTTTGTGCCACTTGTTTTCTCAGGTAGGAGCTGCTTTGTTCTGTTCTTACAACTGAATTCTTCCAGCAGAATCCTAATACAGGGATCTTTTGATTTGAAATTCTCAGAATTTGAATTTTTTTTTTCCCCAGTGCTCTGTGGTTTTTATTTCCATGAGTTATCTTTAGTGAATGCAGTACTTAAAATTCCAGTGAATGTGTTCGCTCTCTTTGTTATATGTATATGAGAGAGAAACTCAGTACAATTTCATGCATTAAAAGACACAAGTACCAAATTTAAGAGTCTTTTTATTGATCTAAACATTGAGTTGTACCTGCCTTACAGAAAATATCTTCAAGCATGTTAACTCTGAGATGGTTGCGTGCTCAAAAGTGTAACACATTATCACAACATATAATATGGCTATTGCATAGAACTCTGTTTTAATGATCATGAATGTGACTACCTTGTAATTACATGATATTCTGTACATAGCTAATAAAAACACTTATGAGCTCATGGGTGACTTATGTACATGATTTGCCTCACATTCTGCAGTGAATCTGGATTGTGTTTTATAGGACTTGGCACAGGAAAGCAATTAAAAGATCAAGCTAGAAAGCCCACAGGGGAAAGAATCTCTCCACTGCTCTGGGGAGAAGGGAAAAGAGCTGGCTCTTGCCACAGTTATGCAGCATATACAAGTCTTAGCTTATATACTGTAATGTTGATCCCTGTTGACTCTAGATAGTGTGTTACGTTGTACTTTACAGGGCTCGTTCCATATGGGATATCTCATAAATACTGTGTGTAATTGGACAGGAACATTTGTTCAAGGAAAAGGCTGGAGAAAATTACCTGATAGCCCAGTGCAAAAGTCAGGTTCAAGAGTGGCACTGGGGTTGAAGAAGCGAGCTAAGCAAGTTCTGCTGTACCCTTGGTTTCCTACCTGGACACTCTTGCCCACTGGGGTAATTCTGAATTTGTGACACTTGATCAGGAAGCAATATACCAGCTCCATAACAACTTAGCTGCTGAAACAATCTTCCTGTGAGTGCTGATGCAGGAGCTCTGATTTTATAGAAATTGATCTAAAACCAATGAATTTTGGGAGGAACTGCCTTCAGCCACTTATTTGACAATAACGAGAGTTGATTAGAATGTGTGCCTGAGGTGAATGAGAGACTGTAATGTTAATAAGCTCCAGACCCTACTGAACTAAGTAAATAATACCCAGAACTGTGAGATTGGGCTAAAAGCCTCAGACAGTCTTTTGTTGCTTTATTGGGTGAACTATGTCTATCTTTCCCTTTGCACTTTCTGGCAAACGAAAGAAGTGATATATGTTCTGAGAGTTCCTATATGAGGGGAAAAGGGCAAGTAGTGATGAAAATGCTTGGAAGTATAAATATTAAATCTAAGTGATTGACAAAAATATTAAAACAGCTCAATTTTTACTGTTTTTTTTTTTTTAGCAGGCGTTTCTAGACAATATCAAAGCTGGTCTTTGCTTTGCTAATGACAGACTGCATAAAGATCAGAGCATCTTTTAAACCCCAGAGTGCTTGTTAAGGTGTATCTTGTGCATTAGGCCCATACAAAAGATCCTGCTCTGTCTCTCCTGTAGTGATGTCTTAGTTGGTTGAAATGGTGTCATTTATGATGGGTGTCAGAACTTCTCTATGGGGGAGAGATTTGAACTAGAGCAAGAATATCATTAGATACTGTTAGATTACGGTGACCTTATTGTAGCATTTCAGTAAACATCCTCTTTAGACCTCTGGTTCTTGACCAATCTGCACATAAACCAACAGAACAGTTTTATCTCTTGTCAAAGAAACGTGCAAAAATACTGTAGGGCAACAAATACTTGGGGCAGGCAGATGACAGGCCTTTTTGCAAACTGTCTTATTCATGATCCTGTGTTGTGCCATGTATCCAGATAATGATGGGATCTGATTTTTTTTTCCTCTTTAGAGAAATAGCGTCTATTTCTGTGGATCCTAACAATGAAATTTACATTACAATGCATGGCCTTTCTAGCCTTCTGCCTGCAGTGTTCAAACTTTCCTTGATCATAATAATGATTAAAAATCTGAGCACACTGTATTTTCTGATGTTAAAAGATTTTATAAAAATCTTAAGTTAAAATCTTAAGTTAAAAAGCATATAAAGTTAATTAAATATAGAGGGTCTCCCTTACACCTTCCAGTTTGGTGTATTGCTGCAGGTTTCATTGCTTGTGATGAAAAGATGCATACAAAGTTCAGATAGACGCAAATAGGTCATACTCTTTTGCCTGGCTGTATCAGTATTGTGCAGCTGTAGTTGAGGTTTGCAAGATCTTTAACAAAAGTTCATTTCACATTCAGAACACAGACAGATTTGTGTTGCTGAATCCTTTTCACATCCACTCACCACACAAAAAGCATGTGCTAAATTGAGTTCAGCCCATAGCAACAGTTATTCTGATAACCTTGGAATGCAAGCTGCATGGACAGAGGACACTTTAAGTCTTTAGGAGGAATACTTATTAAATAAGCCCCTGCATTTATAACAAAAGCCCAATTTTAAGAAAACACTTTCAGGCATTCTGTTTAAACTAACTACGGCATTTATATAGCCAGGTCCTCATCTTGCTTTTATCTCACCACTTCGAGCACAATCTCAATTTATGGTTTTAAATTTTTTTCCTTCTGACTTTTGCCCATCTCTTTTTATCATTGGCGTTTTCTGTTTAACTCCACACTTGCCATCATGAAATCATGAAAATGCAGTTGCCACAGCTGTTCAGATTCTGCCATTTCAATTGTTTAATTACAATGCTTCTGGCACTTTATATCCTATTCTTTATCACTCTAATCCAGATTTCATTCTGAGGAGAAGTAGCAGCAGGGAACCAGAGAATTGAGGTGAGATTTCACACTTTCTCACTCTCTTTTCTGGCTCTGAAAGGTAGGGCTCTGTTGGAGGTGCACAAACAAATGTTTGGACTTTTCCTTCCCTTTCCTCAGCATCTGCACCATCCAGCAAAAATCAGACTACTGTTTTTTTGCTCAAGCTTTCTAACAAATACAATCCAGCTTTTTGGATGTCTGCTGAAAGAATCCTGTTAGTGGGCTTACACTCTTTCATTTTGCACAATACAATGTGCCCTGCTCACTTTCTAAGAATTCATCTTTGTTTAACAATGGCGATGAAGGAGCTATACAAAGAGAGATTAATGGGCATTAGGCAATATTGGTCTCTGTGTCCTCTCTGGGGCCACATAGCTTAACCACGGGGTTGGCCTGCAAAAGAATCCAAGAAAAAACAGGTGAATGCCCTTTCAACAGATTATCACCTACTCTTACTGGTTAGGATGATACAGTGTAGGTAAAATACTGTATCACATGAGACTCCCATATGATAAAAGGAAGGCAGAAAAATCCCATTAAAGTTGAGCATACATGGAATATTTTCAGAGACTCATCTGCATCTAGTTTCATGGTATCGTAGCTGCATATCTTTATCATTATCCTTAGCAAAACTATTCCAAATTCAATTACTATAGCCACTGAAAATATTTACTCTTATTCTTTTTAATTTTACCCTTCTGAATTTTCCCTATCACTAAGTTTCATCCTTTTTTTCCCTCGATTCACTTCCTTTCTAAGGAGACAAATTCTTATAAGCAATAGAGCCTTCCTATCATTCCATACCTTGATATGCTATGAGCCATCCTTTAGGAAAGCTTTGCATATCTTTCCTCAGAAATCAGTTATGTCAGCAATTAGTGAAGTTGGTGTTTCTTATCTAAATTACCTCCTAGTTCCACCTGGGGTTTGGATGCTTGAAGTAGAGGACTAGATCTTTAGCAGACGTAAATCAACATACCACTATTGATTACAATTATGTATGGTGTCTCATAGTAGCTGATGATCCAGCCTGGAATTATATTCCAGCCTGGAATAATAGTGTAATAGATGGCTTATGCATTTCAAGAAAGGAGGCACTTGTTTTTTCTCACTGAAAGCATCCAGCCTTGTTGCTTACACCTTTTTCCTTCAGCAGCAACATCGCACAGGGGTAATGAGACTCTCCTAAAGCTTATCCTTTAACAGAAAAAGCATTCTTGTGGTACAGGAGAGTTTCTACCTGAATTAGCCTTTGCTAGTTCAAGATGCAGTTGTATGCTACCAAACCCATATTCACACAGCTGTGGATCTGATTTAGTAAAAGCCTTTCCACTAATCAGTGTCCCTTCTCTTCAAGCCTGGATGAAGACACGATGACTTGATGAAGAATTACTTAATACTTCTTCCTTAATGTTAAAGAACCACTGTGGATTTGGACATGATTGAATAAAAGGTTGGTTCTGAATCCCTGCTCTGACATAAGACAAGTGTGCCTGTGTACTTTATGGGATTTATGTGCTAATTAGACACTTCTCATTAGCCAGTCTGAGACTGGAGCTGCCTTCTCCAGAAAAGCGTCAAAAGCTTCCTCAATTTCTGTGCAAAATACACCTGTTTCAGTTGCTGAATCTGATGTGTACACACAGAAACTGACACTCAAAAGCCTACAAACTACAGGAAAGTTAAAAACAATTGACTAACAAAAAATGTGTGTGATTCTCCATCTGAGAAGACAAAAAAGGGAAAAATTCAACAAAAAAAATCTTAAGTATGGCCTTTACATGCTAGAGGAAGGACATTTGATACAGCAACATAGGTGACACCGAAATTCATCAGCTAAAATAGAATATTATTTTTAGGGTTAGCGATGGCAATTGCAAACAACTGACAGTCCTGACAAAAAAGTATATATATATACAAATCTAAATAAAACTTTTTTCTTCAAATACAGTTCATAAAAATAACGCATAAAAGGAAAGAGAATTCTGTTTGCCTCCCATTAAAGGAAAGAATAGTTAAATTGTCAAGTAATTGTAAAGTTCCTAAAGTTGTTTATACACACTGGATTACAGTGATGACTAAAAGTGACAAAAAGTCATGAGGGAGTACTTAGATTGGCATCTCTCTATAATGAAGTGAAAGCTGTGTTCCTGTTCTCTCTGGTCAATGCATGCCATGAAAGATATGTATCTCATATACTGGGATCAAATTTTAAACATAATTGTTATAGACTATAGACTGAATAAAGGGCTAGATTCTGCAGTCTAGTCTGCTTATGTGCAAATTCAATGTGACACAGTCTTAATTTGACACATACAATTAAAGGTCATAGCAGCATTTCCTAGTTTCAGAGACTGATTTTTTTCACCCTGTCTCAGCTACTTAGATACATTTTAAGGAAAATTTTATCTGGGAGAATAATCACATCATTTTTAAAACTGCTTTTCATATTCATATTTAGTGAGCAATATTCACTAAAAAGAATATAGACAGTGACTTCAGGGAGGTTGTTTTCATAGAATCATAGAATCATTTAGGTTGGAAAAGACCTTCAAGATCATCGAGTCCAATCATTAACCATGCCCACTAAACCATGTCCTTAAGCACGCTGTCCACTTGCTTTTTTAATATCTCCAGGGATGGTGACTCAACCACTTCCCTGGGGAGCCCATTCCAATGTTTGACAACCCTCTCAGCAAAGAAATTTTTCCTAATATCTAACCTAAATCTCCCTTGCCTCAACTTGAGGCCATTTCCTCTTGTCCTATCTCCAGCCACCTGACAGAAGAGACCAACACCCACCTCACTACAACCCCCTTTCAGGTAGTTGTAGAGAGTGATAAGGTCTCCTCTCAGCCTCCTTTTCTCCAGACTAAACAACCCCAGTTCCCTCAGCCGCTCCTCATAAGACTTGTGCTCCAGGCCCCTCACCAACTTGGTTGCCCTCCCCTGAACACGCTCCAGCATGTTTTCATGAATAAGATTGCACACTGTACATATGAATTCTAGAATTAGGCCTGACTGACTTTTTTTTGTAACTGCACAGTCCTGCCCATAATGTTACTCAGCATTTGCTTTGACCCAGGTTTATTAAATTTATCATACATAGCTACATCACAACAGTTATTGTTGGGGCTGAAGACAGGAGATGGTGAATCTGAACTGTACACCACAGCTGAATTTTGAAGATAGGAACTGTGTTTTAGGTAGATGGTCATTTCACAGAAAAGCTTTGTCATTCAGCAAGTTAGTGTAAATGTGGGGAGTGCATGCGTAGCTGGAGGGATATGGAAGGTGCCTTCTGAGCGCTGGATGAATATACAGTTATGTGCTGTGAGTGTGCACTGAATACAGTGATGCAATATTGAAGAAAGTCACAGGATACTCTGAGTTGTGAAAACTCCTGTTCCTCACACATGATAGAGAGAACTCAAAATCATGAAACCCGGGCTCCTGCTGGGTATTGCAGACAACAGTGGTTATGCAGACCATGCTTCCTGAGTCAGAAGAACCTTTCATAAAAAAATTATTCAAGTGCCTACTTTTGCAAGCCTTAGACACAGCTGAACATATCTAACTCATTCAGTAGAGGGCCCTGAACATACCCACTGTAGCAGAATTTTTACCCTCATATTACAGACGGACACAGCATTCCACTTTCTTCCTATGGTATGAGGCATAAGGAAAACGTAACCTAAGCAAGAACTCCAATGGAAGACAAATGTCTAAAGTAATAGTGAATGAAAGCAGCTTTCCGAAAACAAAAAAGCCCCATATATAAGCTCATGAGAGTGGAAGAGAAAATAAATGCTCTCTAGAGTTTACCAATCAAGAAAAGTGCATGAAAAAACAGGCCAGCAGGTTTTCTGCTGCTTATCTGAGACCTGAGTAGTCAGACCATCCTGATCTTGAGGAATAAGGTTTCTCTGATGCTGTCGCTGAAGGCCTTTATTGAATTTCTGAGTGTGAATTACTTAATATTTTAGCTATGCAGCAGAACTTGGAAGCAGGAATGGTTGGGTTAAGATACTGTATCATACTTTGCTGATATTCAACCTTAGTAAAATGTTTCCAAAATAAAAAGGCAGGTAATTCTTCCTCCTGCTAAGGAACAAAGTTACTACAAAGATGATTATGTCTCCTGAGTTTCTTTTACTACTGTGCTTCTCTTTTGGGTTCTTAAACACCCTACCAACTTGGGGAGCAAGAGCTTTAAAGAAAAAAATGGGAAAAAACCAAAACAAAACAAAAAAACCCCACAGAAGTTGCCTCTAAGTTTACTCACAAGGTCATATCTATGTTTAAGCACTTTGCTGAACAAACTTCTGCTATTAGGGCTCTGGCAAGGACTGTCTCATATTTTATGTATGAACTCTGAAATCCCTGGTTGATGTTATAATATAAACACTAGTAATTATTTTTAATGTTATGGCTGAAGATAGCAGTCAGCTACTGCTGATGTAAAAGATGTAGACTATGAGGTTGCCCTTGTCCTGAAAATTTTACAGTCTAGTTATTAGTTGAAAGTGGTCTGAGGATCAACAATCACACATCTACATACACATATATTTTTCTCCTCAGTTCCCCAGAGAGATACACAAAAACAAATCTGTACTTCATTTAAGGCCACATTCAAAGAAAATGAGATGTAGTAAATAAAGCTGAGTCTGAGGGGAGACAAACATATGAGTAGGATTTCTCAAGTTGCATGGAAAGGAGAGGATTAGGAAGAAATATACTTGAAAAGCTATTATTTTATTAGGCAGAACCTGTTCACACAAATTGGACAATAATCAATGGGATTCAAATAAGTACTTTCTTATAATTTACAACTTTAGCAAAGAGAGACTTCGAAAAATAACATCAAAGTCCCAAAAGATTCATGTACACAGATGCTGGGAAATTTGATAGCTTCCAGACCAATGATCTTTGTGTGCTTCATCTGATATGATCAAGTCTGTGAAGTGACAGAAAAATGTTAGTTAATAAAATCAGGGTTTAGAATAAACATGCAGGAGTTTTTAGTGATGGTATAATATAAAAAAAAAATCATACAAAAAAATGAAGAAATTCAAGTACTATAAAAACGACAGAGAATATATCTCATGTAAAAGGTCAAAATGACATTCTGCCTTTTTTAGGGTTTGCCAAAGCTGTAGTTAAAAGTTGCAATCTACATTACAGACTGTACTGCAACCTTAAATATAGAGGGGTCTATATTTAGAGCAGCATTGTTAGTGCTTTGTTAAAGTGTTGTCAGAGCAGACTGTTTTCAGATGCATGAGGCAGACCCAGTTTGTGCAAGGAATCTCAATCAAAGCAAACCCACCTTAGAACTTCCACTTCAGGTGCAAATCTTCCATAGCTCCGTGGCTCCTGCACCTCTGTTTCTCTTCAGTAGTCCATCATTCTCAGAGCATAGCCTGTCCCACTTGTCATCTTTTCTACAGACCATATAAAAATAAAATACAGGATAAAATGAGATACAGGATTTTTCTGCATAAGGTGATGGGTACTTTCTTTTATAGCAACAAAAAAAGCAGCTAAATGCAAAGCAGTAAGGTCTTTCCTCTGATTATAAGAAAGAACTATGCCACCACTGTCTATGAGAAGATAAAAGATATATAATGAATATAAACAACTTGATGCATTGGATTGCAGATACAAAATATCACAAGAAAATTTCACATCCTCCGGAAAACTGTTACCAAAACTTGATCCTGTTGCTTTGACTTGATACTGTGCCATTGTAAAGTTTTGCTGCCTGCCTCAGGGTTTGGGAGCAGACCCTCAGCATTTTGGGTATGTACCTGGAAAACAACAAAGATGATCTCAAAGTTCCTGCTGTGTGGCTTGGTAACCAATAAATGATGCAAGAGGTGAAGAAGATGTGAGGTCTCTTCATTTACGGAACTCTGCAGGTATTTATTTGTCTGTGGTTCACCAGGAAAATCCTTTCCTTTTTAAAGTGTACTTTCACAGGAATTGCTGCCATACCCATCCTGCATTGATATTCAGGATCTGCACTCATAATCCATTGCTAAGCAACACTTAACAAAATTGATCTTGCATTAAGCAAGCTCTGGAGCTTGAATAATACATTATTTCCTCTTTCTACTTACAATCAGTGAAAACCTTTGGTTGCCTTTTGAATGTCACAAAATTAAAACTTTTTATTTTAAATACAAGTTTTAATTACTAAGAAAGTCCATTTGGATTTAGGATCAGATGTAAATTCACCCTTAGTACTGTTTAATGCAAAGAGTAAATAAATTACAAAAATTGTTCAGCCCTTGAAGAATGTGGAAAAACTTAAAAACCAAAAGGAATGTAATACAGAGCAACCATATCCCATTTTGCATTCAGATACATTGAGGGCAATACTTTGTCAGCTACTGTGTGTATATCTTAAGCATCTCTGTCACTGTTTATTTATATTCTGTATTAAGATCACACAACTGTGTGCATTTATATGCTGAATACAGGAGTTTCTGATTCCCATACACGAATTTTATGTACATAGGAAATAACCTTGCCTCTCTGGAGTTTTCTGAATGGCTGCTGAGGATGGAATTCCATGCCTTGAAGTTGCTAGAAATTACCTGGTTTGTCTTCTAGCCCATTTCTCTGCCACTGCAGGATAGCTCCCCTGAGTATATTCACCAATGCCTTAATCATCCTGTTCTTAAGAGTCTCAAGCAATCTCTCCTTTGGGAGTTCACTGCACAGTCTATTAGATCTTAGTGCTAGACAATACTTATTTATATTCATCCTGTATTTATTAAGCCAAAGTCCTTCCTGTCTCTATCCTTCCCCAGCCCCTGCTACACCAGTGCAAGAGAGAATGCAGGAAGTGGTTTTCCTGTGATTACTGAAGGCCTAGGTGTTGGGATAATTATGTATGCTACCACCATCAAGATTTTCTTCACTTCCACAGACTTATTAGATGTCTTAAAACTCTAAAAATTGGGCCCTAGAGAACATGTATTGATTCATTTTAATTATCTCACACTTCATTCTGTAAGACAGTTTTCTAAACTAAATCTGAAATATAATTTTAATTCAAAATTCCTAACAGGATCCAGTCAAGGTGTTAATTTGTTGACATCTCCTATGAATTATTTTTGCTTATGCTCTGTTAGTGTCCATCAAAGAATCTAGTATCCATGTTGTAACACTTATGACTAATGTAAGGAACTTTAATCAAAAGCTCTTCCAGGAATCTGTACTTTGCATTTAGGAAGCATATGAGTTGTTTAAATGAGTTGAGAATATAAGCTATGCATCATTTTCCCTAGGGACTTTTTTTGGTAAAATTAACCAAAACACTCCATGTAAAACTTTATGTTGTGACTTCTCCGTACTTCATTATCCTGATCCCTCCCTGTTTAGTATTCTATACAAATTTCAGTACTGGGCTGTGCACTCCTTTTGCCAGGTAATTGATGAAAGTGTTAAATAAGATAATCCTAATATTCATACTTGCTTACTTACTACTTGTTTCCCACCAGCCAGCATCTCAAATGCTTGACTAACACATTTGCTGGCCTTTCTTCGACCATTCATTTCCATCTGGCAAGTCTTGTAACTCTACTACAGACACAACCTGTTTACATGTTCCACCACAATCCAGTCACAGGCGACAGTGTACGCTAAGTGCTGCTCTGCAAAGATGCTTCCTTCCCACCTGGCGCTGCTACTGGATTCATCCCCACTGACAAATACTTTGTATTTTTGCCTGTCTAGGATTTATTAAGAATAACCTTTCCAGACAGGCCAACCTTTCCAAGACCAACCTTTGGCCTTGGTTTAGTTGCTCTTCTAGACATCCTGTGTTAAAATAAAATTCTCGGTGTTTTTGAATGATCATGCAAATAACTGAATGAAATCTTCTATGACGAGGTATAAGTAAAACCAGACACATTCAGGCCAATGAATGCAAAACTGCCCAAACAATCTTATTGTTTAATTCAGCATAAATATCCAAAATGCTTTTTTCATCATGTTGCCACCAATTTATCTGATATTCTTATACAGCTTCTGTGAGAAAAATATAATATGTAATCTTTATTTAATAAAAATGTATACAGAAATTAAAACCATGAACATAAACTTCAAATGTTTGGTGGGGAGACATTTAAGCCCACGATAAGACTGAACTTGATTTTTGAAAGGTATCTGAGTCTCAACATCTTTATCTCACCAGAAATTTTGCTTATTCCATATATTTTATCCCATTTTATTCCTTCTCTTTTTTTATAAAGGTTGAAAGTTATGATTTTTCTCTGACAACACATGGTCCAATGCTGTGATGGCAGTGTATCTCTGTTGCAAACATCCCACCATTTGAGAAGGTGGCTTGTATTTTTTTAAAGAGGGAGGGAGTTGTATTTTTTCCATCCAGTTAAGAAAAATCCATTACGTAGTGCTTTTCCATATGACCTTAAATAACATTTTGCTCTTGCTGAATTGTACTTTATATGCTTTCCTGTCACTGTGTATTTATTAGGCATAAACCAGGATGTAAACATCTGGTCTTAATTATACACTCTTTGTATTTTGCAGTGAACATAACAGTTTGCATTCATCCCTAATACAGGAAAACAGAATTTTCATGGTAAGTCAGAAAGAGTCAGGTTTTTGTGCCCATATGTCCTTCTTTCTGGGATTTAGAGACAGAGAAGCCTTGAGTGAGAGCTGTGGGATAAATCTGAGACCCAGCTATATGGCTGGTTTTACACCTTCTTCTTGTGACTTTTTAGCTGCATGCCTCTGATGAGTGCAGCTTTAATTTTTGAACATCCAGGCAACAGGTTTTCAGTTTTCTGTTGAACAAAATGTCAGCAAGTGATGACCTATGTTTTGCTAAAACTGTTTTTTAATTTCAGTGTGAACTCTGGAAACAACTCCAGTCTGTCTGAACAGGTTCTTTGTTCTTTTGACACTTTTTCCCAGCAACCCTTTGGAGTATGAATGATGAGAAATATTGGTCAGGAGTCCAAAGCTACATTTCAAGTTAATGGCTTGAAAACATACATACTAAGCAGCCTATTGAGCTTGTCAGTATTTACATATCTAGAAAAATAAATTGAGACACGGTATTGTCTATTTAATTGTAGAAACTTGCAAGAAAGCTGCTGAGAGGGACAGAATAATGTAACTATTATTTAGTTGTTTCTAGTCATTGTTGTTAAATCCTCCTATTGGAGAGGACAGCAGAGGACAGGCAATTCTTTTTATGTGACATCAGTGTGATGGTGATTGTCTCCTAATGTGCTCTTTCACTCAGCGTGGTCCCTATTGCTGGCCTAGGTGACAATATTTAATAGCTCATGCTTCATTTGAGACCAGACTTCAGACCTTTTCTTAGACTTTTCAATGTCTAAAGTCACCTTTGTGTATATCTTCACACATTTTTCTATGAAGCCTTGGGGGATCACTATCTTTGCCCCTTTAACAATTTAATGATCTCATTAAAAAAAGTATATGGGCCCGGAACATGCAGACCTGACTTGTGCTAATAATATTAATTTCTTTCTTCAGAGGGATCTCAGCTGTAGCTTTGGAACTTGCAGTTTTTACTTCATCTGAGGTCAGACGGTCTGGTTTTGTGAATTGGATTTAGAAAAACATGTATATAATCAAGCTCTGCACTTTGCTCGGTTGCACTCCCGTCAAATGCTCCAGAGTGTGTGCATGCAACCAAGAATCCTGTGCTTGTAAATGAGGAAAAATAATCTTCTCAACAGGTTATTTGCCAGATCTTCTGGCAACGGCAATAAATTGTCTATACTCAGTTTGAGCTGACTTTAGGATCCCAAAGTACCTAAGAAAAATGTTAAACCTTTGACTGAGGTGAAAAATTCCTTATCTATCTGAGCATATTACTATTAGGTTTTTGCAGACATAATGGTCTTGAGACTAAGAGAACTGACTAGTCTCTTTGAAAAAATAACTATGACCAACTTTGCTTACTCTATCATAGTGTCCCAGACCTCAAAATTGGTTACAGTTTGACATGATTGGCAAGTCAGGATAGAATTGCAAGATCAAAATTGGGTCCAGGCAGAGTAGCACTGTTCCTATTTTGTCAACCCCATAGATATTGGTGTGGGGAGCCTGTATTATGTGAGACAGACCATTTGGTTTTCAACTGGGCTAACTTGTACTTACATGTGTAATATAGCTCTCTTACCTGAAACCAGAACCGTCCAGATCAAACTATGATACCTGGAAAGTCAAATTCTATCTCCATCATAACTTTCAGGTTTCAGAAGTTCTATTAAACACAAATATCCTTTTCCAGTTAATTAATTCAAGAAGTCCTCATACCTTCTTTGGTGTGTTGGAGGAATATATGGTGTCAATGGATGATCTTCCTGGCTCTATTAGTTTCTCTCAGTGTCTCATTTATTATTTATACTACATGGAATCCACTTAATTTTATTTGTAGGGTCTGTTAGTTCGGTAGCTCTCATTACTTCCAAAGCTGCCTGGAGATTTTATATTGATACTGTGGTTTTGCCGTTGATGAAAATATTAATTTTTTTGTGTCATCAAAAAAAATGTTACTTTTTCTACCAAAAAAAAACCCTCAGGAAGGATGGAAAAAGACAGATCTTTCCCGGAAGGGATGTTGAATGCACAAGAATGAGGAATCAAAAGCATAGGGGCAAGAAGACTTCAAGAAGCCACCTAATCAATCTGCAAAGACTCTCAGAAGTCTTCTTGTCTGCTTATATTTTGTTTCCCTCCCTACAGACCCTTTTCAGAGCCTGATGATGCACAAAGAAGAAAGGTGTATTGTTTCAAGGACTTCTGTCCCTTGGTGAAAAACACTTCCAGTTTATGGGGTTAGTTCCTTTGAGTCTAATCATGAGGAAAAGGTTCTACTTTTTCCCATCTCAAGGGAATACTTCCCTTGGGATAAAGCAATGAGCACTGCATCTCGTTGCTTTTCATTTTGTCCTTTTTTTAAATCTCTGCCTTAAAGTGAGAGGAACTTTCCTAGGATTCTTCTGTGTTCTGAAATACCTCCTCTGTCCCCTGGATAGACTCACATATCCTCCTTACTTATTTTGAATTCCTTGCTTTTCCAGTGACTTGACATCATCAAAAGCAGGAATCAAACAATAGGCTTATTTTCCCTTGAAGCAAATGTAATCTGTAGCTTTTCTCAAATTCACGTCCCTGTAGATTTGATTAACCCTCTTAAGAGAATGTGTGAGCTCCCCACTAAAATGCTCCGAGCCACAGTCACTTAGCTTATTCTGTTTGGTTTTGTTTTCGTTTTATTTTCTTTCTCCTAAGAATACTATTTTTGGCATTCCATTGGCTTGTGCACCAAAATCCAACCTAAAATTAATACATCTCAGTTCCTCTCAGGCAGATAGTCCATCTTCTGCTTCAGTGTTATGCGCTGCTCCTATGAAGAATTTTTCTGAGCTGCTAATGACACTGTCATGGTTTTTGATGCAGCACATACTCTTCTAGGGCATGTGAAATTATGTATGCCTTTGCCATTATTGCATTTCTTTCCAGGCATCGGCTAAATTTTGGTTCAAATATATGGCACAGTGTACCCCCCCATGTACTGCTTTTTGTGTGGACTTTGACATTTAGTTCTGTATATATTCCTGGCCCCAGGCATACTTTCTTGAAATATTAGCAGATTATTTCTACTCCCTATGGAATCAAAGCACTGCCCACCTTTCATAAATTTCACTGTAGCACGAATTTTACTTGGCAGATTCTGATTGCTTTGTCTGGGGTGAATTCTGGGTCTTCTGCAGTTTCTCTGCCAGAGCTTTGTTCCCACTTGTGAGCTGGTCTCCTCCTCCCTTGGTGGATTCATTTCCTCCCACACGCCTTGGAATTTCAAGACCTTGAGCTGCATTAGAACGTGGGCAAATTCTTCTATTCTTTTTATACTCTGAATTTAAAAACTTAACACTTGTCTTTCATTTCTATGCAGAGTGAAGTAGTACTTAGATTCCTTTAATACAGTTTCAAATTTGGCCAGAGTTAACTGAAAACACATCAAGCACTTCAGAATCACTTACTGTGAGAAACAAAGCTACTGTCTCTCTGCCTGCCTTTCTGCCAGTCTCCATGCTTGCTGACACAAGGTGAAGTTTTGCGTCCTCTGCATTTCTAGAGACTGTCACTGTCGGTAAGGCATTTTCCCCCTTTAGAATTCCTGACCCTAAGAATATTATATGGGTTTGGAGGTTATTTTTCTTTGTGTTTATAATCCTGTTATCATAGACAATGCGGTAATTGCGTAAAACAGAGGAAGATGTTCAGAATTCTTTTTAAATTTCTGTTCATTTTCTGACCACCACATGGTCCTTTGCAGAATACTGTCCCTGGTGCAAGGACCTGCTTAAAGTACACTTGACTGAACTGATTGTTTATAGCAGCAGAACTGTTTAGCTGGATCAAGGCCTGCCTCTGCCATGCTCAAGCAATGACTGTTCTGGGGTAGATACAGCGATACAGGCTTGTAGCAGATCTGAGCCAATGGCCAAATTTTGGTCAGTCACCTTCAGCATCCCAAGGCCTGAAGCTGACTCTGAGTCAGGTGTTTAGAACCCTTGTGCCATACCTAGGACATATGGTCTACATTCCTCAAATTTCTTACAGCTACCCTGGGTGCTAGCAGACAGATGCTGACCCTATATTACACCTTTTACCTCTCTTTCAGCTATTGCCACACCTAATGCCTCTCTTCCCTCCCTACCCACATTCGTCATCTTAAGCACACTGATTTCAAGGGATTCGGTGTTTGTGTAAAATAGCATTTGGTTTTCTGTAAGGGTTCAACTTATTGGCAAAGAGAATCATCAGCTTCCCTAGAGAGCTTAAGCTTCATGCCTAAAATGTAGCGGCAGGGAGAAAGAAAATTGTTTCTTTACATTATCTGAGAGTATTGCATTCTAGCACATTCTTAACATTATCCCCCATAGGAAAACACTGAAGCCGCAAAGACTGAGAAGGGTTTATGAGTATGCAAACCATTACGGCTCCTCTGTGGCTCATCTTTATTGTCCTCATCTGTAGACATCAATACTTTTGTTTTATTTTCTTTAATGAAAAGGGGGTTTAGTGAGAGCCAGAAGACTGTTTGGTACAATAAATCCCCAGTTCTTGGTTGTTTTCACACTACTCAGCAAATTCAAATCTGATGTTAACCATATGTAACTGGGCTGATGCCAAGCCTGGCCTCTGAAGCTGCAAGATGTTTTGGGACTCTTTGTCCATCAGGCAGCACTGCTTCCAGAATGGCTCCATAATCTCCAGGAAAGCTCCTGCTTTTGTAAGGATCTTAGTATGTGTTTATATGAGCAAGAGAAAAGGGGGATGGGAAGAGTGAAGTAAATGAAAGGAAAAAGGGAAGAATGGAAGAAATGATCATTAAGAACCACAAAGAGCTCAAAATGAGAAGACTGCATAAGGTCATGTTAGAGAGAAAAGAAAAAAAAAGAGTAGTAAAAATGGGGAAAATTGAGGAAGTTTAAAAAGAAGAAAAGGATAACATGGGGAAAAAACAAGCACACTTGAGACTTCTTTAACATTTATATGAATGCAAATTTAATTTTTGTAGTTCAGCCATTAATAATGCTCCATCTTCCATGCAAATTTAATTTCTGAAATCTGACTGTTAATATAAATGGTTGTTACTGATTACTCTTTGGTGCTGTGGTGTCTCACGGATGTTCAAAACCGGGTCTTACTGTGGTAAAGATTGAACAAACCCATTTGATATTCTACATGTTAATCTCCAAATCTCTGTTTCTGTTCATATATTATAGAGAGGGCGTAAGGCAACTCTCTAAGAATGCTTGACAGTGGCAAATCTTGGGATGATATGCTGAACAGAGCTACAAAACTTCGTACCAGTGTTTCATCCCCACTAAGTATGAAGTCTGAGGACAAATTTAATTCTAATGACCTTTTCCATCTGAAAATGAAGTCTGCATTGGCAGAGTTAACTCTGGCATTAAATGGTGAGAGCTCTTCACTGCAATATTTACGTTAACCGATTTTTGTGATGCAATTCCTAGTAAAAGTTCCAGCAGTAATAAAAGCCACTATAAAATAAGGTTGCCATTTTACAAGATACTTTGTGAAATACCATAAAATTACTTTTGTCATGATCACTATACCCACTAGAAAGATAAGAAAGTGAAACCATTTGTCAAATATGCAGGGATTATCTTCCCATTAAACACTTGGTCTTTAAATTGATGAATGTTCTGATATGACCCAAATAGACTGATTCATGTGGGTAAAGTTGTTTTTTTTTATGTTAGTCTGCAGGTCCTTCGGACAGTAATCACAAGGTCTAGCTTTTACCTAGTGTGCCTCTGGTTTTGTAGGCTGTTTCTGGAGTCAATAACATCCTTCAGTAAACAATCCACAGTGGCTAGAATAGACTTCTGTTCTGCAGCATCATTCAGGACTTGTTTCTTTTTCCTGATGACAGAGGAAATTGAGGATTAGCCTCAGAAAGCAAAAGTTAAGCATCATGAATAGCTTAAATGTAACCTTGTATTTGATTATGCATTTTATCTGAACACAAGTCTTTTCAATTTTAAATGTATTTTACTATTTTCTCTTCTAGACACCTGTGGGCAAGATAGCTTTGCAAGGTGGGAAAACCTCAGTCCTGAAATCCACCTCCAACTTCTGTAGGTGATACGTCTATTTATTCATTGTTTTTTACTGTTCTTTTGCTTGAGTTATTTTGGTTCTTATACCTCTCTACCACAAACTGTGTTCAGATTTTACTTTGCCCAGGACTTGCCAGTATTTCAATTCGCTTTAATCTGGTATATTACAACTAATATATGCTAGCAAATAGATTGCAGAACATGTTGTAGGATCTTTCCAGGTCAATGGATGTTTTCTCTTACACCTGAAATCACTGACATAGGGGTTAAGTGCTTCAGAAGGACGAGAACACAGGGGATTGCACCAACTGCAATGTCTCAAAAATAGCTGGTGCCACTTTGCCTGCTAGAAATCCATAATTTTCCTGCCATGTGACACACTTACAGCATTTCTGGTTGCAAGCATTTAGCAAATTCTTGCAAAATTCCAGACACTGTTGCAATAAAATATGGCTGTCTTATATAGAGAAGAGGCCAGGAGCAGAGATGAATAAAGAGGTCAAATCAGAACCTGTATTTGTAGTATTTTTCAAGAAGAGGAATTACAGTCTGTTGTAAAATGCACAATGTCTCAGGAACTTTGTATAAGCCAACAATCACTTATTGCACAAGTTAAACTAGGTTTTTTTCTGCACAATTGCCCAGCAAAGCTAACAAAGCTGAATCTGCAGTTCTGAGAATCATGGGAGGAAATAAAACCCCTGTCTATTAAAAGGATACAACAGTATATGGAAGATACAAAAGGGATGTTAAATAAAGGTCTGTCCCACTGCATGTACCTTTTTAGTGACATATTTTTAAATCCAGCTAAATTACAAGAATTGAATTTTCCTAATCCAGCAGTGAAGGACTCTGGTACACAGTAAAGTACAGAAATGCACTTTAAACATTTGTTACTGTAAAGATTTTCTTTCCTGAGTGAATGTTTAAAAAAAATGAAGTCAGTAGAATTGTGCCTCACAAGAGGAGGGGAAAACCATCAATAAAAGTCCACAGAAGATTTTCAAGGCTTTACTACAAAGGCTGCAGCCACTGCCTCAAGAACTATGGAAGCAATCAAGAAGGTGAAAAAGTGAGTCTTGCTGCCATGTAAGTATAACTGGGGGAAATAAAATCCTTTACATGACAACGTTTATGTGCTATTTCTACCAGCTTTACCCTACTGGGTACACAGCTGCTGGCTACTGGCTATGATGTGGGGCAAGTTCAGTGTAGCTTTAGAAAAAACAGGAGTGGCTGACTTGGTTTCCAGGCATTGTTGTTTTGGTCTAGCGGGAAGTTAACGTGTTGCAGTTATGTTGCCTGCAAGACTGGTGCTGAAGGCTTTCTCTATTAACTCAAAGTCCCAAAGTGCCCTATTAAGACAACTATAACATTCCTCTGCATGGGGAATTTAGCTGGAGATGAGATTTGGCCCTTGATCCTTGTGTGTGTGAAATGCTTTCTGCACCAGAAGGTTCTGCTTCCAGAATGAACCTGGACAGGCTACAGCATAGAGAAGCTGGCAGGGCATGGTTGTAATTAGAACTTCTGATCAAATGATTTATACAGTTGATGATAATTATCAAATAATATCCCAAATCAATACCGTGGCACTTTTTACAGCTTCAAGCATGATAAAAATGGTTTTTAACTCTTCAGTAGTTCTTCTAACTTGGAACAAAAGAAATTTTTACATCCAAAATACTGAAGAGTTGAATCATTCACTATAGAGAGATCTCTAATATTATATTCTTGGATCAGGATTAGAGGCAATTATAGCACTGTCCAGAGATAAAAACCAGCTGACAAGGGTGTTTCAATTCTAGTCATGGATGATAAACAGTGCGGAGGTGAAATGCTGCAGCTGCTGAGTGATAGAGATTGCTATCAGAATTAAACAGGAAGCCTGTGTTTTGCTGGATCAAGAAAGATTAGCCATGTTTTGAATATGGGATTATGAAGTAATTAAATGAAGACACATTTCTGACACAAATGCTACAAGTAAGAATGTAATTACTTTATATACAATGTTTCTGTAATTTATCATTCAGGTCTTTGACTTGCAAGCGTATCAGCCTGCTTCATACTAAGTGAAGTCAACCGTACTGAAGTCGCTGAAGGATTGAGCCTGGTGTGCTGTGCTAACAAGTGTGTTTTACAGGGATGAACTAGCTGCTGCTATAAATATATAATGGGTAGAATGCCTACAAGTTTGGGTGGAAACAATGTTCCACTGCTCCTTACCAGCCTGGCCTGGCAATTCATGACTTGGAGAAATGGTCAAGGGAGGATTAAATTGATCTGACCTGCAGTGGGATCAAGAAAGTAGTAACTATGCAAAACTGGTAAGCACTGGTGTAGTTCCATGTGCATAAAAATCCTCAAATGTGTAGCAGGTAATGTCTTTTGTGTATGATGGTGCTGAAATGCAGCAATGTCTGGGGTGAAACACGAGTCAAATGGAACTGTATATAGCTGAATGACAATAGATTTCTGTAAGCTCACTGGGGAAATCTCTTAACCATAAGATTTAAGATGGTGCAAGATCTTTAATGTCTGTGCAGAGAAGACAAATTCTCTGTTGTTAAAAGCCTTACAGAAAAGGCCCATACAGAATAAACTGCACAGTACTCTGTTAATCTGAGTAAGAAAGGAGAAAGCTTGTGTTCACCCTGCCAGGTAGAAGTTATATAAACCTTATCTGTCACTGAAACTAACAGTTTTATAGGAATGTCTGTGCAAAACAGAGAGATATTTGAGAGGAATACTTACCCTGGACTGCTATCAGAAGAATGGAATAGTCCAGTATAGGAGTGAAGGTGGAGCAAGGTGTTTGGATATGGATTTACATCCAGATCTGCAGGGTTTTGGTTTGGATTTCTTCTAGTTGTTGCTTTTATTGGGTTATACTTTGCCCTCCTGCAGGCATGTAGCTTTTGTTAGATTCTATGCGCACCAAGGGGAGACTCCAATGTGGGGTACTTTTGTGTGTATGTGCTTGTTCTCTGCTGTTAAAATTAATAAAACCTCATTTTTTTTTTTTTTTCAGTCCCAGAGGCTTTTATTGTGGTTACTTGGTATTTAGGAACTCTATTTAAAATTAGATCTAGGAATAGAACTGTATACTGAGTTCAGTGCTCAGACACAGCAGTAAAAAACAAATAAACGTGACCCTTTCCGCATTACTAAAGAAATGCCTAATGTGTCTGTCTGGACAAAGTAGAATTAACCCTGTTGATAGTTTTCTTGGAGAGAAAAGGCACTATTTACAAGACAGTTTAATGAACCATATTTGAAAAACGTCATATGGAACACTACTCACAGCTGTATTTAAAATGATTGGCAAAAGTATACATCCTCATTTTTGGGCATCATATTAATCAGCAGGGGATAAGTTCTCTCCTCCATCCAGGTGCAGAGACTGAGACCCTTAATGAGAGCCTCCCCTCCATATTTTAAAAATTGGGTTTGGATGTGAAATTTCCTGCTTTCCTGTCCCTCAAAATGCTCAGAAGTAAGAGGAGGAGGAGGAGTGCCTTGCTCACGGTCTTCGGGGATGTATACAGCAACAATCACCCAAATCCTGACGTAGGAAATCACCCAGTCCTCTTTCCCACCTCCTCAGTTGACAATGGAGAGCTTTCTCCTTTCTTGCTGGAGGTCTCCAGTTTTCACCCTAGTTCCTAGACCAGTATGTAGCTCCCCTCATCTGTCTCCTTCCCATTTTCAAAAATGGAAGATGGCTTTTCCCCACACCCTTCTGATGGCCTGGGCAGTCCCTACTTGGTTATCTGGTGTGGGAGCGCAACCCTCTTCACGGTGTGGGGTGTGTTCACCAAGGGAGGGGAGCTCCTTGTCAAAAGAAATTAAGAAGCCTGGGATGACTCCTGTGCCTTTGAAACGTCATTACTTTTGTAAATTGTAAAACCATTGACTCAAGACAGTCATATCCTACCCAGGGCTTACAAAAGCTGGCATTTGTTGGCGGGGGCAGTTACGTTTTTAAGGCCAGTTTTATGGCTCTGTAACTCTCCGGAGTGCAGCAGCAGTGAAGACTTGATTGCCGACCCCTCTGAAGAAGCTATCCCCAGCTTTCCTCACAGCCCTCCATCCTCCCCGGCTGCCCGTGCTGCCCCGCCCTTGGCTCCGCAGCCCTTTCAGCACGTCCCCGAGACACCGACCGTTACGGCGACCGTTGGGCGCGCGAGCGGCCCCTCGCCTCGCCCTTTACCTCAGGCGGGCGCTGCCCGCGAAACCGCGCTCCGCCCCCGCGCTGCCGCCGCCGCCGCCGCTCGGCGGGTAGATGGCGCCAGACCTCGGCTGCTGGCCCGCGTACGCCCCGCCACCACACACGCACACACAGCCGGAGCCGCTGACGGCGTCTACTCGGGGCTCGCCGGTTCTCCGACCCGCCGCCCGAGCAGCGGCAGCCGCACAAAGGGGAGGAGAAGGAGGAGGAGGAAGAGCGTACGGTGCTCGGAGCCCCGGCCGGCGGCACTGCCCGGAGGTAGGGGCTTCCTCTCCGCCCTGTCAGCCAAAGTTCGTGGAGCCGGCGCTGGCTGCTCCCGCGGGAGGCTTTACTGGGGTTTCGTAACGCTGTATTTTCCCCTGGCTGGTGTCTCTGCCCGGTCCCAGGTGACCCGTTTTATTTTTATTATCATTATGACTGTCGTTCCCCGCCCCTCCAGGCTGGGCGGGTGGGGTGGGTCTCAGCGCACCTGACAGCTCCGCAGCCAGAAGTTGGCGAGGGGCGTGAGGGGAGACGAGCCCGAACTTGGGTCCCCTCAAACTTCCCCGCCCGAGAAAGCCGCCCCCGCGGCCGCTGCCGCCCTCCGCGCCCGCTGCCGCCGCCTCGCCGCTCCGCTCCGCTCCCCTCCGCTCCTCTCCTCTCCTTGCAGATGTCGGGGGTGCTGGTAATCGCTGCCTGGTGCTTCCTGCAAGTGGAGAGCCGGCATCCTGAAATCATCACGAGTAATAGCAATCATGGCAATTTCCTGGACAACGACAAATGGCTGAGCACCGTTTCGCAGTACGATAGAGACAAGTACTGGAACAAATTCAGGGATGTAAGTACTTCTTCGTTTACTGCGTACTTCTTGTTCGTTCCATTTGACCGTAGCATCCTCTCGATGGGTGGCTGCTGGCTTTTAGAAGCTGTGGGTAGAAGAGAGATGCAGCTTGGGCAACCGGTTGCTGCTTGTAGGAAGGATGTTCAGAGCTGTTTGGAAGCTGGACAGACAGTCCTGGCATTCTTGATTACCCCATCGATTGGGGCAGCTTGGGCTCGGTGTCAGTCTCACTGAAATCATATGGTCTTCAATTTTCCTTTGGGGAGGAACTTTGAGCGAAGTTTCTGTGCCTGCTGCTTAAGAGGCTAGTTAACTGTAAAACGATGAAACAGTGTGTGTGTAAGAAGGGAATATTTACCAGTTCAAGCCACAAGGTGGTAAACAGTGAAGCTTTTTTTGCCTGCAGATTTGGTGGAAAACATTTTATTGTCAATTCTGCTCATGGAGATCTTTGATGCTGGTATAGGGTTAGAGGAAGCAGAGCTTTGGTTCAGGTCTTTTTTCAGTCTGGAAAATAGGGGTAACTTCAGGATGCGTTATGACATGTATCTGTACAAAACAAATCATTTTCTTAAGCTTAAAATTAATTCTTGAATACCCCTAGTTTGAATACAATTGTGTGTATTAAGTCAATGACTGGAGAAAGAGAAATGCAACATTTATGTTAAATGGAATATTTACGGAGCTCCTTTTGTTTCTGTTGTCTATACGCTGAAAAAGCTTTCTGGGAGCACACACAGAAAACCCTGCTTCAGTCAGCCCGAGACTGGATAAGGGAAACATTACTGTTAAATCACGAGCACATTGAGGTTAAGTGTTCCTTATTGCATGGGATTTGTGCACTGTGGCTGCAGTGTGACTCTAGGAAAGGGAAGAGTAGAGCTGGCTAGCAGTTCTGCTAGTACTATTCTGTAAGAATTTTTGTTTGTTTAGGAAGCTCTGGTGTTTTGTTAACATATTAACATGTTAAACTTTAATGCTATATGTTTGTCTCTGTGGTCTTAACACTGTATCTTACTGTGGCAGAGGAAGTCAAAGTATTACAGTTAAATGTGACCTGCCTCTGCCTAGCTCATTCTCTCTACGTTTTTCTGTAATTGTGGTCATCTCTGTGTCTGAGAAATCATGCTGCTCTGAATCTCAATATAACAAAGTATGGCCTTAACAATGGTGTCAACAGATATGTCAGAATGTATATTTGTGTGCAGTCACTGTGATGACATCTACCTACTGGTACTGTTGAAGTTCTTGTATAATAGGTGTCTGGAAAAGCCTATGCTTGTACAGTAACTACTATTTTATTAAGGGGACTTTATTAATAAACTTTATTAAGTTAATACGGATTTATAGATTTTTACCAGGCTCCAAGGGAATCTTTGTTAATATCTGGTTTAGTCTCCTGGGGAATGCAGGTTAAGGGTTTTACTTGTTAATTTCTACATCCAACTTGATGTGAGAATTCAGCAGCATTTGAAAATGGTAAATTGAATGGACTGCCAAATTAATTTGAAAACACTTTTAACTAGGGACAGATTTATAGCAAGGGACATCTTTCAACAGTCTCCTTCCAAATTGAGGCCTTGTATTAATCACAGTCCTTGACCTTAAAGTTTTTATTTAATTTTATGCTGTTATTCTTTTTTGAAGCCTGGAGTCATTGCAACTTGTCTTCTCGTCCCCTTTCCCTGATCTAACAAGTGCAATTGTCAGACAAATTATTCCTCTTCCTGTAGAAGGTGTTTGTAAAGATTACCTCTTTCATGTTTTAAGGTTTCACACCTGAAAATGTGGTTTTAGACTTTCTGAAAATGCTAACAAAACCCATAAAGCCTCAGAACTCTTTTCTATAGGAAGAATCATTTTATGGAAAAAAAACCCTCTTAACCAGTCCTCTGCCAAGCAAAAGCAAATAGTATAAAGTTCACACAAAGTTTAGGTATCTTTCTTCCCAGCCATCTTAATTTTTCTATTTAATTACTTCAAAACTAGCATGTTACAAATACATATGATTATCCATGAAAACTTTTATGGGGCAAATTAACAGAAACTGCTAATCATCTCCTACCTAGCTTTTTAAAAAAAAAAACAAACTTGCATATGTAATTAAGCTCTTAATAACTTCAAGCTTCAAGCAAAGCGATTTATTGCATCGTAATCTTCTGTGAGGGGTTCTGTGTCCACAGATGAAGACATGCATAGGTAGAGTTGCTGCCAATGTAGTAGGTACAGTAGAAACAGCACGCTTTGTGCATACTGAGATGTCATTAGAAGAAATGTGGTCCTTGCTTCATGGCCTGTTGTTGGGGATAGATTGTTAAAACATTTGTTAAAAGACTGCCTGGTGAGATGCAGCATAACAGTATGAACTGCTATGTATGGGGTAGGCTAGCATTTCATTCATAATTGTTGAATTGTAGGGAAACTGTCTCCTCATCTTCCCTTCATTCCCAAACTGTAACTATATATACATCATTGCTAGATGAGTGGGTGTGGACTTTGCATGGGAGGTGGAGCATAGAAGTGGTGTTTCAGTTAAAACCTTCTTGGGTCTGACACTACAGCTACTACAGAGCAAATGACCTAGTTCATTCCCTGTAAATCAGCAGAAGCAAGGTTGCAGTAATTATCATAATTACATTTAATAGCTTTCTGAATTTTATGTTATATAAATAAAATTGCACAATTATTTACATAACTGTGTCCTCATGTAGAGTAGGAGAAACACTGTCACGTATGGAGCTAAGATTTGACTGTTTTGGGTGTGGCCACTTTGTACATGCATGCAGCATAAACATCTGCGCACACATGTGTGTATAAATCTGTTAAAATGTTGCAGTACTGTGTGGATTTTTACAGATGATATATAATTGAATATAAAGTTTTAAATTGGGCTTCTCTCAACTTTTTTAGTTATTCTTTTCAAAATCAATTGGTTGGTCAGCCTTATTGAGCTATGTCCAATATGGCCTGATTTGAGAAGACAGCTATTGATCGTTTTTTTTAGTATGACCCATATTTCTTTTGGGCAAAGACAGCATGGTAGTTGCACTTAATGGCCCAGCAGTCATTACTTTTCTTCTGTGAAAAGACAGCACAGAAGTAGACCTCATTTGAAGCCTAATCAGGTTAAATTTTTAAGTCTGACTGAATTTAATAGTGTGAAATGATGACCTGTCAACATTTTCAAAAGGCCTCAAGGGATCTGTTTAAAACAATACTTTACAATACAATCTTTTCACATGATATGAACACAATTTGTAGAATATTCAAGTGCTCCATTTTTAAAAACAAGCAGAGCCTGTAAATGAATAGTAAGACCAATGTGACTGGTCTGTTGTGAAGCACATGCTATTGAAAATCTTGTATATTGTCCAGCTGTCCAGTATCAATAATGGTGTAATGTCTGATATATTCATAAGCTTTTGTTACAATCTGAATTTGATATTCCTATTTGTCTTCCACTCCTTTTTCCTTGTCTGCCATGGGTTTTCTGTGTGACCAATGACAAAAATCTTAGCTCTGTCTTAAGTCCCATTTTTATAGTTGGGGATAACAGTATTTCTCTTCCTCACAACTGTGTGTTGAAGCTGTAAAAAAGAAAGGACAGAGCTCAGGGTCTGTGGTAATATGGAATTTACTATTCACCTAATCCATATATTGAAAGTGGCTTGATACATACTTGAGTAACTGACTAGGTCTAGTTTAGTAAGTATCTAAAAAATAAAACCTAAATCAGTATAACGCTTACTTTTTTCTTTTTCTAGTAATAAAGCTGGAGTCTGTAGGAAGGAACTGCAGCTATTTCCTTTGTACAGATTTGAGGCCTGGAAAAGCAGACATCAGGGATATGAGAGTCAAATTATACTTTTTGATATTACAAAAACAAATGTTAAGGCCTCGATCTTTCGATCAAATCTATCGAAAGAGATCCCTTGGCTTAAGAGGAGCTCAAGCACAAATTCGACACCTGAATGTGAAGTGAATTCTTATGAGTCTTAGAAAGCATTTATAATGTGAATAGCCATACACATTATTGTAATAGGTCACACTGCAGCATCTCATTGTGTTCATAGAGGCTTGGCACAGAAGGCATAGTGTAAGTGTCCACTTAGTGTTAGGCCTGTCTTTTTAATCAAAATTATATGAGCAGACTAATTCTATTACTTCTACTTGGAGTTATGTCTATTACATTATTAATGCTTATATATAAAAAGGTAATAAGTTCAACTAGCTATGGATTAAACTGCAAAAAGGAAGAAAAAAGTGAAATTAACTTGGAGGATCTAGTATAAACCATACAAGGAATTTCTATGAAGTTGAAAGCTAAGAATCTTGGCATGAACTCTGGTTTCAGTGCATGTTTATGCATGGCAGGCTGCCAGACCATGTTCTGAGCATTAACTAAGCTGTTTCTCTAAATGTTATTGCTTACAGAGTTCCAGTTCAGGCTATCATGTTAAAACCCCCATGCATTATATGCCTGGAGATGCTTTGAGACTGTGCATGCCTAAGAAGTAAGGCATGAAATGTCATCATCTGTGTGTATACGTTTCTCAGACTTACTGTGGATAAATAGTTACATATAACTATCAGCAGCATGAGTAGTCATATATAAGTAGATTAGGTTAGATATTAGATTTCCCAGGTTGGTCATAGACTACCATTCCCTGATACGATCCACTGAAGAGACAATTTTTCAGTTATTGAGTACATCACCTTTCTGAGCCTATGAGTTCCTCCTCACACCTGATCAGAAGTGCAGTGTTAGGTGATAAAGAAAATACAAGGCTAGGAACTGGGGGACCTGTATTGTTCCAGCTTTGCCACTGATGGATTGTTGGACTTTGGGCTGGCTCTTCACACTTCTTCACTGCTTTTCCCATTGTTGCACTTACCTTTCTCTGATCTGTTTAGCCCAAAATTAGAAGTGTGGTAGTGAAACTTGATAGCAGAGAGTTGGAAAACATGACCAGTACTGAGAAGGGTTGGAATACCAAGCAGGCAGAATTGGAAGACCTTGGGAACTCAAGTAATAGAAATGAAATGAAATTTAAAAGTACAAAGTAGAAGGTCATGGAATTGAGAGCTAACACGAATTTATTCTGGGTCCTGGCCGCTCAGCTTGAAATAGATGAGAGGGAAAACCTGTGTACTTTTATTGATTTGCAGAGTTATTCTAAGTAACGAAAGTAATGCTACTCTAAGGAGAGCAAATATATTGTAGGAATGCATAAAATGAAAGATCTCTGGTTCCGTTCAAGAAATAAAATTGTACAATGTATAGAAGAGAATATTAATTATGAATATTGTGAGCACTTCTGATCATTGAAATTCAAGAAAGACAAATTTTTCTGGAGTTGGTGAGCCAAAGGCCTTCCAGCATCATGGGGGAAAAGACTCTGTTTTAAAATAATATACTATATTAGTTCACTCACACAAAGCTAATTGTGTAAGAGTAGATTTGCTAGAATGTTTATTGAGAGAGGGACTGCAAAAGCTGCCTTGCGTGAAGTTGAGATAAAGAAGTAAGTGGATAATTGGTGACAAAAATAACCTTATTTCTGAATTTAAGAAAAAGGTTATTATTCCAACCACAGTTATGTTTTAAAAAGTTATCTTAATAAGCACTTCAGTTTCAATATGTAGGCTGTATGTTAACAAAAGAGATTATGATGTAATAAACTGTAATAAATGAACCTGGATTTGGGGATTTTAGAGGCCTTGGAGTTTTATATCACATGTGGCTGTCTGTTAAGTTTAAAGCCCCTTGCAGGTGGTTGTCTTGCTCCCTATCCATACAGCTCCTAGTGTGGTGGTACCTGATCTGCGATACCCAACTATCCCCTGACCCTTTGGGATTTTTGAGCTAACAGTTGATTTGTGTAGAGTGGGTTCTTTCTGCTATCTCTGCCCTGGCAGATCCATGCCTTCAATGTGATCTCGCTACCAAGGACTTGACCAATTTCAAGATACCGCCTGATACACTAGATGCTAAGGGGAAGCTACTTAGTTTGGGATTGCATTTTCTTTTTCTATGTTGTATTTAGGTCTACAGGCAGAATGAAGTATTTTTCTGCCAACAATTTATTACCAGAACATCACATTTTCTACTTTCTACTAGCCTCAAATGTAGGCACAGGTTTTTGTGTGATTCAGTGATCAATACATTCAATATATATATTCCTGGAGAAACCATCCAGGCCCTGCTAATTATGTAGTAGTGAAGATAGTCATAAGGAAGGTTACAGTACACTTGAAGAATACCTACTAGTTAGGTAATGGATGTACCCGGTCAGTAAAGTGGCTGGGTTATGTGATGGGACACAGGCACCTCAGGCTTGCTTCCCAGGAGATTATCATTGCAAGCCCACCTTGAGATTTGAGTGAAGATGAAGATTGTGTGTATGGATTCCAGTGGGTCTGGACTGAAGTACAACAGAGTTGAAATGTGATTTATAAGTCTACCCAGACATTCTTAGCATAGGTTGTCTCTTAGGGTAATTCTTAGTCAACAGAAGGACAAGGCTGGAATATAAATGTGATTGAAAAGTACAGCTGAGATGTACTTGCCAAAGCTGCATGAAGTTTAAAAGAATAGCAAAACATGAGACTGAATCTGTGCAAACGTAATTCATAATCAGCTTCTTACAAACAGAAGAGGTATGCTTACTAAAAATGCCCTTCTCAAACTTGACACTTTCCTTCTGCAGTGGACAAGGGGAAAAATAATGGCATTTATGTCAGAATAATTAACTTGGCAGGTACAGAGCGCCAGCTTTTTGTAATTAGCTGACACTTATCCACCTTCCCTGGGAATTACCTAAGACTCCAAAGCTAAATAGGTCAGTAGAAAACTAGCGTGTTAGTTTCTGTATTATATGTTTCAAATTATAACTTGAATAGTTTCCTCACAAAAATGTTCTGTAGACTGCAGTCACAAATCATATCCCTGCTATGGAATTCTGTAGATTTGAAGTTTTCGCTAATATGTTTTACAGGTTTTTAGAGTAACCATTCTTGTATTCTACTTCTTCCCGCCCCCCTCCCCCCACCCCCGGTGCGAGGATGGGGACTGC
>JANHGO010000045.1:21379967-21533675 GCA_024606505.1 Aquila spilogaster | reverse complement strand
CCTACCTGTGCAACCTGGTCTAGGGAGCTGCTTTGGCAGGGGGTTGGACTCGATGATCTCTAGAGGTCCCTTCCAACAACTACAATTCTGTGATTCTGTGATTCTGTAAACCCGAGTGGTCAGACTGTCTTGATCTTGAGCAGTCGAGTTTCTCTGAAGCTTTGTGGCCAGGTCTTTGTTCAATTCCTGAGTGCAAATTGCTTCACATTTTGGCTCAGCAGCAAAATTTGGAAAAAGTAGATCACTAATGGTTGGATTACAATACTGTAACATGTTTATCTGATATTTAACCTTAGTAAAAAGTTTCCAGAAATGAAGGGCAAGTTATTTTCCTCCCTGCTAAAGAACAAAGTTACAACAAATATGGCTGTTTCCTGAATATATTTTACAGACATGTTTCTCTTTTTGGGTTCTTACACTCTACCAAGTTAGGGAGGAAGAGCTTCAATGCAAAACCAAAGAATTTTGTGAGTTCCCCATAGGTTTATTCACAAGGTCACATCTATGTTTAAGCACTATGCTGAACTAACTCCTGCTATTAAGGATCTAGCGAGAACTGTCTCATATTTTATGTATGAACTGTGAAATCCCTAGTTGACGTTACAATATAAATGCTAGCAATTATTTTTACGTTATGGCGGAAGACAGCATTCCGATTCTGGATTGCATTGCTCTAACAGATGTAGACTATGAGTCTGTCCTTGTCCTGAAAAGTTTACAGTTTAATTATTACTTGAAAGCAGTGTGAGGGTCAACAGTCTCACACCTACAAATACATATATTTTTCTTCTCAATTCCCCAAAGAGATACACAAAAACATTGGTAATTCATTTAAGATTTCATTTAAAGAAAATGAGATGTAGGAAATAAAACTGAGTCTGAGGGGAGAAAAACATGAGTAAGATGCCTCAAATCACATGGAAAGTACAATTTAAGGAAGAAGTATACTTGAAAAGCTATTATTTTGTTAGGCAGAACCTGTTCACAAAAAATGGACAGTAATCAGAGTGAAATAAATATATTCTTATAAATTTATGTCATTATCAAAGACTGACTTAGAAAAATAGCATCAGAATCCCAACAGAGTCATGCAGACAGATGCCAGGAGAAGTGGAGTAAATGTGTTATCTTCCAGAACAAAGGTCTAAATGTGCTTCATTCTATATGATCAAGTTTGTGAATGGACAAAATAAATATTAGTCAATAAAATCAGGGTTAGAAAAAATAGGCAGGAGTTTATAACAACAGTATAATATAAAGATATATGCTGTTTCATATAGAATAAAAATCAAGACATTCAAATAACTAGTAATTACAAAAACAACAGAGAATATATCTCGTTTAGTAGGTCAAAATGATATTCTGCCATCCCTAGGGTTTGCCAAAGATGTAGTTAAAGTTGCAATGGGTATTACAAACTGCACTGCAACCTTTAATATAGAAGGGTCTATATTTAGAACAAAGAAACACTGTTAGTGCTTTTTTAAAGCGTTATCAGAGCAGACTGTTCTCAAATGCATGATGGTAGATCCAGTTTGTGAAAGGAATCTCAATCACAGCAAACCAGCCCTGAAACTTTGATTTCAGGTGCAAATCTGCTGTGGAACTGTGGCTTCTGCACCTGAATTGCTCTCCAGTAGTTCATGATTCTTGGAGCATAGTCTCTCTGACTTGTCATCTCATCTACAGACCATATAAAAGTAAAATGCAGGATAAAATTATGTACAGGATTTTTCTGCATAATGTTGTGGGCACTTTATATTACAACAATGAATACACCCAAATGACGAGAGGTACAGTCTTGGATCTAATTATGAGGAAGAACTACATCACAAGGACATAAAATTCTTACACATAATGAATATGGATTTATTAACATATTGGATTATGGATACAAAGCATTACCAAGCTCTCACATCTTCCTAAAACTCATGGACTGTTACCAAAACTTGACCCTGTTGTTTGGATTTGATACTGTGCCATTGCAGAGTTTTGCTGCCTGCCTCAGGGATCATGTGCAGACTGTCAACATTTTGGGGGCATACCTGGAAAACAACAGAGATGATCCACAAGTTCCTGTTATGTGGCTTGGTAGCCAATAAATGATGCAAGAGATGCAGAAGATGTGAGGCCTCGTTGTTTATGGAACTCTGCAGGTATTCATTTGCCTGTGGTTCCCCAGGAAAATCCTTTCCTTTTTAAAGTTCACAGGAACTGCTGCCATACCCATCCAGCATTAATATTCAGAATCTGCACTCATAATCCATTGCTAAGCAACACTTAACAAATTGATCTTGCATTAAGCAAGCTCTGGAGCTTGAATAATACATTATTTCCTCACTGCTTATAACCAGTGAAAACCTTTGGTTGCCTTTTGAATGTCACAATATTGAAACTTTTTTATTTTAAACACGGATTATAATTGTTTAAAAAGTCCATTTGGATTAAGGATCAGATGTAAATTCATCCTTGGCATTGTTCAGCGCTAAAAGTAAATAAATTACAAAAATTGTTCAGCCCGTAACGGCTGTAGAAAACTTAAAAATCAAAAGGAATGTAATACAGAGACAGCCACATCCTTATTTTGTATTCAGATACATTGAGGGCAATTCCTTGTCAGCTACTATGTGTATATCTTAAGCATCTCTGTGACTGTTTATTTACATTCTGCATTAAGATCAAACAACTGTGTGCATTTATATGCTGAATACAGGAGTTTCTTCTTCCCGTACAAGATTATTTTATGTACATAGGAAATAACCTTGCCTCTCTGGAGTTTTCTGAATGGCTGCTGAGGATGGAATTCCATGCCTTGAAGTTGCTAGAAATTACCTGTTTTGTCTTCTAACCCATTTCTCTGCCACTGCAGGAGAGCTCCCCTGGGTATATTCACCAATGCCTTAATCATCCTGTTCTTAAGAGTCTCAAGCAATGTCTCCTTTGGGAGTTGACTGCAGTCTATTAGATCCTAGAGCTAGACAGCACTTATTTATATTCATCCTATATTTATTAAGCCAGAGCTCTTCCTGTCTCTCTCCTTCCCTAGGCCCTGATACATCAGTTCAAGAGAGAATGTGGGAAGTAATTTTCCTATAATTTCCAAAGATCTAGGTTCTAGGACAATTATGTATTCTACCACCTTCAAACTTTTCTTCACTCCCATGGAATGATTTAATGTCTAAAAACTCTTAAAAATTGGGCCCTGGAGAACTCAAATTGATTCATTTTAATTACCTTACACTTCATTTTATAAGACAGTTTCCTAAACTAAATTTGAAATATAATTTTAACTCATAATTCTTGATAGACTTCAAATAAGGTATTAATTTGTTGACATTGCCTATGAATTATTTTCTTTCATGCTCTACTTTTCTTCATCAAAGAATCTAGTGTCCATTTTGTAATATCTGTGATTGATGTAAGGAGCATTTTAAAAAGCCTCTTCCAAGAACCTGTACTTTGCTTTTAGGAAGTGTACAAGTTATTTAAACGTGTAGTGAACATAGACTACGTATCATTTTCTCAAAGGCCTTTTTTTTTGTTGCAGAATTAACTAAAATACTGCAGATTCTTGTCTTTAGGACTTTTTTTTCCTATTTTTCATCATCAGTGTAAAACTTCAAGTTATGTCCGTTCTGTATTTCACTTTCTTGATCACTCCCTGCATAGTATCATCTACAAATTTCAGGACTGGGCTGCACATGCCTTTTACCACGTAATCAAAAGTTTCAAAGAAGACAATCCTAACATTCACACTTGATTTTTCACTAGATACTTCTCCATGGGCAGTGTCTCAAATGCTTGACTAAAATATTTACAGCTTTTTCTTCAAGCATTGATTTCCAGGTGCAAAGTCTCGTTACTACATCTACTATACGTGTACCCTGTTCACATGTTCCACCACAAGCAGAGCAGGAAAAGTATTCCCTAGATTACTTCTCTGCAGTGTTATTTCCACCCTAGCTTACTCTGCTACTGGATCTGCATCACCATTTTGTCAAATACTTTACATTTTTGCCTGTCTAGCAATCTAGAAGAACATTTGCAGATAGGTCAGCCTGGAAAGGCTAAACTTTGGCCTTGGTCTAGATGATCTTCTAGACATCCCCTGTTAAAATAAGATTTTCAGCGTTTTTGAGTAATCATGCAAATAACTGAATGAATTAATCTACGAAGAGGTATAAATAAAGGCAGACACATTCAGGCCAATGTACGCAAAACTGACAGAATGTTCACTCTGTTTAACTCAACATAAACTTCTACAGTCTTTGTTCAGCACAGAGTCACTGAATTCTCTGAAATTTTTATACGTCTGTGAGAAAAAAAGTTAATATCTAATCTTTATTTAATAAAAGTGCAAATTGAATAAAAACCATGAGCATAAACTTAAAATGTCCCATGGGGAAACATCTAGGCCTTTGAATTCTGGAAGCTGAGTCTTAATATCTTTATCTCTCCAAAAATTTTTGCTTTTTCTTTATATTTCACCCTGTTTCACTCCTTATCTTTATTTATGATGACTGCAAGTCATGATTTTCCTGTGATAACACAGGGTCCAATGCTGTAATGTTAGTGCATCTGATGCAAATATCCCACCATTTGAAGGAATTGCACTTTTTCCACTGAGCTGAGAAGAAAAATATTACTCAGTGCTTTCCCATATAATCTTAGCATTTTGCTCCTGCTGAATTTGTCGACGTATATTTATTGGGCATAAATCAGGATGTAAATACCTGGCATTAATTCTACAGTCTTTGTATTTTGGGATGAAACATAACAGTTTGCATTTATCACAAATACAGGAAACCAAATTATCAATGTAAAGAAGTAGTCAGATTTTAATGCCCTTATTTCCTTCTTTTGGGGATTTAGTAACAGAGATGTCTCAGTTGAGTGCAGTTGAGGGGCCCAAGCCATAGTGCTGGTTTTACACCTTCTTCTTCTGACTTTTTAGCCTCATGTCTATGACTTCAGCTTTAGTTTTTGACCATCTAAGCAACAAATTTTCTGTTTCCCGTTGAATAAAATGTCAGCAACTGAAGACCTATCTTCTGCTAAAACTATTTTTAAATGTTATAGTGAAGTGTGGAAATGACTCCAGCATGTCACAACAGGTTCTTTGTTCTTTTGACACTCGTGCTCAGTGATAGCTTGAACTACAAATAGTAAGATATATCGGTCAGGATTCTGAAGTCTCATTTAAAATTGATAGCTTAAAATTACACATAATAAACAGCCTATTGAGCTTGTCAGAATTTACATATCTAAAAAAATAAATTGAGACATAGGATCGTCTGCTTAATTGTAGCATCTTGCAAGAAAGCTGTGGAGAGGAACAGAATATAATATAGCTCTTTTCAAGCCATCATTGTTAAATCCTTCTATTGAAGATGACAGCAGAGGACAGACAGTTTCTTTTATGTGGCATCAATATGACGGTGATTGTCTCCTAATAGGTTCTTTCAGGCAGTGTGGTCTCTACTTATTGGCCTACATGACAACATTTTATAGTTTGTTCTTCATTTGAGGCCAGACTTCAGTCCATCTCCCAGACTTTTAAATGTCATGCTTGTGTACATCCTCACACATTGTCCTGTGCAGCTTTGATGACTACTGTCATTGCCCCTTCAATAATGTAATAGTCTCCTTAAAAAGAGTCTGTGGGCCTAAAATGTGCAGGCCTGACTTGTGCTAGTAGTATTAATTTCTTTCTTCAGGGGGATCTCACGTGTGGCTTTGGAGCCTGCAATTTATACTTCATCTGAGGTCACATGGGCTGCTTTTTGTGAATTAAATTTAGGGAAACATGTATGTAATCAAGCTCCGTTGCACTTCTCTCAAATGCTCCAGAATGTGTGCATGCAACCAAGAATCCTGTACTTGTAGATGAGGAAAAATAATCTTAATAGGTTGTTTGCCAGGCCTCTGGCAATGGCAATAAGTTGTCTATACTCAATTTGAGCTGACTTTAGGATCCCAAAGTACTTATGAAAAATATTAAACCTTTGGTTGAGATGAAAAATTCCTTTTTTATCTGAGCATATTGCTACCGGGTTTTTGCAGCTGTAGTGGTCTCCAGAGTAAGAGAACTGACAAGTGTCTGAAAAAATCCAAGAACTACTTTGTTTATCCTCATGTCCCAGACTTCAAAATTGGTTACTCTTTGATATGATTAGCAATTCAGGATAAATTTGCAAGCTCAGAACCAGTTCCATACAGAGCAGCACTGTTCTCGTTTCATCAACCCTATAAGCACCAGTATGAGGAGCTTGTGTTACGTTAGAAAGACGGTCTGCTTTTCACACATCTTTCTTGTAAGGGACGTTGGGTATATAAGAATGATGAATCCAAGACATAGGGCCAAGAAGACTTCAAGAAATGATCTAATCAATCTACAAAGAGTTGGTAAAAGTTATTTCCTCTGCTTACACTTTGTTTCCCTCCCTGCAGACCGCTTTCAGAGCCTGATGGTGCACAGAGAACAAAGGTTTATTGTTTCAGGCATTTCTGTCCCTTGCTGAAAAACTTTTCCAGTTTATGTGAATAGTTCCTCAGAGTCTATTCATAAGGAAACAGTTCTGTTTTTCCCATCTCGGGGAATACTGTTCTTGGGCTAGACCAACGAGCAGAGCATTTTACTCCTTTTCATCCTGTCCTTTTTTTTTTTAATCTTTGCATTAAAATGAGAGGAACTTTTCTACAACTTGAACTGCCATTTTTTTTTCAGTGTTCTGAAAACTTCCTGGATCCTCTGAAGACATTCACATATCCTCCTTACTTGTCTGGGATTTCTTGCTTTCTGAATGACTTGGAATCCTCAAGAGCAGGAATCAGACCAAAGGAACATTTTCCCTTGAAGTAAATGCTATCTGTATCTTATCTCATATTCACGTCCTTGTAGATTTGATTAACCCTCCTAAGAGAAAGTGTGAGGTCCCAATTAAACACCTGCAGACACAGTTGCTTAGCTTGTTCTGTGTTCTTTGTTTATTTGCTTTTGATTTTGCTAAAAATACTATTTTGGGGCATCTTATCTGCTTGTGCACCAGAATCCTACCTAAAATTAATACATCTCAGTTCCTCTCAGGCAGATAGTCCATTTATCTTCTGCTGCAGTGAAACGCAATGCTCCTATGAAGAATTTTTCCTAGCTGCTAATGACTCTGTCATGGTTTTTGATGTAGCGCATGTTCTGTTAGGGCATGTGAAATCACATAGGTCTTTGCTATTATTGCATTTCTTTCCAAACATCTGCAAAATTTTGTCTCAAACATATGGTACTGTGTGCTACCTCATGTAGTACTCTGTGTGTGGACTCTGACATTCAGTTCTGTATATGTCTGTGGCCCCAGGCATCCATTCTTGAAATATCAGTGGATTATTTTTACTCTCCGTGGAATCAAAGCGCTGCCTACCTTCCATAAATTACACCGTAGCGTGAATTTCATTTAGCAGATTCTGATTGCTATGTCTGGGGTGAATTCTGGGTCTTACACAGTTTCTCTGCCAGAGCTTTGTTACCAGTTCTGTGTTGGTCCCCTCCTCCCTTGGTGGATTCAGTCCCTCCTACACACCCTAGAACTGCATCTCCTTGGGCTACATTAGACATGGACAAATTCTTCTCTTTTTTTTGTACTCTGCATTTATTAACTTTACGCTCGTTTTTCATTTCCATGCAGAGTGAAGTACTCCTCAGATTCCTTTAATGCAGCTTCAAACTTGGCCAGAGTTAACTGAAAGCACATCAAGCACTTCAAAAGCAGTTACTGTGAGATATAAAGTGCTGTCTGTCTGCCTCCCTTTTTGCCTGTTCAGTGCTTGCTGACACAAGGTGAAGTTCTGCATCCTCCACATTTCAAGAAAGTGTCACTATGGGTAAAGAATTTTCCCCCCTTTTAATTCTTGCCCCTAAGAGTACTTTCAGGGTTTGGAGTTTCTTTGTTGTTATAATCCTGCTATCATAGTTCAGTAATTGCTTAAAGAAGGGAAGATGTCCAGAATTCTTTTAAATTTTTGTCCCTTTTCTGGCCAGCGCATGGTCCTTCAGAGAATACTGCCTTTAGTGCAAGAACCTACTTGAAGTCCAATTCTCCACATCACTGAATTGATTGTTTATAGCAGCTGGAATGTTTTGCTGGATCAGGGTCTGCCCCTGTCGTTCTTGAGCTGTGACTGCACTGGGACAGACACGGCTATATGCAGCCTGTGGTGGATTTGAGCCAATAGCCAAGTTTGTGTCACCTTCACTATCCTACAGCCTGAAGCTGACTATAATAATCAAATATGCAGAACCCCATTGCTGTGCCTGCACCATACGGTCCATATTTCTCACTTTTCTTACTGCCATCCTGGGTGCTGGCAGATGCAGGTGCTGACCCTACCTTGCACCTTTTGCTTCTCAAGTATTGCAACACATAATGGCTCTCTTCCCTGCCTGCCAAAACACTGCAACTCATGCACACTAACTTCAAGTGATTTGGTGATTGTACAAAACAGCATTATTTTTTCCCACAAGGGTTCAAGTTATTGGAGAAGAGAATCATCAGCTTCCCTAGAGAGCTTAAGCTTCATGACTACAATGTGGTGGCAGGGAGAAAGAAAATTGTTTCTCTACATTATCTGAGAGCATTGCATTCCAGCACATTCTTAACATTATCCCCCATTGGGAAACATTGGAGTCACGAAGACTGTGAAGGGTTTATGAGTATGCAAACCATTACAGCTCCTTTGTGGCTCATCTTTATTGTCTTCATCTTTATACATCAATACTTCTGTTTTATTTTCTTTAATGAAAAGAGGGTTTAGCAGGAGCCAGATGATTGCTTGGTACAATAAATCCTCCTTTCTTGTTGTTTTCACACTAGTCAGCAAATTCATGTCTGATGCTGACCCTATGTAACCGGGTTCTAGACCTGGCCTCTGAAGTTGGAGGACATTTTGGGACTTGTTGTCCATCAGGCAGTGCTTCTTCCAGACTGACTCAGTAATCTCCAGGAAAGCGTCTGCTTTTTTAACGGATCTCAGTATGTATTTATATAAGCAAGAGAAAAGGGATATAGGAGGAGTGAAGTAACTGAAAGGAGAAAGGGAATTGTGGAAGAAATGATCATACAGAAGAGGAGCTCAAAATACGAAGACTTCATAAGTCTACGGTAGAGAGAAAAGAAAATAGAGATACAAAAAACACGAGAAATAGAAATAGTTAAAAAAAAAAAAAAGAAGAAAAGAATACCATGGGGTAAGAACACCTGACATTTCTTTAACTACTACAGGAATGCCAATTTAATTTTTGTATTTCAGCCATTAATGATGCTCCAACTTCCATACAAATTTAATTCCTGAAATCTGTGCTAATGGAGTTATTTATTATCATTTGGTACTGTGGCATCTCACAGATGTTCAAAACGGTCTTAGCATGCTTAACATTGGACAAGTCTGTGTGATATTCCACACAATCTTCAACCATCTATTTCTGTTCATACATTATAGAGAGGGTTTATGGAACTTCCTAAGGTTGCCTGGCAATGGCAGATCTTGTGGTAATAGTTTTCAGGCTGAGCAGAGATATAAAACTTCATACCAGTCTTTCTTTCCTGGCGAGTATGAAGTCTGAGGACAAATTTAATTCTAATGACTTTTTCCATCTGAAAACGAAGGTTGTATGGGCAGAGTTAACTCTGGCATTTAATGGTGAGATTTCTTCACTTCAATATTTATGCTAACCAATTTTTGTGATGGAATCCCTTGTAAAAGTTCCAGTAGTAATAAAAGACACTATAAAATAAGGCTTCCATTTTACAAGGTACTCTGTGAATAACGTAAGATGGCTTTTGCCATGATGACTATACCCACTAGAAAGATAAGAAAGTGAAACCATCTGTTAAATATAAAAATACAGTCATTAAATTGGTAAATGCTCTGATAGGACTTGAACAAACTGATAGGACTTGAACAGACTGATACACGTGGGGTAATATTTTTTGGTTTGCTTTTTTTTTATGTTAGTCTGCACTTCCTGAAGACAGTAATCACAACTGTACCTCTTTTTTATCTTTGCAAGTTCTTTGTGGAGTCAATAACAACCTTCAGCAAACAATCCGCAGTGCCTAGGATAGAATTCTGCTCTGAGGCATCATTCAGAAGAACCTGTTTCTTTTTACTGATGACAGAGGAAATTGTGAAGGATCAGCCTCAGAAGACAGAACTTAAACACTGCCCATACCGGCCTCAATCTTGTCTTTCAATTTCAGTGTACTTTTGACTTTGATTATACTTTTTTCCTTTTGTGTGTGAAAATTCAAGTCTTTTCAATTTTAAAAGTATTTTTTCTTTTCTCTTCTAGACAACTGTAGGCAAGATAGCTTTGCAAGGTGGTAAAAACTCAGCCCCCAAAAAGCACTCCCAAGCACTTTATTTATTCATTATTTACACTGTTGTTTTGCTTGAGTCATTATGTTTCTAATACACCTCTACCATAAACTATAAATACCTTTTATTTTTCCCAGGACTGGCCAGTCTCTCAATTCATGTTACTCTGGGATATTACAACTAATACATGCTAGTAAATAGATTGCAGAACATGGTGTGAGATTTTTCCAGTCAGTGACTGTTTTCTCTCACACTGAAATCACTGATGCTGGGGTTAAGTGGTTCAGGACATGAACACAGAGGATTGCACCAACCACAGCATCTTCAAAGCAGCCAGTGTCACTTTGTCTGCTAGGAAACCATAATTTTCCTGCCAGTTGACATACCTGTAACATTCTTGTTTCAAGCATTTAGCAAATTCTTGCAAAATTCCAGATTCCATTGCTATAAAATACGACTGTTTTATGTAGAAAAGAAGTCAGGAGCAGAGGCAAATAAAGAGGTCAACTCAGAACTTGTATTTGTGGTATTTTTAAATTGCAGTCTATTGTATAATGGACAAATGTCTCAGTAGCTTTGTATAAGCCAACGATCACTTACTGCACAGGTTAAACTAGTTTTTCTGCACAATTGCCCAGCAGACCTAACAAAGCTGAATCTGCAGTCCTGAGAGACACAGGAGGAAATAAATCCCTTATCTGTTAAAAAGATACAGCAGTGTACGGGAGATACGAAGGGATGTTAAATCAAGGTCTGTGCCACTGCATGTACTTTTAAAGTGATATATTTTTAAATCCACTTAAATTACAAGAGTAAAATTTTCCTAATGCAGTAGTGAAGGTACAGAGTAAAGTGCAGAAATGCAATTTAAACATTTGTTACTGTAAAGATTTTCTTTCTTGAGTGAATGTTTAAAAAAAAAAGAACTCGGTGGAAATGTGCCTTACAAGAGGAGGGGAAAACCCATCAATAAACCTCCACAGAAGATTTTCAAGGCTCTACAACAAAGACTGCAGCCACTGCCTTAAGAGCTACAGAAACAATCAAGATGGTGAAACAGTGAGTCTTGCTGTCATGCAAAGATAACTGGGGGAAGTAGAATCCTTTACATGACGTGTGTGCTCTTGCTTCTGGCTTTACTCTTCTGGGCAGACAGTTGCTTGCTACTGGCTGTGATGTGGGATAAGTTCAGTATGGCTTTAGGGTGAAAAGGAGCATCTGGCTTCATTTTCCAGGCATCCTTTATTTAGTCTAAAGGGAAGTCATCCTGCTGTATTTATGTTGTCTGCAGTGCTGGTGCTGAAGGCTTTCTGTATTAACTGAAAGTCCCGAAGTGCCCTATTAAGACAACTATAGCACTGCTCTGCATGGGAAACATGGCTGGAACTGAGATCTGGCCCTTTATCCTTCTGTGTGTGAAATGCATTCTGCACCAGATTGTTTCCAGATTAAAGCCTGAACATGCTGCAGCACGGGGAAAGTGGCAAGGCATGACTGTAATTACAACTTCTGATCAAATGATTTACACAGCTCAAATGAATTAGGAAATAATAATCCAAAATCAATATTGTGGTGCTTCTTACAGCTGAAAGCATATTAACTCTTCACTTGGAAGTAAGGAACTTTTTACATCCTAAATACCCAACAGTTGAATTATCCTCTATAGAGAGATCTTACCTTCTTGTATTAGAATTAGAGGCAACTGTAGCACTGTCCAGAGATAAAAAACAGCCAACAAGTGTATCTCAGTTCTAGTCAAGGATAATAAACAGGTTGGAGGTGAAATGTTGCAGCTAGGAGATAGAGATTCCTATTAGGGTTAAATAGAATGTCAGTGTTTTGATGGATCAAGAAAGATTAGCCATGCTTTATGAAGTAATTAAGTAAATGAAGATGCATTTCTGTCACAAATATTGAGTGTAAGAATGTAATTACCTTATATACAATGTTTCTGCAGTTTCCCATTCAGGTCTTTGACGGGTAAGCATATTAACCTGCTTAATACTAAGTGAAGTCAACTATACTGAAGTCACCAAAGGACTCAATTTGGCCTGCTGCGCAAAAACAAATAAGCTTTAAAGGAGTGAGCTGATGTAAATATATAAAAAGTAGAACTACAGATTTAGTGGGAACCATGTTCTGCTGCTCTACAAACCTGATCTGGCAATGCATGGATTGAAGAAATGCTCAGTGGAGGATTAAATTAGTCTAACCTCCAGTGGGATCATGAAAGCAATAACAAGTGTATCCACATAAAAGTGGTAAGCGCTGATACAGTTCCTTGTACATAACAATCCTCAAGTATTTGTGAGTAGCAAACAAGATGGTTTGGTTTGGATTGGACTGGATTGAGTTGAGTTGATTTTGTTGCTTCATTATTATTATTATTATTATTGGCAGAGCTCCAGTGCAGCAATGTCTGGAATGAACTGAGTCAAATAGAGCTGTATATAGCCTGAAACTGTATATAGCTTATAACTGTTTATAAGTGAGAAAGGAGAAAGCTTGTGAGCACCCTGCCAGGGAAAAAGTTGTTTAATCCTCACCTGTCACTGAAACTAATGGTTATATAGGAATGTCTGTGCATCGTGGGAGGATCTTAGCATGTAACCCCGGACAACCTTTAGAAAAATGGTATATTCCAATGTAGAAGGGAGGGTGGAGCAAGGTGGTTAGGTACAGATTTACATCCAAATCTGCAGGGCTTTGGTTTGGATGTCTTCTATTTGTTGTTTTTATTGGGTTATGTTTTGACCTCCTGCAGGCATGTAGCTTTCATTAGATTCTATGTGCATCGAGGGGAAAATGCAATATGGGATACTTATCTAGGTATATACTTGTTCTCTGCTGTTAAAATTAATAAACCTTCATTGTTTTTTTCAGCCCCAGAGGCTTTTATTGTGGTTACGTGTTATTTAGGAACTGTATTTAAAATCAAATCTAGGAACAGAACTGTGTGCTGGGTTCAGTGCACAGATACAGCAGCAAAAGATTAATAAACTTGACCCTTTCCTGGGTTATTAAGAAACAACAACAGAACAACACAAACTAACCAAACTGCTCGAAAAAGTGGAATTAACCCCATTTTCAGCTTTCAAAGGGAGAGAGAAAGCAATATTTTTACAAAACAATAACTTCTGTACTTCCTCTCCCTCGAAACACTCAGCAGTGGGAGCCAAGGAGTGCCTTCCTCATGGGGGATGGATACAGCAGCAATGAGTGGCTCGGGCAGCTCAAGTCCCACCTTCTCCATGTGGTGTGGGGGCAGAAAGCTCTGTTGTAGGGCACTGTGACACAGGGAGAGGAAATTTAGAAGTCTGGGGCGACTGTCCTGCCTTTAGATGTCATTAGTCCCGGACATTATGAAGCCATACACACAAACAGTCCCGTTCTACCCAAGGCTTTTTGCAGCTGGTGTTTGCTGGGCGTTGTCTGTTGGTTTGTTCGTTTTTATGGCCGATTTCATGGCTCTGGCACACTTCAGAGCGCAGCAGGATGCACAGTTCCCAAGCTGACGTTACCCTCCCGCTGCCTCTTCCCGAGACCTGGACCTCCCGAGGAGGAGCTACCCGGCTTCCCTGCCGACACGCTCGGCAGGTGCTTCGCAGGGAGTGCGGGGGGGGATTCGGTTCCCCTTCCCCACCCGTTCAGAGATGCGGCTCCTGACCCCGGGCGCCGCTACAACCACCGCTACGCCCGCGGGAGGCGGCTCAGCGCCCCGCCCTCCAGGCCGCACCGCCGCCGCTCGGCCCGCAGATGGCACCAGACCTCGGCTGCTGGCGCAGACCCCGCGCGCGCATCCGCCCGCACACGCCCGCAGCCGCTGACGGAGCCCGGCGGGGGCTGCTGGCTCTCCCACCCGCCGCCTCTCCGACCGCCGCCCGAGCAGCGGCAGCCGCTCGAAGAAGAAGAGGAGGAGGAGGCGGCGGCGGCGGCGCGCGGAGCTCCGGCCGGCAGCAGCGCGCGGAGGTAGGAGCTCCCTCGCCGCCTCAGCGCCCGAAGTTCGCGGAGCTGCTCCCGCGGGAGGCTTTGCTGGGGTTGGGTAGCGCGTCCTTTACCCTTGGTTGGCGCCCGTGCTCGGCCCCGGGTAACCCGTTCCGTCTGCGTTCTCGCTGCCGCTCCCCTCCCCTCGGGGCTGGGCGGTTGGGTGGGTCTCGGCGGAGCCGCCGTCTCCGCAGCCAGAAGTTGCCGAGAAACGCGAGGGGAGCGAAGCCCGGACCCGGGTCCCCTCAAACTTCCCCGCTCGAAGAAGCGGCCCCCGCAGCGCCCCGCTCTTCTCCTCTGCTTGCAGATGTCGGGCGTGCTGCTCCTCGCTGCCTGGTGCTTCCTGCAAGCGGAGAGCCGGCATCCTGAGATCGTCGCGGGGAGCAGCAGTCACGGCAATTTCCTGGACAATGACAAATGGCTGAGCACCGTTTCGCAGTACGATAAGGACAAGTACTGGAACAAATTCAGGGATGTAAGTACAGCTCTGTTTAGCGCGTACTTCGCGTTTGCTTCGTTTGTACGTCTTCGGTGTGTGGCTGCTGGCAATTAGAAGATGTGAGTGGAAGAGAGATGCAGCTTGAGCTGCTGCTTGTGCTCAGGACGCTCGGAGCCGTTTGGGAGCTGGGCAGACAGTCCTGGCGTTCTTGGTTACCCCGTGGCTCGGGGTGCACGGGGCTCGACGTCAGCCGTGCTGGAAGCATAACGCTCCTCGGCTCTCCTTCGGGGAGGAACTTTGGGAGAAGTTTCGGTGCGTGCTGCTTAAGGGGCTCGTTAACTGTAAATGATGAAACAGTGTGTCTGTGAGAAGGGAATATTTACCAACTCGAGCCACAAGGTGGTAAGCACCGGAGGTTGCTATTGGTTTGGGTTTTTTTTGCCTGTAGATTTGTCAGAAAATATTTTACTGTCCATTCAGACCGTGGAGATTTATGACAGCGGTGTATGTTTGGAGGAAGCAATGCTTTGACTGAGTGCTTCAGCCTAGAAAATAAGCGTAACTTCAGTATACATTGCTAGGTGTATCTACAGAAAACAAATCACTTTCTTGACATTGAGCTTTGAATTTCGCTAGTTTGAACGCGACTGAGTACAGCGTGTAAATGAATAGAGAATGGAAAATGCAATGCTGTGATGCATGCAGCATTTCTGGAGCTCCTTTTGCTTTCGTTGTCTGTCTGTTGAAAAGCGCACAGAAAGGCCTGCTCCGTGTTCCTAAGGCTGGATAAGGGAAACGTTGCTGTTGATGATCAGGGGCACACTGGGGTTAAATGTTCTTGACTGCATGGGATTTGTGTATTGGGGCTGCAGTGACTGTAGGGAAGGGAGTGCATAAGTGGCTGGCAGTTCTGCTAGTGCTGTTCTCTAAGTTGTGCGTGTGGGCTGCTTATTTATTTATTCTCATTTAGGAAGCTCAGGTGCTTTATAATATATTGAAAAGTTAAAGTTTCATGTTGTGCAGTGTTCTCCATGGTCTTAACAATGTACCTTACATTGCGAGAAGGAAGCTGAAGTTATTATAGTTAAATGTCACCTGGCTTTGCTTAGCTTATCTCTCTATGTTTTTCTGTAGTTCTGTGTCTGAAAAATCATACTGTACTCTGAATTTCAATGTAGCAAAGTATGGATTTACCTATTGCACCAACAGTTATATCCGGATGTGTATTTGCATGCAGTCACTGTGATGACATTCACCTCTTGGGATTACTGAAGTTCTCATATGATAGATTCCTGGAAAAGCCAGGAGAGGAGAGGAGGAGAGGATGTTAATTCCTTTACCCTACTCAGTGTGACAATTTAGCACCATCTGAAAATCAGAAACTGATTGAACAACCTACAAATTCATCTAAAAATATTTTTAACTAGGGACAAAATTATAGCAGGAGACTCTCCGCATCTTTCAGCAGTTTCCTTCCAGATTGAGACTTTGTGTTCAATTATACTCATTGAACTTAAAGATTTGTTTCCTTTTATGCCTTAAATAAATACATTTAAAGAAATCTGGAGTTCTTGCACCTTCTCTTCTGGTCTCCTTTCCCCAGCCTCCCAAGTGTGACTGTCGGAGACGTGATTGCTCTTATTAGGAAGAGGAAGTTGGCAGCCCTGTCCATGGCAGGGGGTTTGGAACTGGGTAATCATTAAGGTCTCTCCCAACTTAAGCCATTCTATGATTCTATGTTCATTAACACTACCACTTTCATGTTTTAATGTTCCACAACTGAAAAGATATTTTTAGAATTTCTGAAAATACGAACAAAATCTGTCGTATCCTCAAAGTTCTCTCCCATAGGAAGAACTCTTAAACCAGTCCTCTGCCAAGCAGAAGCAGTATGAAATCATGCAAATTTTAGATAACTTTCTGTTCAGCTGTTTTAATGGTTCCATTTAATTACTTCAGAACTAGCATGTCATAACTGTGTATGATTATCCATGAAACATTTTATGTGGCAAATTAATAGAGACTGCTAATCACCCTCTAAGCTTTTTCGAAGAGAAAATATATAAGCTTGCATACATAATTAAACTTCTAATAACATATTTTCAACCGAAGTAATTTTAGTGTATCGTAATCTTCTGTGAGAGCTTCTGTGCACAGAGATGAAGACATGCATATGTACAGTTTCTGCCAGCACAGAAGATGTAGTAATGACTTCTGTAAGAAGCACACTTCTTGCAGCAATGAAGAAATCTAGTTCTTGCTTCATGGCTGGGATATCTTGGGATAGATTGTACAAAAACTGCTTAGTGAGAAGACACATGGCAGTATTAACCACTATGTATGGAGTAGATGAGCATTTCATTTATAATTGTTGAACTGCAGGGAAACTGTTTTCCTGTCTTCCCTTCATTCTCATACTGAAACTATACATCATGGAGATGAAACTCTCAGTGTGGGATTTGTGCAAGAACCTGGAGTTTGTAAGTGGTCTTTCAGTTAATGCCTTCTTGGGTTGGACAGAGCAGCTGCTACAGAGCAGAGGGCCTTGGCCATACCCTACAAATCAGCAGAAGCAATGTTGCAGTAATAATCATAATTACCTGTTGTAGCTTTCCTAGTTTTAGGTCACATTATATAAATAATGTTGCACAAATATCTACATAACTGCGTTGGTGTGCACAGTAGGAGAAACACTGTGCGTGTGGAGCTCAGATTTGATTGTTGTAGATGTGGCCACTTTAAACTTTGTTGCATGTGGTGTGCACATGTTTGTGTTACATACGTGATATGCATGTAAATCTGCATTAATGTGGCACTGCCACCTGGTTTTTTGACATACAGAACATAACTGAATATAAGATTTTAAAGTAGGGTTCCCTCATCTTTTTCAGTTATTCCTTTCAAAAATCAAATGGTTGGTTAGCCCTATTGAGCTATGGTCCAATATGGCCTGATTGGAGAGGACAATTAGATTGTTTTTTTTTTGCTTGTTTGTTTGTTTTCAGTAGGACTTGTATTTCTGCTGGGCAAAGACAGCATGGTAGCTACACATGACAGCCCAGCAGTCATTATTCTTCTGTGAAAAGATAGCAAAAAAGTACACCTCATTTTAGGTCTGCATTATATCCACATAATCAGGCTGAATTTTTCGGTCTGACTGGATTTCATGATGTAATCGTGCTCTGTAACATTTTCAAAAGGCCACAAGGGATCTCTAAAAAAAATACTTCACAATATAATCTTCTGGTGTGGCTTGACAACAATTTGTGCAGTATTTAATGGCTTCATTTTTAAAACAAGCAAAGGCTGTTAATGAGTACTTAGGACCATGTGATGGATGTGTTGTTAAGCACTTGTTCTTGAAAACCTTGTAGATGGTCCAGCCATCAAGTATCAACCATGGTGTAATGTCTCACATATTGATATGCTTTAAATATGGTCTGAACTTGATATTCCTGTCTTCTACCCCATTTTCCCAGTCTGTCATGGGCTTCTGATATTATGAAAACAAATGCTAAGGCCTCCATCATTCAGTCAAATCTGTCAAGAGAGATTCGTTGGTTTAAGAGGAGCTTGAGTGCAAATTTAGCACCGGAATATGAAATGAATCCTTAAAGTCTTAGAAAGCATTTATTATGTGGGTAGCCATACACATTATTGTTATAGGTCGTACTGCAGCATCTCATTGTGTTCACAGAGGCTTGGCACAAAATAAAACTCCTCTTAGTGATAGACCTGTCTTCATCAAGATTATATGAACATACTAATTCTGTTAATTCTGCTTGGACTTATGTCTATTACATTATTAATGCTTGCATAAAAGAGGTAATAGGTTCAGCTAGCTATGGATTAAACTGCTAAAATGGAAAAGAACAAAAGTTGAAAGAACTTAGAGGCTGTAGTACGAAGCATACAAGGAATTTCTATGAGGCTGAAAGCTAAGAATACTGTCATGATCTGGTTTCAGTGCATGTTTATGTATGGAAGGTTGCCAGACCATGTCTGAGCATTAACTAAGCTATTTCTCTGAATTTTACTGCTTGCAGAGTTTCAGTTCAGGCTATCATGTTAATACTCCCATGCATCATATGTCCTGAGATGTTTTCAAGCTGTGCTTGCCTAATAAACAAGATAGGAAATATATGTATATCTATAATTTCACAAATTTATTGTAGGTAAATAGTTGCATATAACTATGAGCAGTTATATGTAGGAGATTAGGTTACATATTAGGTTTCCGTTGACATAGACCACCAGCCCCCGATGTATCACACAGAATCACACAGAATGATGTAGTTTGATGAAGAAACGATTTTGGCCTTTATTCATGTACAACATCTCTCTGAGCAGATTGAGTTCATCCTCACACCTGTGCAGAAGTGCAGTGTGAGGTGGTAAAGCAAATACAGGGCCAGGAATTGAGGGAGCTGTGTTGTTCCAGCATTGGCGCTGATGGATTTGGGAACTTTGTTCTGGCTTCTTCATGCTTTTGCACCTGCTTTTCTTCTTGTTCCACTTAACCACTTCTGTTTGTTTAGGCCATAATTTGGAGTGTGGTAGTGAAATTTGATAGCAGAATTGGAAAGCATGGCCAATATGGAGAAGGATTGGAATACCAAGCAGGTAGAACTTGAAGACCTTGAGAACTCAAGTAATAGAAATGAAATGAAATTTTAAAGTACAAAGCAGAAGGTCATGGAACTGAGAGCTAAAACGAATTTATTCTGGGTCCTGGCAGCTTAGCTTGAAATAGATGAGAGGGAAAATCTGTGTACTTCTATTGATTTTCAGAGTTATTCTAAGTAACAACAGTAGTGCTCCTCTGAAGAGAGGAAATATACAGTAAAAATGCATGGAAAGAAAGATTTTTGGCCTTGCAAGTTATGCCATGAGTAAGACAGTCATAAAGGAAGGTTACAGTGCACTTAAAGAATACCTAATTAGTGAATGCATGCTGTCAGTAAAGTGGCTGGGTTATGGAACAGGACACAGGCACCTCAGACTTGCTTCCTAGGAGATTATCATTCCGTGACCACCTTGAGATTTAATCAAAGGTGAGGGCTGTGTGCCTGGATCTTGGTGGATCTGGACTGAAGCGCAGCAGAGTTGAAATGTGATTTATAAGTTCACTCCGGCACTAGCATACTTTCTCTCTTAGGGCAATCCTTATTCAATGGAGAGACAAGGCTGGAATATAAATGTAATTGCAAAGTGCAGCTGAGATGCATCTGCCAAAGCCGCATGAAGTTTAAAAGAGTGGCAGAATATGAGACCAGATTTGTGCAAATGTAATTCATTATCAGCTTCTTACAAACAGAATAGACGTGCTGTAGGGGAACTGTTAGGTCAGGGCTTGAACTGGTGATTGAACACCTGGTGAAGGGGTGCAGCTGGCCCAGGGAGCACAGGCAAATTGTTTGCACCTGTGCTCTGCACACGACCGGAAGGGGTGGACCCAGGGTGGGCTCATATAAGGGCTAGCCACTGAAGGGAGAGCATCTCTTGGACCTGGGCTGCTTCCTGAGTAGGAGTGCTGTGTAGTTAGAGAGCCCCTTCACCACTTGGGTAAGTTCAACTCTTCTTTTTGTATGTGACTATTGGCCTCCCTGAAAATACTTTGCCTGGTGTTGCTAAGAACCTGTCAGAAGCAATTTTGCTTCTTTGTGAGCAGAACGTATGCTTACTGATAATGCGTGTCTCAAACTTGACGCTTTCCTTCTGTGGTGGAAAGGGGAATAATAATGGCATTTATGTCAGAGTAATTAACTTGGGAGGTATGGAGAGCCTACTTTTCGTGATGAGTTGACATGTATCCACCTTGCCTAAGAATGACCTAAGACTCTAAAGCTCAACAGATCAGTGAAAAACTATGATGTTAGTTTCTATGCTTCAAGTTATAACTTAAATATTTTCATCACAGAAATATTCTATGGACTGCAGTAACAAATCAGATCCCTGCTACAAAATCCTGTATATTTGAAGTTCTCACCACTGTTTTACCAATTTTTAGAGTAATCATTCTGGGATTCTACTGCTTTCTGTCAAATATTACATCTGGGATATGAAAACTAATTTTCTTCTTCATAGTATCTGTTTATTCAAAGCCTATTTGATTATTTCTTTCTCTGTGTAACTGAAAATGAGATTAATCCGGAAGATCTGCAGTGAAGTTTTGTTGCTGTTGATGACCAAACTCTCAATGACTTCAGTAGGGCCTGAGTTTGACTGCCATATTCCTTGTCTTCCTGTTTTCTTAGACAAAGAACAATACATGAAAGACCAGATAGTTTAAATAGTTATTTTTGGCATTTGGAGAGCACTATGGAATTGGAAAAGGCTGAAAGATTTTTTTTTTCACCTGCGTAGATAGCTTAGTTATTCTAGGGAGATGCTTCTACCTGAAAATCAAACATCTCCAGGCTACAAAGTACACATCTGACAGATTCTGAAACAAGAAAGTGGAGTTGACACACACAAATTAAGGTGATGCTGCTGTCTCCAACATGAGTTTCTGTATTTCCAGCGCTTTCTTTCAGCCTTATGTGGGACCTTCTTGCAGCTGAGATATCAACCCTTAGTTCTAAATAATCTATCATCAGGTAGATTAACACCTGTGGTTACCATTTGTGGATTAGCTCTTGCAGGTTGGCAGCTGAAATTGAATTACGCATTTGGATTGAATGTCTAATACTGAGTGAGTTTCAAGGTTAATATATGATTCAAAATAAAGTTTACAGATAAGTAATTGCTAAGCTTCTGAAGAGAGGCTTTGGCAGGAACCAGACTGGTCTTTATCTGTCACTTCTACAGCTTGGTTTGTAATCCAGGGTAACAGAAAATCATTCTCATTAGATAGATACAAGGGGGCTTCAATTAATTGTGATCTTGGCTGTCCTCTTAATGAACTTAACGTCATAAATCCACTTCACTGATTGCTTTCTCCTAGGCAGATGGAAAAATACTTGATTAAAAATTGCAGTTAATTAACTATTTCAGACTGGTTTTCAAGAGAAGTTTCCATATATTGTGGCATACTGCTGAAATCTGGCAAACACTTGATCGACAGAGATAGTGATTCTTGTCTGTCTATACAGGTTATTTTGAAACTGTCTAATCAGGAGATTTGTCTGTATATATACACAGTTTAATTTGAAATTTCACGGAATATCCTAATAATAGTTTTTATGTACTTTTTATCTTTGAGAACTGTCCTCACCTTTCTTTGCTTGAGTTTCCTTGGCTATTCAGATGTCTATCTCAGCACTGTCTCCTAGTACTTTTATACCATCCTGTATGCCTTTCTTTTCTTGTATTGGTTGGACAACTTTAACATGAACAGAAGATCAAAGCAATAGAGGCAGCTGCAGTCTCTGGAACTGGGAGTGGGTGGGCAGGCAGGAGCAAGGAGGTGTTTTAACTTCTCCCCTGTGGTTGCTGAAAGTGATTACTGCAGTGTTAAGAAATGAGGCTGTAGCAGGAGGAGACTGAGCTGCCTTCTCAAAGGAAAGAGTGGAAAACGTTTTCAGAGTGGTGTTCCTGTGTGTGCTAGGGGTATTGAGATCCTTGGTAGGATTTAATAGTAACTGGTAAATGTTAATAGAAATCAATTTTAGATGCTTCAGAAATGCAGTGACAATGATTCTACTTCCGTATGTACTATCACTCCCCGTTACTGTGATGATTGCTTTCACATTTTCTTGTACTGTCATCCCAAAAACATGGAATAAAAATATTTCCATTGGCCTTCCCTACGTTGGTACCAAAAAGAATTGCCTTTCCTTATTATTCCAGTATGTTCCCTCTTCATCTTATTGCAGGGGATGCATATTAATAATCTCTTTAGCTGAAAATTTGACTGTACCTACAAATGTTCAGCAGTACGCTACAGAAATTGTTCTGAAATATTGCTTCATCCACGACTGTTGTACTTTGGGCACCCGTTTCTGGAAGAGCCCTGTTTTCACTCCTCAGATACTGTGGAGGAGCCAATTCCTGACGTTCTGCTGCATCCACTGTTTTGTGGCATTCTTTCCCACCCAAATTCCCAAAGCAATTTTTTTGATGTGGTTAGGCATACTGGGATGTATATCTAGATTAGACAGATGTGGAAGCAGAGGATAAAGCTTGTTTCAGAGTTATCCAGCAACCTACTGCCAGATCTAACAACAAAATTTGTGTCGTGTAAGTCCCAGGACAGTGTTCTTCTACTGATCTGAATGCTATGCTTGAATATAGAGAGATAGAGCTTAACGGTTTCCTTTGGGCATATGTGCCAGTATCTGACAGCAGAGTTCAGTGGGTTAAATTAATTTCTTGTTTGATAACATAAGTCTCACTCAGGGTATATCAGGGAGAAACTTTTGTCTGTATTTTCTAAGTGAAGCAAGACTAACCAGCTTTTTGATGTGAGACTAACGTTTTTGTCTTTAAGTACTAGGTATATACAGCTTTAATTTAATGCCATATTGAAGGGGGACTAAGTATTTTCAGTTAAAAGATAAAAATCTTGCTTTATCATAATATCAGACTGCATCTGGCAGAACTTAGTAAGTTTAAATCTACTCATCTTTTTAAAACTTGCTTCATCTTGCTAAAAAAACTATTTCCCATGAAAGAACAAGAGTTTCCCTCTATAAAGATATCATAGACATGGGATAATTAGTAATTTAAATATAGAGTTGCCCAGTATATTCCTTAAACACAAGCATGAATCTCTAGATTATGGTTCACTGAGGCTAACAACATCCAGAAAGGAATTGTTACATTTAATTAGAATAAATATGAACTGGAAAAGTAGTGCACTACTATCAGTTACACATGCAACAGCAGTTTTGCCAGATGAGGAAAACTGGTACACTAGAGATATATTCCTAGAGATAGGAAGAATAATTCACATCAGTCCAAAGATATTCGTAAAGATATGTATAATAATTCATCAGTCGCCACAGATTTTAGTCCAGTTATTTATAAAAATACTTATATAACAAAGCATAGTCAGCTGTAACAAGATGTTTAATGGTTTGTTTTCAGTGGAATACGAGGTGCGACGTATTGAAATAACGATCCTCAGGTGACAAATGTTTATATCTGGTTTCCTCTGTCTGTAAAGCCTTTGGTTCTCCTCAAGAAGAGACACTGTGTCTTATGCATGTGTTATATTTTAATAAATGTTTAAATAATTGGTAGAGTGAAGTTTATGTAATGAATTTCTTAAAGTTTGAGATGAAAGGTAGCTTTTTTCCCCAAGAGACGGTGCTGTTAGATATAGCAAAGAGCATTCACTATACGTGTCAATACCTTGTAAATGAGAGAAGATTGAATATGAGTGCGGGAAACTTCCTTGGGTATAAATGGAGAGTTTTTGAGCATTCATAGAAAGATTTTAAATTCTAGAACTATTTAACATTTATTGAAACCTACACTTCTGAGGTAATATCTGCCATAACCCAGAATGCCATCTTTGTATTGAAAAAGAAAAAAAATACAACAGAACACAGCTCCTTATGGGCCATATTCTGCTATCAATGTTTTTGTTTTTTTCAGTAAACAGAGCCTTAACATTGGTTTTTTGTTGATGCTCCATTCATGATTTGATGGCTCTAGGTAATGGAGAATGAGAAGTATTCTATTACAGCAGGGCAAAGTACAAAAAGGGATAAATGAGGTGTGTGCTTAGCATTGCTGTAGCATTCATTAGCAATGAAAGAAGCTGCAAATGGGAAATGACTTTGAGACTTACCTCCATCATTGCAAAGCCTTTACTTATATTTCAGGGATGGTGGTGTTGAAGTGTTCCATCTGGATTTACACAAGTTTGTTTATGAAATTCAAATTCAATGAGGAGATGTGTATATATAGATCAAAGTACTAAACTGAAGTCCTAGGACGTGGCTGATTTTTAAGAGCTGAGGATTTCTGAAACCAGGAGTTACTGAAGCTCTAATGAAAGAATAAATGGGTTTTCCTCAGTCATTCTTTAAGAAGAGAAACTACAGGTGCAAACAAATGGGGGGAAAAAGAGTTATCAGAACATATAATCTTTGAAAATGAGCGCTGGTTCATTCAGTAGGCTCAGCCTGAGGAGTCAGGGCTGAGATGGAGATGTGCTGTATTATGTGAGAAGTCATAGCTGGAACAATTTTTTTTTTTTTAGATCTGAGATCTGTCCTTGCAGAAAATACCTGGTAAAAGAGGAAATAAAGAATATGACATATGTCTGTGTGTGCATTTAGGTAATGGAGTTACGTAGACAAAATGGGAAGGAGGTAGATACGGTGGAACGTGCACTTCTTCATTAGAGAGGATTCCAAAAACTTAGGTTGATGACATTGCTAAGGTTGAAGAGAGAGAAGAATAGGAAGGTATTTAGAGAGGATTGAACTTCGAGCTACTTAGCTGCTGATGAGTGCCCTGGTGCCCCAGACCTGGATAGCAACCATCCTTGTGAGCTTCTGGTAACCCCAACTTAAGAAGTGTGTGTAATTCTGGGCTCAGTTGTGAAATTATCTTGCTGAGTATACATAAAACAGTTTGGAATCTGAGGAACCATAGCTGGCTTATTGTCAGATGAGAAGCTGTAAACATCTGCCTCTGTGGTCTTCCTATTGTGGGACTTTGTGTGGCAAGTGGTATTGGTTTTTAATGTGATAAACAACAAAGATGCATAGTGGGAGGAATACATGTGCTTTAATGCATGTTTTCCTTGCAGTGTAGCTGTGGATATCCATAGCATTCGTAATTAACAGAGGAACAGATGGCAAAATCTTGGTTTAAAACAGAACATCCACTGAATGAGTGATTATGCACTGCTGCAAGTTCATTTGAGAAGCAGTTGCTCTATTTCCTTGGATGGTGCTCTAATACAGCACTGCTAAGAGTAAGGAAGGAAGAATCTTTGTAACAGCTGGTGAAGTTCAGTGTGTGTAGGACCTCTATAAAGCAGGAATGCTTCAAGCGTCTCCTGGATGTTGGTTTCTTATGCAGTATGAGGATGATTTTCAAACTTTTATTGTTCTGCATAAATGAACTGCATTATTTACATCTTCATATATAAAGCAAATAGAATGAAGTGTCTATAAGCTCTTGTTTTTCCTGTCCTAATTTCCATGCAGAGGAGTACAATTGTGTTGTCTGCTAAAGTGTTGGGAAGTATCATACTGTAGCTTATTATAATAAAAACTTGTTATATTTTGCTTGTGTACTTCAGAGCTGTGCTGCAGTTTTTCAAAGCTGGAAGACATGAGAGGATTTTGTCAGCATTTCGCTATGATGCTTGTTTCACACTGAAAGCCAGAGGGCAAAGAAAAGTGATTTCTTTTGGTCCGTGTAATCTTTTTAGAAAGCAGTGGTAGACCTGCAGGCACGATCTCTGAGATTTATATGAGGTAAAGCTCAGAATGATGAGATCTCAGATGTAAAAACTGATTGATTAAAGTGATATGGTTCTCCAAATTCAAAAGTTAAAAATAGTTGATTTTCAGGAGAGCAAGGGGAGCAACAGAAGGCTGCTGGAGGAGAATACTACGAATATACTTTTCATCAATGAAGTAAAAACATGAAATTTCTCTATCCCGAAGGTTCTGAATGGGTTATTGCAACAACCAACATAGAGATCAAACCTATAAAAAATAAATGAAGCCCTGTTAAAATGTTTATCTCTGTGAGATGACCTGTATTTACCTTTGTCACGGTGAGTTGGGCAGTCTCTTTGTCTCTGAAACTATTTTCTATCATTCTTTATACCTGCGGACTGTATGGATCTGGACATAAAATATTTCTGTGAAAACAGTAGTGCCATTTCCTCTGTTTGGAAGTGCTATTACCTCTAAAAGTGTGCTGTATACTTTAGGCAGTATCCGTAACATCCAATGAAGTGATATTTGATAGCTTATATTTTTCTCTGTATTCTGAACTATGAATTTCAATGTTTTGTGTACTGTGTTTTCTTATTCCTCCACAAACTCCCTGTATCTTCGCCCAATAAGTACTTCATGGAATAAGTAGGTAGCTTTGGATCTGCCTAGATACCCTTGTAATCTCCAGTTTTCATGTAAAACTTACTTAGGTTATTTCCAGTATGAAAACTCAAAAAAAAAAAAAAAAAGTTTTCATATGCTTGCTGTCCAACTTCTTTATCGGTACACTGCCCCAGTTTCTTCATTTCCTTCACTGAACTGTTTTCTATTCAGTTTAAATGACAGATTCTTTAATGATTTGTTTGGCTTTTTGTGTTGTTTTTATGCATCACAGCAGCAGCTCTGAGCAACTGCAGTATCTTGGTTTTTCTCTTTTATCTTTCTTCAATAGTAAGCACTCCTTAATAGTAAGCTTCTTTTCACCTGGTTTCTTTCCCAGTTTCACTTAACTGTACATCTACCTTGTAACATCAGGGGGGATGGCCTTCTCTAAGGGATAGCATGCCTGGGGACAGCTGGCAGAAAATTATGTTCTACTAAAGCCTGTAGGCCACTGTCTGCAGTCTATGGAATCTCTTCCCAGGAGCACCACAGCAATAGCTTTTAGTCACAAGTTCTTGGCTTCAGAGGTAGATGTTTGTTGATTGCTGAAAGTATGGAATACCAAGATTTATCACCCAGGATCTGATGCTGCTGCAGCTGTGCTACTTGCAGCTTCAACTGTCTTGAAAGGCTGAAGGATTATATAGTGTTCCCTGTAATGACAGAGTTTAACGTTACCTGCTGAGTTGCAGAACTGTTCCTTTCAGGTTGGACTATAACTTGCATTGATGTGACTATGTAAGAAATGAGGAAGAAACGAAGTCATCCTGAGTCTCCCAGCAGAGTAGTATTTAGGACTGTTTATTGGCTGGCTCCAAGTACTTTGAGACAGCATGGGAGACGTACCACAATAAGTTACAAAGGGTTGGAAACATGACTTCTTTTTAAGAGTATCATTAAGTTACTGTCTTCAGCAGCAGAACATGAAAAATATGCCTGGCATGATGTTATAGAAAGCTATATGAAATCTGAAGTCAGGGAGTAAACAGCTCATTGCGAACAGTTTAGGGGAATGACAAGAGGGAAAACAAAAAGCAATTTTATAAAGCAAAACATTTACTACATAGAAAGTCCCTTCTGGGGGAAGAGGAAATGAGGATTGTTGACCACTTTTGTTCTTTAGAACACTGTTTATAGGTTGAATTCCTGATGTGGGGGGATGTCTTCCTTCCTGAGTTTTCTGGCAAGGCAGATGTATGGTTCAACTTAAACCATGCAGCATTTACACCCTGCTGCAATCATACAGCTCTCTCCTCCCTCCTCCATTATGTGTGTCAGCAGCAGTGCCATTTGCCTGTTTACCATTTCTGAGCATTACTGTTTTTACTGGGTCTATACACAGACTGCATGGGTAGGAGATGGGTAGTGTTTTTCTTCATATGCCTACATAGAATACATCAACTGTCTTGGCTTTTATCTATGTCTTCTGGTTTATCACTCCGTGTAAATCTGGCAGTGATTTCAATTCTGTGCTCAGTTAAGGGCATGTAGTGTGCAAACAGGAAAAGCTGGAGAGCTACAGAGTAGCTCTTCATTTCAGCCTCATTGTTTGCATTAAATGGCTTTATTTTTGTTTTTGGCGTTTACTTTCTGGAATAGCAGAGTGAAAAACATGGATTTATAGTCTCTAAAGTCCCAATTGTACCTTACTGAACATAAGAAAGAGGCTGTTTTCTATAGACACACCTTAGGTAGCATTTCAGAAGTTCATAGGAAGTTCCCAAAAGTGAAGCCATGGGAGCTATCACTATAATTTGGATAATAAAATCAATAAGCAAATGTCAGAGTAAAAATTTCGGACAGCCTGCCATTTCATTTATTAAGCAGAACTACCAGCCAGTGTTAAAAAAGAGTATCCAGCTGATGCTACTTTTATCCCTATACAATTGGCAGCGCTCCTGGATTGATGCCTGAGAGAGTGTTGGTACTTGACCTGGATATGATTGCACATAAGTGGACTAGGCCACTAAATCATTTGGCGCTTCTGACAGTTGTATCCCAGGAGAGCACTGAGATTTCTGCTTGTCACAGCTGTGTAGCATAGCTGCTCTGGGGAAGAATCCTAATTTGCTTGAGATCTGATTGGAAGGGATCTTTATCTTTACTTCTGGTGACCAATTCTGACTTGTACTCAATTTGGTGACCATTTCATACTTAGGCTGTGTTTCTGGAAAAACAGATAGGATATCTTCCTGCTCTGTGCAAGGTTGAGCTAGTATTCCTGAGAGGGTTGCTGCTAGTACGGCTTATCCTTCAGGCTACATTCTCTCCCTTTGGAAACACCAAAACACCTCACTGACATTATTTGAAATATATAGTCTTTAAATATTCATTGACTGCATAAGGATAGATGGTGTGCTTCCTGAGATTTAATTCATAATAAATCTGGTGCTCGCCTTAGGTAAGGAAGTCTTAGTGGAATCAAACCATCTTGGGCTACAGGATCTAACTCTGGATTCATTATGGATGATAAGAGTCTAGATAAGATGTCTGAAGGCTGTTGATGTGAATTGTCCACTTGTCCAGCTGGTCTCTTGGCTAATTTGAACAGCCTTCAAAGATATAATGGTTGCTGGGGAGGAAAAGATGAGAGTTTAGCTTCTCTAATAATTAATAATCCACTAGACAGTGCTGTTTCAGAACTGTCAAAACCGTGGGTCTCTACAGCCCTCTTCAAACAAGGACTTGACTCTTGTCTCTTGTGTAAGACTTGACCAAGCACTGTCACGCAATGTTTTCAAAGTATGTCCCTTTTGCTCCTTCAGACTTGCTGCTTTCTCTGATGATGGGCTGGAAGCCACTCGCTCTCATCTCTGAAGCTGACTTTAAGACAGACCTCAGCTCTCAAGGAAGAAAAGAATTCTAAAGGATTTCTCCTAAAAAGGTTGTTAGCAAGGCATACTTAAAAATAAATTTCTCTCCATTCCTTTCTAGAGTCTAGAGGGAGCTGAGAGGACAGCATCGGCTGAATCATCCATCTGAGTCATGCAAACAACTGTCATTGTTAGGTGTAAAGATGAGCTAAAAAGCTGTCATTTGCTTGGGAGTATTTTATTTTTGACTCAGTTGTCCAGTGAGGGGGTGGAGCTTTTTCTTTTTTTCCTCTTTTCAAGTGGAGAATGATGAAACCACGTGTTCTAATGGTTATGAGCTTTACTTCTGGGGGGAAAAAAAAGTGGCAGGAATGTTCTACCTCAGAGGATGTCATCCTAGAGGTCTTTTTCGTGCACTTGTGTGTGAACTCTGAGGTCTTGTGCAGCTATCCAGGTGGTCCTTCCCTCAAAACTTCAGGACTTACACAAATTCTCTTCTCTGTTGCCTGAAGTCTTTCATTCTTGTGACTAGTTTGTAAGTTTGGACCACCTTGCCATCCAGAGAGCTAATGACCCTCAATACTCCTTACCCTTCTCCATCTCCTTTCTTATTCTCTGTTGCTTTGTCTTTGTATCCTCGTAGTTGACTCTGGAACACAGAGTCTGCATCTCTACACAGTCTCCTCGACTTTGCGTTCCTCTTTCTTATTCTGTTTACTATTTCTTCACTCTGTCATCACAGTTGTCTTTCCTCTTTCCTGCAGTTTTTCACTGTTAATCCTTCTGACCTCCCTTGTCATAGCTATCTTTCCTATCTTCTCTCATTAGTCAGGTGAAATTTTGCTTCCAAATATTGCTAGCCAGTAAATCACAGCAGCGTGGACTTTCTTCATCCAAAGTTACAGTGTTGTGGCCAGTCTGATTTTGATCCTATGTCTGGGTCACTGATAGCTGGTGTATATTCCTGCACTGTCCACCATAGGTCACGGTACCTGAAGAGTGTGCTACTGCTGTAAGATGGCAGAACCTCTGCGGTGTTATGCTGACTAATTTCTGTAGCCACAAGCGCGTGTGGACAACGTTGGTATGTTATGTCTTCAGTACCATGCCTGAAGCTTTATACAAATTGCTGTTTATAATGAAGTGCTTGCACTGATAAAGCTTTATCATGTTCAGATTGAAGATAGTCTCATCATATTTCAAAATCTCATAATAAACCTCCCCCCAGGTTCTCTTATCTTCTTCCTGGAAAACCATAGTTCCTACTTATCTGATCACTTACCCATCAAAACTGTTTCCCTGAGAGCCTGAGAAAGTTCAGTGTGAGGCATATCACTAATTTTTTTTTTTAAAGGAAATCTTACACTTCAGCTATATAACCATCCTGTAACCAATACCGTTTGTGTGCTTATTTTTCTAGTTGTGCTTAAACCCAATGCAACCAAGAGACTTTCTGTAGACCTCAAAGAGCTGTTCACGCAATTGTGCTCCTCCCACTGTGAAGTAAAAGCAAAATGAGTTATCTTCCTATTCAGTTATATTCTGATAATTTTTCTTACAGTTCTTGTATTGGAATTTTCCATGGATGTTGGCAGGATTTACATATAGTGATGCATTTATCTGTGGTTCGCATTCAAACCCCAATATGTAGTTGCATGACTGGAAATTTCAAAAGCCGTTTTCACTGAAAAGCTAATAATTTTTAAAGTAATTTAGTCATTCAGTCCTTGCAATAAGATTGTGTTTATATCAGGAAACTCGTTTATTTGGTTAATGCCATAAAGTATAGATCAGTTGCCAAAAGAACAGATGTTTGAATCCTATAAACAGTATTTTGGAAAAGTGACTGCTTTGCTTTCTAAGGCTTCTTGAAATTGTGACACACTTTACCTACCCTTAAAAAGCTGCTGTCTGCAGGATAAAATGCAGCAGCTGGTCTTACTCACAAGAGTTAACCCAGGCTGACCCTGTAAGGCTCTGCATCTGACAAAATCACAGCGTGAACCTGTAAGGTTGCAGGCAGACCCAAAAATAAGCGATATAAACTGCTGACGATTCTGAGTGAATGACTGTTACAGGACATTCTGGATCATGTTTGTGTGTTTTACTTTATGGGATTACAAAGTTTACAGAATGCATTTTGTGAGATCAGTTTTACTTCGGATTTTAATTTTTCTTAAAGTTGAGCTCGTCTTCTGTTTTAGTGGGCTTGATACTACTCCATGAACCCACTTCGATGGTTTTCATTATAGGTCCAGTTCAGGATGGCAGGGTGACTGAATTTTCTTTTTGGTGTTGTTGAATTCTGAGTGCTGGCAGGACTGAAATATTAGTCACTGACAGAGATTAGCTGTTATTTTCGAGAAGACTTTTGACATTTTGGTCCTTTTAAGCTTTCACCTTAAACAAAACCAAACCACTCTTAATAGTTGCCTTTGTTCTTGTTTCATGGTTGAACACTTCTGTTTCTGATGTGTAGCTCTCTTGCCTGTGTTGCTGGTCAAAATCAAATAAAATTCCTATTCTTGAACTTGAACCTCTCTGTAAGTTTTCACTTTTAGCCAGCTGTAGATGTTGGTTATTTGCAGTTTTCAAATGTCTGTTGTTTAAGATTGACTGATTTCTCTGGGACCAGAATTTCAAATTTCTGTTTAGCAGGGCCATTATTTTCCCATCAAAATGTTGAACCTCAGACATTAAACTTAAAGCCTCTTTTCTTTTGAAGACAAAATAATGAAAAGAAGCCTATTTTTCTTCAATGTTTTCAGTCTTTTGCTGTATAAAGCAGTAGCCTCAAGTCAAAATCTATAGGTGTGGACACAAAAAGATAATTTCAAGTCAGGAAACAGGGAAATTATCCAAATTATCCTTCAGCAATTGTTCAGTGGCACAATTCATACTTAACGTGTGCCCTGCTGCTGTGACTGCTGCCTTCCCATTGAGCTGTTACTGCTAGTTCTGAATTCTCTGCCGTGGTCCAGTTGTTATAAGAAACAAACAGATGTTTCTCCATTACAGATGTTGGTGATTGTATTTTTTTGTTCTTCGGGAAGAAAATATTTTAAACTCAATTTGTACGGTTGGTCAATTTTTAGTTGCCACTTAAACTGCTTTATTTTTGTTATTTTTTTTTTAATGTTTTTAATGTCACCTCTCAATATGGGTACAAAGATCAATCCTCCCCTTCTCTTCAAATACAATGTATCAGATGAGCTCAGTTTTCTTTTTCATTGCGGGTCACTGTTTTTCCCTGTTAATGGCAGTCATCAAAACAGGGCTCATCTACTCCTCAGAGCAAAAGTGGTTACATACAAACCTGGGCTGAGGTGAAGGGACCTTCACCCATAGGGTTGTGCAAGTGCATATTTCTGATTCAGCTTAAGCAAATGTGGAGAGGATGTAGGGGAAATTCAGGGAAGATGAGCTTTTTTAGTAGAAAGTCAACAACTGTTTTTCATCTTGGGCAAGTATAATAAAATGAGTATTAGTCATGGATTCAGACCTGCAGGATATCCAAGCATCACTACTTCTGCTGCAATAACAGCACATCTAATAGGGAAATATGTCTATGCTGCCCATAGAGAATCAGGAGTACACAGTTGTAATTCTGAGCATTGATTTGCATACATTAAGAAACAGTGACTCTGAGTAAAGGGCAGTTTCAGCATATAAAACTTCACCTACTTCTGGGACGTTCAGATGTTTACTTTGTAGCACTGCTATGCTGGGAATTATGTGGTTCATTTCGACTTTCACCTTTCTTTCTTCTATCTTTTTTTTCCCCCCCATTATTTATGTTTCTCAACAAGAAGCTTGGCTAAGAAGGTGAGGTAATACATTCGATAATAGTAACATGCCTTCTCTCTTCTTATGTTTTGGATTCACTAATTTCCTTATTCTCACACACTCAGCCTTATGTCTTCCAGTTATTTTTCTTCCTCTTCATAGTGTCATTCATTGTCTTACTGTTGTCTGTTTATAATTCTTTCATCTTATATATGTTCCTCCTTCCCGCATTAAACTTAATTTCATCTTTCTTTTAAATACTTGTCTTTTTCTATCCCTTTGCCCTTTATTCCACTTCCAATAACTTCTCTTTTCATTTCCTGTTTCATTCTTTTCCATTCTTCAATCTCGTTCACTAACTTCCATGCCAACTGCAATAATTGAAGCCATTGGTGTATATTATAGTGAATTTTCACAAGTTTTAATTGAAAGTGCCTTTCTGGAGTACTTTCAACAGATAGAAGTCCAAAATACTTTTTTTTGTAGCACAGAGCTATAGCAGGCGAAAATGAAACATTGACTAAAATCTGTTATTTTTTTGGTGACTCAACTGCACTCAGCCATTGAAGCCATGCCAGTTTACACATTTGAAGAGCTGATAAATAAAATTTTAAACATAATCATTGTTACTCTTCAACTCATAGTCTTGAGCACTGTCCACGTTCTTCTGAGGTATATAAATAGAATATATGAAATTTCTCCACTAAAATACAGATGTTGAACTAAAGATGGAAGAGTATGTGTGTTTCCAGATTACAGGCTTTGATAGTGCTGAGCTGATTGTCAGAATGCTTCAGGAGAAGAGCTGTTGGTTGGCTTACTGCCATGCGTGATGAAATGACTAGCATCAAGCTTGTTTTCCTCTCCTTTGCCAGTGAATAAAAAAAAATTGAGGAATGAATCACTTGCAGGAAATCGCATCTGTTGCCTTTGGAGATGACATTAACCTTCATAGAAAGGACTGTATATTTGTGTATATGTCCATTTTTTTCTGTCCACTCAGTTTATTTATACATATCCTGCATGTATGTTGTTAAAATGAACATTTCCATTTCACTTCCAGCAGTCATGCTGGCTGAGACCATACATCAGCCTAACCTGGTATCCTGTCTGTGGCAGAGTCCAGTCACGGATGTCAAGATAAAGATTATAAGAAGCAGGATAGAATTGAATGCCTATTTCCCATTTTCTCTTAGGGACAGCTTTTGTACTGGGCCCAGTGATGTCGCCACTGCCCAACAGAACCTTGTAACTCTTCTTTAGAGTCTTATTTCTGGCCCACACTAGGTGCAGATGACATCTATTAAGTTATTGTGTTTTGTAACAATATCAGCATGAATGCCTGGAGTTCTGTGGCCAGCTAGTTGTACAAGCCAGCTATACATGCAGGAAGGCATCCTCTGTACTACTGCACTTTGTAAATGTGCACAAAATGATGCCCAGTACAAGCTAAAAGCTCATGGAAATAGTAGAAGCTTCTAAATGCAAAGGTGAGGGGAACCTGAAATGCCTGGAGGTTTTGCTTTGTTTATAGTGTATACTATAAGGGAGTGTTACCTTGATCATGACTTAGCTGTTTTAGTCTGTTTAAATTTGCAGCTCTAATCTAAGTGAGCTGTGGTATCTCTACTCAATCAATCTGTGTGTCTCTTCTGATGCTGTAGTTCAGAGTAATTCCAGATACAGGCAGTCTTCTCTAATTGATTTTATTCCCTGTGATATTGCATTTGATATGGCAATTTTTGCTGTTAGTATTTCATCTGACAGCCCATCTAAAGTGCCTGAAATACAGTGTTTTGTACTACCTCAGATTGCATAGCAACTGGGCAAGAATTTTAAAGTCAACTTTTGAATGATATATTGGTATTCCTCTGTTTGATATTTTCCATACAGCAGCTGATGCAGTCTATTGTTGAAATATATCCCAAATAATGACTTAGGAGATCTGTGAAATAGGGGTAATCTTTTAAATTTTCATTGGAAGAGGTTGGTGTGGCAGAATTGAAGCTTTGTTTCTGAGTTTCCTACGTTGTTATATTCAGATATATACAGTAAAAGTGTATCCCAATACTCTTAAAGTAAAACTGTAGAGATTGTGTATATCTCTGAAATTAATTCTGTAATGGGAGCAATTCATATAAATCATGATTATGATGAGTTCATGTGTTGAGAAATGCACAAAAATATTCAGTTATATCTTGTTGAGTATATGACTGAAAAATAAAAAGCTGAGCAGGAAATACATTTTAATTCTTCTCTTGTCTTCTGGAAAACCCCATAATGTGTTTGTCTTGTGCTGGGAAGGTTAAAATCCTTAGCTCAGATTTTCTTCTTTTCCTTTGTGTCCGTGACCTACTGATGCTTCTGGGAGTGTGTTGGTATGATGGAAATGGCAACATTTGGGAAATGACACTGTATTTGATCTCACTGACATGTTATTTTCCTCAAGCATTGGAAAGTTTACCAGAAATGTGGTGGTTTTTTTTGCACTCATATAATTACTCTTTTATTTAGGGTTGCTGTTGATTTGTTATACTTTTGTCCTTGGTCATTTTGCTGTGTTGTTTCTTGGTGTAAATATATAACATTTAAACATCAGGTAAGAGGGCATGAGTGGCACTCATGATGCAGTGCTATGCTGTCCGGTACCAGAAGACATTTCCTACATTTGATGGGATCTTCCTATGGACTTTCTTTTACCGTGGAGATTATTTTATGGCACTTGTTGATATATTTTTCTAGATAATGGTGGAAAAAACTTTTTCAGGTAGGATTAATAATGTGCCAACTCTCCCTTTTCCATCAAATCTAAGAGCTTAACTATACATGGTTTGAGAAGCTTGAAATTGGCTGGCTTATTATGAAGGTTTTTTTAGTCTGGCTTTGTGCTTGCATGTGTTTTCTCTCAGTGTTGCATGCATTAATAATGTCTCCCTCTACCAAAGAATTAAATATAATTACACTTAATTGAGAAACCCTAAACATCCTTGGTCATTAATGAGCATTGCCGTCTCACAGTGAAATGCTAACAGAGTGATGTCACTTGACCTGGTGATGAAAACTCTCTCAATGGTGCTGGGGAGCAGGAGGTAAGTATGGAGGTAGAACTCATAGCTCACATCTCACAAAAAGAACTCAAATTTAGCACAGTTCTTCCTGCTTCTCTTTTCTAAGTTACTGAAAGGGCTCAATGTGTTCCGAGAGTCTCGTCGTGGCATACTTCTCTCTGAATTTAGGGTAGCTGTATGAAAGCAGGATTTGACTTCAGGCAGCATCAGTTTTGCTCAGCAATGTAAAGATGTTCGAGAATGATTCTGTACCAATAGACAGCAGAGCATCTGTCTTCAGGGTGGCTGCTGTGTTTGTGATTCCTGGAGGGTGATGGTGTGAAGTGCATCTTCAGAGGAGTCTAGACAATATGCTACTATAAAAACAGTGAAATCAGATTCTTACCACTATGAAGTTCTTCCCAAAAGCCGGGACTCGGGTTATATTTTACAGCTTTAGCTGCAAATGTTTTTGAGGAGAAATCATCAAATCGGTCCGACAGAACTGGCCTGCTTTCCCATGGGTTGTGCTTATTGTAAGTTTTCAGTGTTTTCTAGGTGTTTCCAGACTACGAGTTTCCCAGTGGTAGTTGTCACCGCTGCTGGAGGTGGATTTTGCTGTATGTGACTAGGAAGCCAGGGTGGAGTTTGCTGTCTGACTCATGCTTCAGTGGTTTCATGCGGGTCTGGTTGCCTGAGAGACTAAATGCTGCTGGACTTGGCAGGAGAAGAGGGGAGGGAAAAAAAGAGAGATGTCTATCAGGCTGCTTGTGATAAGGGAAGTTTATTCCTTTTAGTCTGGAATGAGGACTACAGGTTTTTTTTTTGTCATCATTTTGCTTCTGTTTTAAGGCCTGATCTGATAGTCACATGATGCTTGGATGTCAGTGCATTTGGTTTTGCTCGTCATTGTCAAGCCTTTCTAGAACTGGAAATAGATGCCCTTTCATGTCTGTCCTTGAGTTTGACACTGCATACCCTGCACCAGAAAGTGGGACGTATGCAATAAAATGAAACCTTTACTGTCAGGAACCTGATGAATTTTAACTTTGGTTCAATAGTAACCACTAGAGATATTTGGTGTCAAAGCAGATTTAACTGCTTTATGTTTTCTAATGCTCAGGAATCTTAATATAATGATGCATAATATGTTACATATTTACTAGTTTTGCAGCTCAGAGTGACTTGTCACGAATAATTGATCTGGGATGGTATTTTGCAACTAGAAAAAAATACACTAAGAACTTAATTAGAGTCAGCTTTTAATGAAGATAATGAGAGGAACAGCAATAAATGGAGCAGAAACAAGATCCAAGTATTTCTTAGTGCAACTTATAAAGGCTCGGAAATGTGCTTATAAAACTTTGATCCTTTGTTCTGTGCAAGTTCAGGAGGGATGTGGTTTCTGTACCACAGCCTGTTTGAGTCCAGCAAGTATTGCATCAATCTAAACAAGCATGGCATACAAGGACAGGTTTTGTTAAGTTTGTATCGCATAAGTTGTAGTGTTCCTGCAGAGGTATTCAGAGTCCAAGGGAACTACCTAATTTTTCATCCAAATGTATTTAAGGGCATTTAAAGAAGTTAAAAAAGATTTGCTTGATTTGTAGTGTAGTTTTTAATGTGTCATGTTAAATTCAAGTTCACTCTAATTTCATTTAGGTCACCATGAATTCCTTTTAGGACAATGCATGGATCAGCAAGTTTCCTATTTGTAGCCTGCCATCTGTAAGTCTTACTGGATCTATTTAATGAGTTTTCAGAGCAGCACCTGTAGCACTAGTACATTCAAATAATAAGCGCCATGATTTCGTGTGTATTATAAATGTCAGAAAAGTAGTTGTTGCAGAGCAGATAGGTCCTTTTGGTAACTGGAACTTTTATTGTGAACTGTTTCCTCACTGAAGTTTCAAAATAACTTTATATAGCTGGATTCCAGTTAACTTATCTTTTTGCTATTTGTTCACATTCCTTAATCTTTTTCTGACATGTCTTTTTTTTTTCTCTTTGTTATTTATTTTTCCCAGAGAACTGTTATTATTAAAGCAGCTGAAATAAATGTGGGCTGAAGAAGTGGAGAAAAACACCGTGGTCACATTATGTATAAGATGAATAGTATTCACCCCAGAGTATGACATACTTTTGCCAGGACCATGGCATTTACATTTCCATGTAAATTCATGGAATTACATGATGACCTCAGTTTCTTTTAATTAAATAAATAGAAGATCCAAATGGCAACTTGGGCAGTATCTAGAAGGTATTTTAGACTTTTTTTTTTAATGGTTGTTTCTGTAGTTTCCTAATTTTTTCTTTTTTTTATTGGAGTGAATTATGGACTCCTTTGAGTAGAGATTTAGATGCATGCTTCTTGGGGCTTTACTCTCTGAGACACCTGAGCCCTAGCAGCCAGTGAATGGGAAAGTTTACATGATATATTCTGGGTAGATATGAAGTCCTCCTGGCTGTGTTTCAGATCAACTCAAAGCCGCAAAGTGCAGGTTAACCCTGCTTGGAGATGCTGGGTTTATCAGCTTGAATCTGTCATTGCACTAATACAGTTGCCTGACTTGGTGTCAGTTTTTGGCTCAGGCAGTGAGCTCACACCTGCACACAGATCGCTGTTTATCTCCAACCACAGCTAACAGCCCAGCAGTGCTGGTGTCACTGTCCTGGGGGAATCCAGCACAGTGTACTTTATAGAGCAAGGATCCTCAGAGACCAATTTAGCACTGTTAATTAGTAGGCTGTTTAGTATATTTACAAAGTTCCATATGATGATGAAGTTAATTGTTGTTATGGAAGGCCAAGAGGAAGATGGTGCATCTTACGGGCATGGTTCTGTGCAGAACTCCAGTGGTTGTTTTGTTAAATGGAGACTCCTGTTACTCAGCATGTTGAGTTAAAATTTGGTAGTGAATGAAGCAGACCTTTGGGTGTCTGAATGTGTGGGTTCAATTTAGTATAAAATAATCTTGCCTGCTTTAGTAAATACTTGGTGATACTGACTTCCCCAGAGAAGGGAAAATGTGTTTGAGACTCTTAATGACATGGGAGTAATTGCAAATCATCGCTCTTATACCTCATGCTTGCTTAGGAGCCACGAAGCATGTCTCCACTTCAGGAATCTAAAGTGGAATGATATGACTTTTGTTTTTTGACACCTTCTTGAGTGAAGGACAGAGCCAAGAATAAAATTCAGGTCTCTGCAGTGTGATCCTGCTCTAGCTGCACAGCCCAGCTCTTTCCTCCTCCTGCTAGTGGAGGCTTTGCTGACCCAGCTGCAAGCAAATCTGAGGATCTGAATCGCATGTATTCTTCATGTAACTGCAATTAATGTTTTTCCTTCCAGTGATTTAAAGTCAGTGTTTGCATCTTGTCATTTATGCGGTAATTCTGTCAAGCAGTGGAAGATTTGTTGTGATGCCTGTGGGAGGCATTGTATTTTGTCGAGTGATCATTGCAAATCTCTTGCTGTAATGAAAAATTAAGAGGCATGGGAAGCACTCCCAAGTAGATATTAAAGAAGGAATTGGGTCAATTTAAGAAACAGTGTAAATATGACAACTCTGCTGACCAGCTCTTGAGAATTTCCATGTGCACACCAAGTTTCAGTGTTTGCTGGTTCAACTGATATTCTGACTGATCAAAGCTCATCTTACACGATTACCTTGCAAGACACTGTTTAAAATATAGGTATTTAGCATTCTGATTGGCTTTTCCTTATCCCCTTCTGTTCAAAAGTGCTCTATTGTTTTGGTTTCCAGAGCAAAACTGTTAAATAAAAAGATCAATACAGAAAGAAGATTTAATTTTGTAAAGGATAATATTATTGGCTATTATTATAATGGTGAAAATTAATATCAGCATGTTTTGATTTGTAAGTCTGTCTTTTCAAGTCTGTCTTTTTCAATGATATATAAATTAGGCATTAACCTGTTATTACCACTGGGAATTGAGCAGACTTGGGTATGATTCATGAATTTCTATTCAGGTTTCAAGTCATATCTAAAATTAGTGATGATTTGCCTTTTAAGAGGTCATTTAATGCAGTGATTGTTTATTATAAACATGTTGCTGTGATTTATTGTGACGTATGGGGTTGGGAAAGACTAGATCAATGGGAATACAGTAAATGAATTAAGATATCTGTTGAATAGTATCTCATGTTAGAAATTAACATCTATATTTTGCAGCATTTCTTAGTAAGTGTAACTTTCCTTCTCTCATTATTTCATCTCTTGAATGTTTTACAGATTTTTGGGAGAGAGGGAGAATCTATTTTAATCTTCATATAAATAAATCTAATTCTAGCCTACTTATTCCATCCCACAGTTTCTACACAGGCCAATCCACAGAATGATCAACTAGTTTCAGCCTAATTCACCATCCTTGTTTTTAAGCTTTGCCTTCACCAAAATGGCAAAAGGAATAGAATCATGAAGTGTTATACTGGAATGTTGTTACAATGAATTAGTTATTCCCCAATAGCACAGTGTAAGAGCATCATCAAAATTTGTATGTAAAGTCATCAGGCAAGTAGCATCACTTGAATAACAGCAGGAAAATCTTTGAAAGCATAGGAAAAGCTGAAGCTCGCTGTCATGAAAAGAATATCTATAATCACCCAGGCTATACCTTTTAATCCTATTAAGTTGTTGTATAAATTTCTGAATGGTAACTGCATGTTCCTCAGCAATGCCTAAAAGGGAAAATATTGATTAGCATGTAATGTAGTATATTAAGACTGACATGTCTTAAGCGTTGGAGTGTTTTCCCTGTACCATATTTTTAGCAACATTCAGGAAAATAACAAAAAAATGATCAATAAAAGCATTAGAAATAAACGTTACTCTCTTGGGTGAAGTAGTGCATTATGTTGCACCTGAACAAAGCATCAATTTAGATTATTGCTCATGACAAAGCTTGATGAGGGAACTGATGGAGAAGTTCTCTCAGGTGTTTTATCATTAACATTAGGAGATTCTTTGCCTTTTGTAAAACAGGTGGAAGTCAGTTCTGTGGACTGGTTTGTTTAGAAAAGACGCTTGTGAAAGAGAAACTTGCAGAAGTGCTATATGATCGTAGCACAGTCTCCTGACCATTCAAAGCCATTGAAATGTGTTTTGGAGCACACTTTGTTCATATGTAGTTCAGAAATAATAACCTTTTATCTTGAAAGACTGGAAAGATCCCTTTGGAACTTGGGGCAAAAGTCTGTCAGACAAATAAGCAGCAGTTCCTGAATCCTGTAAGGAACAGCTATGGAGAAGATTGAACCCAGATGTCCAGGAACGGTTTTAAAACAAATGACTGCAGTGCGTACTGTGAAGATAACAGACAATGAGAGCAGTCCCCAAAATTGTGCGCATCAAAGATTCATATAAAAATAGACATTTTTTAGATATATTGGACATCCACTAACAGACATGAAATCAGTCATGCATTTGCGCTGTGATGAGGAGGTTGGACTGGAGGCCTCCCAAGGTTCCTTCTCAAATGATAAAATGATTCCATGCTTCACATTCTGATACCGAAATGTTCAGAAGGATCTTGGTCGGTGTTCTTTTTCCTCCTGTCACTCTAGTTCATAACTGCCGAATTGAAATGTCTGTCAGGTGGCACTGAATGTTTTAAATACAGACAGTTGTCAGCAACAGAGATCTGTGTTTTCTGTTACAGAAGAAGGCTCTAGGAAACATAGATCTAGAAGACCCATGGGTGATCTGTCGTCCCTTTCTGGCAGGGTGAAGGAAGAGAGAAAGAAAGCAGAAGTTTCATAAGCAGTTGATGGTCACTTATAGCTGAAATTTGTTGTCCTTACTGAGTGGCTGCTAGAACAGCTGTGATGCATGTGACTCCTGCTGAGCTGTGCTCTGTGGGAGTTGAGACATGGTGTTCTTTTGCAGTGAATGTGGCTGTCATTTTCTAAACTTGATGCTCATCTAAAATATGCCTCCTAAGCATCAGGCTGTTTTCTTCTTTTATGTTTTTCTTTATGCAATAGTAGTGCAATTCCATTAGATTTATGGTGTATCATCTCTGTAAAACCATTTGAAGCTGGTTCAGCAAACAAAGCAAGGAAGAAAAGGTTGTTTAACTGCTAGGCCTTATGATTTAATTTGGAGCTACTCCTTTGGGGGGAAATATTCAAATGGATTCTAAGTGGATATTACAAATAATATCACTATTGCATATAGTTAGAGCTGCTCCCAAACTGTGGTCAATGAAAAAATGCTGCAAATAGGAGAGAACAGTTCTGGAGTAGCTGTAATTAAATGCCTCTCAGCCAGTTGTTCTGATATTAATAGCTGAATTAGAGGGAGAGTAAACGTATCCTGCTTATTGGCCATGATATTTCAATTCTTGTATAAATTTCTGTATTTTCATGGCTCCTCCTTGGCTGTGCCGCTTGCAATTATGGCACTAATAGTAATGATATCATGAAGACAGGATGGTGCATGTTATATCAATGTTTCCATCATTATGAATGATGTCTAATTTTCTAGGTTTCCTTAATTTTCCTACAATAAACTTCTAGGAACAAACTCTCACAATGCATTTGAAGACAGACTAATGTGACCCAAGCAGAGCAGCACAGGCTGGTGGATGGCCTGCCACCTATGCACATGGTGTGCCTTGTGGTGACTGTTCACCAGCATTCCAAAGTGATGTCTGCTTGCTTGGCTGTCCTTGAGAGCAAGGAAGGTAACTGCAGTGGGTGTGAAAGAAGAAAGGTGCTGGGCTTGAAACAGCTGGGCTGTTGGTTGAGGGACTTTGCAAAAATAATACAGAGAACTAGGGAAAGTGATGTGTATGTGTGATACTTGAGATTAATTGAAATACATGCTTTGGATGAGCAGTAGAAGGGCGTGACTGTAAAGGTACCAAAATAACTGATTTTGAGTGGAGGAAATAGCTGTCAGGGTGATGAGCAGAGCAGCACAGTAGTCATGGGTACTAGGTACCTACTCTAGAGAGTTTCTTGGTAGGTTCTTGTAATGCTGCCTTGATGTGTGCCATGTTAACCGTAGCTTAGCAGCAGTGACTGTTGTAGTGTCCCTGTAACAACAAAGGAAAATGGATTTGGCCACATAAAGACTCAAAAACAACTGACGTGTTTGACTTTTAGCTTCAGTTAGTTCTGAACCGTTTGGTGACAGCGCTGGATCCTTCCTTTGGAAGATGTATCAGCTATGGTGGAGCATCTCTTTTTAAAATCAAGCCTTGTACGTGTATCTGGATGCTTCATTGTGCTTACTGAGACTGAAAGATGCCAGGTCTGTGAACTGCAGTGAATGTAGGTTATGAATCTATTGCATGCTGGGTAAATTAATTTAAGTTTTAGTAATTCTGTTACAAATTGAGTGGTTTCTACATCTCTACTGGGAGCTGCCTCCTTATTAGTGTTGCTTTGCTTTGTTCTGTATTGTTGGAGTAAAAGAACGGACTCTAGCCTGGTGAGCAGGAAATATTTGCTTGTGTATTAGCTGAGAACAGACTTCGAGTTGAGTGTTTGCTATTGTGAAGCAGGAAAATGAAACAGCTATAAAACTTCTGTTAGGCAGAGCATAGAGACCAGAAAAAGGCTGGGTTGTAAGTTGCCCCATTGATGTGATGCTGCTTCTCACGCATATGTGCTCCTGTGTGAAGCAAGGAGTTATACTCTATGATCCTTGTGGGTCCCTCCTGACTCAGAACTGATTCCATGGAGATGCACAGCCTTGTCTGCTTGAATCAGTGTGAGATTTAAACGTGCACACTAACTTAACAGATTCCCTGTATTAAATCTGTCTCACCTCTGCACTATGAAGGAAAATGCTTTAAAAATAAGCAATGAAGGCTTAAATTTAAATGAGGAAAAACCTGTATCTGTTTTATTTCTGAATTTTCAATTGCCCCTTACTGGGCTGCATTGCTTTATTTTCCAGAATATCTTATTACATCATTTCAACTGACTATTAAATATAAATACTTCATTATAGCATTAGTCATATAATCTAGTGACATGGTTTGATTTATACAGTGTAAACTAAAGGGTGGTATTTGGTTCTTATGTACCCACAGATGCGTGCCTAGTCACGCTGTTTTATGTACAACACAGCTGCTACTGTGTTACTGAGTTTTCCATCTAAGTGAAATCAATTTCTCCCACATAGAGCCTGATTAATCAGCCTGTATGCAAAACTGTAACCAGGCTGTAACTGCAGTGTACCATCCTTACCCATGAGTAGACTGAAGGATGTTAGAGCAAGTGAGAGCACATGGTTGTCATCTGAGGGCTAGAGCAGCAGCAGGTTTTAAGTGTCGTTTGTACTGTGTGTTAAAGCCATCCATCACATCTGCATAGATACAAGTCTTTATCTCACTCTCTTGGCATTTTCAGAGCTATAATGGGGGACATGTCATGACAAAGACAAATATTCAGGCATTTCAGTTGTGATGCTGTGGCTGTGTCCATATCACAGGGATGTATAGTTCCATCAAGAAGGTCTGAGTTTAGGGTTTGAGAAACTGACGTTAATTTCAAATCCCTTCAGGTCTCCTGTATGACCAAAGTCATGAAATTTGTGTAGCTCAGCTTACTGTCCAAACACCTGTGAAGTGAGGATGATGTTACTTCCCCCACACCTGTGGGGACTGCATTCTGAGATTCTCAAAGATGAGCACCATTTGGCATAAGTACCTGAAATGGATGGTATGAAATGGTTTCCTTGGGCCAGGATTGACTCTGTTTCTGGAGAACTCAGTTTATGTGAAAGGCAAAATCTCAGGTATTAAATATGCTAGGACTTTCCCCTGACCTTTCCTTTCCATATTTGCTTCTCATTATTCTTGAGTTTCCTGTTTATCATTCCATAGTTTGCTGAAATAATCAGGGTTCCTGCAGGAACACCTGCCATGATTAAACTGAAGTACCATATGTTGGCTCAGCAGGACAAAGTCACCTATAAACTGTTCTCATTCTTTTTTTGAAGGGGAGGACAGATCTTAGTTCTGAGGAGCAACTTCTATGGAAAGGTTAGTGAGAATCCTGCTCTGAGTGAGTTGGCATCGGTGTCCTTACTGCGAGGTGCCCTGTTATTTCAGTCTTCATTTTTTTTTCATTATAGAAATTTGCTAAGCTGTTGACCTTTAAAGGAGTGAAAGATGCACTTTAAATATGATTCCTCTTATCTAACTTAAGCTGGCTATGCTACAGTTGCATTTGATTTAACTGATTAGACTTGTTTTGCAGCCACCAGTGTGAAGCAGACAATTAATTCTTTAGGTACAATTCATTTGACCTAATTTGTATAGCTGCATTAGAGTGAGACGAATGGTACCTGCTTCCACCTATTGATTAAAGGAAACCTAGACAACTAACTTAGATCAATTCCACCCTCCTCATCTATATTAGGATGTCTTCTGATATGCAGTCATTCTAAGCACTAAGCTTGTTTTTGCACCCTCAAGGAACATAACAGTCCTTTCTGAAACAAAAACTTTTTGCCTATTCTGCAGAAACCAATCACATCGTCTGATCTGAAGGTAGTTCCTGTGTTTTTTTTATCACTGTAAAGATGTATTTCTCTGTATCATATTAAAAACCAATAAATTAAAGGCTTTTGAGATGTCCCAGGTTTTTCATGCTTCTCATTTTTGTGGACAGTCTTCACTGTTTCGTTGTACCAATGATATTAATAGGTTGTTCTAAAAGCACTTCAGTAAACCCTCTTCTTGCTGTAATGCTTGTAGCTCTTCATTTCCATTCAGCATATAAGAATTAGAGGATCATTTTATGATAATTGCAGCAATAGTAAGGTGGTAAATGACAAGGCTGGACTCCAAAAATAGTATAAAGTGAACCTCATACTTGTGAAGATGATTGGTGCTAAAAAGAAGCATTTAAAATTTGGTTTAATTTTTGTAATGCTGCTTGTTCACTCTACAGTTGAATAGAGATTCTCAAGATGCACAAACTCAATTAAAACAACCCTGTACCTTGAATGGTTTTTACACCTCGATTCTGATGGTCTCGTGTTCATCTGAGGACTCATAATTCTTTGCGACAAAGCAAATGCTTCTACTGATACTTTGGATGTAAAAGGAGATGGTTACCATTTCCACTTAATCAAGTCAGAGTTATACAATATTAGAAGTGCTCCTCATCTATCCCTTCCAAAATGATGTCTTTACCTTATGACCTGGGAAAAATGGCCAAAAAATATCTTTTATGAATAATCCATTATTTGTCTTTTTAAGTTTTGCGAGCATTTGGAAGTCATATCTGAAAAATGTAGATCACTGAGCTCCCCAAACTGTCACAAATGTAACTTCTTCACATCATAAAGCCTACTTGCTATCAATCATAGCCAGATGCTGTGCAATTTACGAAAAGATGATTATCAGAGATTAGAAGGGAACTTCCTGCTGTTACTTTATGTGGATGAAATCTGGTGAAGTAACAGTTACTGATTTGCCTCAGGTTTTCTTTTTTTCTGATGATCCCATATGTTTCTACCCAACTTCTCCAGGTTTAGTTCACGCAAATAAGCCCTAAAGAATCTGTAATAGCAAGCTAGTTGAGCTGGAAGACCAGAGGTATTCTCACTAACCGGCATCATGGTAGCATCCTTGATTCATTGGATATATCCTGTTTACATGGGACAACAACATTACTGTTAAAGGACAGCTGTTAATGTTAGTGGATGAGTGTGTGACTTTGTCAAATCCACATCTGGAGAGAGAGCCGTGAGACTCCTTGTGGAGTTGCTTTTGGGCAAAGCTGGTTCTCTGTATTCTTTTTTTCTTGGTGAGATCCATACTTTTTGTTATGGGACAAAGCCAGTGTCTAGCTCAATTGATAAGGATCTCTTTCTTGGGAGATTTTCTATCTAGTCCCTCTACAGACAGAAGTTACTAGTAAGGCCAGAGGTTTTATCATGTTTTTTCTGTCCTATTTGTTGAGTGCTTCAGCAATGTGGTTAACTGTGCTGGTAAAATTTCAAGAGGACTAGGAGTGATCCAAGACATGAAAGGTGGATATATCTCCATCTCCTAAGCAGGATCTCAGATCAGGATTCACTATGGTTTGGGTTAAGATCCAGTTAGTATAGGACTGCAGCAGAATACACATGAAGAGGTTTAAACTTACGGGTACTCCAAAAGTATAAAATTATTCTCCCATTCACTCTGGCTAAAGAACACATTATCAATGGGTTTTGTTCAAGTAGCACGCCCTTTTATTCTTTTTCTGCAAAGCATTCTTTGCGGGCTTTCAGATTTTCTTTCAGATTCTTTTGTCATAACCGAACTCTTGCATTTTGGGGCATTTAGATTACAGTATTCAGATATTCAGATTAATCTCTAAATACTTTCTGAATGTGTAGGCACTGGATGAGCATTTAATATGCTGCATTAAGTGAGAATTCAGTTCTGCGTGTCCTGAAAATATATGGTCCTGTCTACCTGTCTTGTTTTGAGGTTGTAAAAAAAAAATATTTGTGGATAGATAAACATGAAGCTTTATGGGATTGTTGGACATAATTATTTTTGTGGGATCATCTGACATAATTATCACTAACTAGTGGGTGAAAAGATATGTGGGTACTATAGAATATAAATGAGTGCAGCTGGTGCACTCAAGAGGCAACCAGCAGCATGCGAGACTGCTGCTGGGTTGTGATTCTGATAAACTTCGATATCTAATACACTGTAGTATCTCCAGTTTGAAAGAGAAGTAATCCAGTATTTTTGCAATAGGGGGCAAAGAAGCACAGCTCTTCAGTGAGAAATATGAAAGAATGTGGGTATATGCCCACAAGTAGGTTGTGGAAGGAAGCCTCTCTGGGACAAAAGAAACTGTAAGGGGAATAGAGTAGAATGAAGTAGAGCATTCTCACTATCATGCCCTGGTTACCCTTGATTTTCCTGATAGGAAATGCTTGCAACAACTTGGTATGTAAAATTTCACTTGATTTTCTACTCTGTAGCACAGATGGAAATGGTATTATATCAGGTGTAGGGTTCAGGTAATAGTTAACGAGCCATCTGACAATCTTATCTGTAGCTCAGAGATGTGAGCTTCACTATTGTCGTGTCTAGGCTGCAGCAAGAAGCAGTAAAATGTTTCTTTCTGAGCATTTCTGAAAGCTAAAAGTAACTTTAAGTTCTTAAGACAGTCAGACTGTATGCATATGCAGGTACAGATGAGAGTGCAGAGACAGCAGTACTCAAAGGAGAATACAGATCTGGAGGGCAAGACGCAACCTCACCTTGGAGGATGAAAATTGGTCAGCTGAGGTCTGAATACAGAATATCAACATTTCCCTTTTTTTCCACTGCCACTTATTATCCTTTCTCTCTCTTTTTTTTTTTAGCCAGTATTAATTAGAAGGTACAGTCTATGCTCAAGCTACTTACCAGATGTATTAGGTAACTACTTTGTACAGATAATGCTTGCTTTAATTCTAAAAGCAGAGTAGCTCTAAAACTGGAAGTCATACCTGCTGGCTTTTCCTCATTTATATGGTAATATCATTTGGGAGGGGGGGGGGCGGAATCTTTGTGATGCTTCTATGAATTTTTGAGTAATTAAAATAATGGGTCAGAAATGAGAAGCTGTTTGCACAAACAAAAAAATTAAGATGGTGAAAGCTAGAATTCATTAATGTTATCATCTTTCTGTTCATAAGCTTTGTAAACATGTAGTTTTATGGTTACATTCCATATTTCTATGCCATCTGGAGAACTGGAATTTCAGAACAAACTTATTTTTTCATCACTGTGTTAGGAGTTTGCTCTGAATGCTTCAGGAGGAACAATTTTCTGACATATATGAACTTGAAAATAAGTTTTGACAGATCGAGTCCCCGGGTTGGCTAATAAGTAGACTTTTGTATTCTAGTAAATAAAAATGCTGTTAAAGCTTCAGCTTTGACCCGCTAACTTGCAATACCGATGTTTAAAAAGTAGTTCACTTCCTATTAGGATATTACATACTTTCTAACCTTACCTTCTAACCTATGCCTTCGCTGCACACTTTAAAATTCTCCCCCAAAAGAGCACCACATTTTAACAATAACAGCTCACTGTATGTTTATGAAAAACCCCTGTATTGGTGTATTCCCAAATCAGTGTATCTGGATCTCTGTTTTTACAAATCATTTGATGCTGCTTATTCAAAGTTAAATAAAACCGGAAGAAACAACCACCAGAAGTAGCTGTTCTGAAGGGTTTTTGTTTTCTTTGGTTTGGTTTTATCTGAAACTACTTTCTATGGTTTTGGAGATAAATTAGTTGCACAAGAGCCAGTCTGAGTGCCTGAAGACACAATATGGTATGCAGCAGTACGAGATGCTTGCAGAAGATGATTTGCTTTTTAATGTTTGTTTCCTGGAGTCATTTGGTTGTATCAGAATTTCATCTTTTGTTTTGCAAGATTATATAGAGCAGGTTACGAATGCACTGAAGGAGATAGGCTCACACATTTATTTTTCTAAATGATATAATATTAGTTAGTTTTATGATTCCTTTAGAATTGCCCTTCTTTCTTTGAATATAAAGGACATTCTGATGAATCTTTAGGAGTTTTGTATTGATATCACAAATATGTATTTGCAAAGCTCCGTTATTTTGATAGGGAAACCTCATTTTAACTGGACAGAATAAAACTGGAGGAAAATTTGAGGGGGAGGCTTCCCTCCTTCAGGAGACATCTGGTGCGTGGTTAGAAGCTTCCAGCTCTCCTCTCAAAGCTGTCTTTGGCTGCAGTGACTGTTCTGTGTCCCAACACTTGGACTGTAGTACATGTGAAAGTTACTGTAAAACAAACAGGATGTGTGAACCTGCTCTCAGAATTTGGATTTCTTTGGGTATAAATACATATACATGTAAAGCATGATTTAGAAAGCATATTATAAAATGGTAATTTAGTCAAAACCTTTATTCTCCAGTTTTTCTTCTGCCTCGTAAGACGCTGATTTATTCCTCTCTCTGTCCAAAACACATGCCTCAGTAGACTCTTCAAGTTGCAGAAGTATCTCTGCCTCTGTGTACAGGCTTACAGCAGCCGACCTTTGGTTGCATACTGCTGAATGTAGTGGAAGGAAAAAAATACCCGTGAAAATCATCCTAATGCTTGTGTGCAACTCCTCAACATCTTGAATAGCCTCAGGGTGTCTTAAAAACTACATGGAGTTGTCCTATTTTTTTGCCTACCACAATTATACTTTTTTAATGCTGTATGTATGACAAGTGACTTACCAATGTTGGATAAGGTTTGCCCACCCCTCCCAGCCTATTTTCCAGCATAAAAGCTGAGGAACTTTTCATGAATAATAGTTATTTTGCTCTAAAAAATTGCATTTTGAATAAAATTGGACTGTGGGAAAGAGAATCAATAGTTTAAACATTTTACTTAAAAGCAATGTGGAGATCAAAAACAGGCTGTATAACAGGTTAGATATTTTAACAGCACCGTGCTATGTACTTAGTCAGCTCTTAGCAGCGTGACTGCAACCATGATAATATTTATATAGCAGCGTGATACAGCAGAACAAGAATGATGTTTCAGAAGTTACGAAAGTGTCCTTTTGACAGCCTTAAAGTGGTAAGGAAATTACAGCTGAAATCCAACTCCTTGAAGATATAAATCCTAAATTTACTGTGGAGCTGCCCAGAAATAATAGGTTGGTCATCAGACTTGGATGCAAGCAAAACAAGTAAGGTATGACTAGTTGATAACGCTGGCTTAGGAAAATACATGAGGTATACAACTCTGACTTACCTGGCTGCTGACAGAAGACAAATGAGTTGGTACCAAAGCACCTGGAAAACAAATGTTAAATAACTTAAATCCAAAGAAAAATCAGTTGTATCAGATGATTGAGTAATATAATTAGCTGTAACTTGCTGTGTATGTAAGTGCTCAGTAGGTATTTATAAATCAAATCTGTGGGGTGTTTTTTCGCTGTTTCCTGTTTAGTCACATGCTACCCAATAAATGCACTGAGTGCAGAATTCAGCTGATGCAGTAAAATTAACAAGTTGTTCAGTGCCTACTTGTATGCATTTCTACAGGGCCAGTGGCAATTCAGCTGTTCTTAACTAATTTCCAAAACTCAGTGACAGCTCTCAAAGTGTGACTTTGGAGCCCGCTCTCCTTCCTATGGATCATCATTCCAGTTCCTCTTAAATCTCCTTTTGATGGAAGTAAGAGTATAAAGTACATCTCAGTGACTGAGTTCTTGTAAAAATAAAGGGGTATATTTATAAAAAGTAGCTTTTTTATAGTAGAATCTTGTTTAGAGTCCAGTAAGAAAGCTATAATAATTTGCATGTTTTTCCAGTAGATTATGCATGCGGCTTTTATGCAGTATTTCTAAAATGGTATTCATCTTATGTCTAATTAAACTTGAATTGTTGATTTAATTGCAGCCTGTGCTACAAGCGAAGTATAAAACAACCTTGCTGAGTATTGTTCAGTGGGCAATTTAGGAAACTGCAACTTGAGTTTAAGCATATTGCTGCGAACACAGCAGTAGGTAGGGTATTCCCATAACGGGGTGGAAGAGTACATCAGAGGACACTGTGGAAATGTGGAGAAGGCTACTGTCTCTGGTTATCAGAAGTTGTACTATATCTGCTATTAGTGTTGTACTTCAGTACTCCCAAGGACCTTTGAAATTTCCCTCTCCTACATTAGTTAGGTTTTCTTTGCTGTATCCCACTTCATTGAGAAAACTGCCACATGACGAATGAAATTGATTTCTCTTTTGTGTCCTCCTATACAAACTGATCAAAAGGAAAGGAGGTACCGTGTCTTCCATATACAGTTTCACATTATTTTGGTATTATTTGTGCTTACTGACTGTATTGAGTAGTCGTTGAAAATACAGACATTTGCTGAACTCCTTGAGCTTGAAAGGAACTGTGCTATTTGAAATGTGCGTGATACGTCTGCCCATTTTTTCCCTCCATTTGACTGCCTAAACTTGTTATTTGCAGGAGGAAGGTCATACCTAGAAGATAATTAATAGAATAAGGAAAAGGCGGAGTGAGGGGGGGGGGAAAATCATGTAATTTCCTTCCCTTGTGTTTTTGAAAAATTCTGAGACATCCTAGAATGAAACCATTGCAAAGGAAGTTTTTTGGCCTGCAAACAGCTTCATGAAAAGTAAGCATAAAAAGACAAGGCCATTTTAACAACATCTTTTGAACATTGTCTCTCTTCTTGTTCATTAAAGCCTCAGAAACACTTACCCTTATAGTCTGGGAATTCTTTCTTTGAGGTAAGGATGAATGTGTGTTTGATCTATTTTATGTTTAAGGAGATTAACATATATTCAGGATAATGAAAACAGTTTCAAATGCACAGTGTATCCTTGTTGTGATGAAAGGGTGATATTAGCTTCCTGCTGAGGTCTGCAAAACAAGAGCCCTCAAATTTAATAGGGCTCAGAGACATGCTTTTGGACAAATACCCGTATTAATAATTTTCTTCCTTGCCTGCTGGGCCTCTTTTGCCTTTTTTCTTTTTTTAGTAGTTAAACGTAGGTTCTATATATTTTCCTTTGCTACACAGCAAGTTAAAATACGGGTGCGTGATAAACTGGTAGAAGGCTGTGTTATACAGATTGGAAAGCTGCAGGGATAAGGCCATATGCTCTTCTGATTCTTTTTTTTTTCCTTATTTATTACTGTTTCAAGAGCAGCAAACTTCTGTGTTTCAGCCTGTGATAAAGCACTGGTAGATCTTCTGGGATTATTTTTGTTTTTTATTTCCTCTCCTGCGCGGGTACCTTGGGTTTTATGGTTGGATCTCTGAGCACAACTTAAGTAGCAGACGTGCTGCTTCTCTTAAGTCTGGCTTCAGAAGCCTTAAGTCCTCATGTATTCAGACTGGAAGTAATGGAACATGAAGAAATTATTTTTTTTATTGCTTTAAGAATTCGTAACCTATTTCTGTAGAGTATCTGTGTCTGGAACTGAAAAAATGTTTTGTTCTTTATTTTATTAGATGTAGTAAAAGATTTTTGAGTATGGATATGTGTGTGTATATACATATTTATTTATACCGATATCTAGTAATGAAAGTTTTCTTAAGTTGCATGCAAGTTTCATTGTGTGTGGTTCAGTATTTTCATGGCAATGGGAAAATCACTGGTGGCAGCAGCATGAATATATGGGCCTTTTGTGTTGGTTGTATTAATTGCTTTCCCAGTTATTAGTTTTACAAAAAATTTAGTTAAAATAGCTAAATTAATTACTGAGTGTCTCTAAAAGTGTATGGGTTGGTTGTCCTTAGGGTGCTTGGAAAGCTGCCCTAGGAAGCACAGAAGTCCTGCAAGCACTTCAGCGTGTTGTGCAGTGGACAGCAGTGGCCTGGCCTTTCTATTGGCAAGAAAACAAGAATATTTCTGGTAGTCTGAAACACCTGTCGTGGTACCTGGTCTCATGTGTCAGCTGCTTCACGCCCTTTTCTTTAAGTCACAAATAAAGTCTGTTTCATTCAGTTAGGAACAAATCTACCATAGCCCCATAGGCGGTTAGTGCTTAAATTTTATACAAAACCTCAGGTTCTGTGCACATGTGTGTATTTTACGGGAAGGGTAGGGCTACTGAGCAAAGTCTGCAATTGGTTAAAATATAATAGTGAAAAATAACTTCATAAACATGGGGCTTCTCATCAAAAGATCCTTATGTCAACATCATCCTTAAAAATCTGTCAATGAATTGTTTTTCTGCCCTTAGCCTTACTTAAGAATGGCGGTAATGGGAACAAGGAAGATCTCTTAAAATATTTCTTAGATATTTCTGAGAAATTCCTTCTTATGACGTGGGTATGGAAGTGGTAAGTGGTATACCTGGAATATTGTTTCAGTGTATTAACTCAGTAGAATTTGCTTTCTAAACACACTATCTTTTATTTCCTTAATTCTTAGAACCAAGTATAATGTATTCTTCTCCTTTCTTTTTTTCTTAATGAAAACTTCTCTAACCATGACTAGAAGGATTTCATACAATTGTTGTGGCAAAGCAAAATCTTTGCATTTCTTTAAGGACAGCAGATGTCATTTTTAAGGAACTGCCTTTTATCAAAGTGCGTTTTTTATAGAACACTTTCAACCAGTCTGCCTGTCCAACACCACGCATGTTATGAACTGCAGTTTGAAACTGAAGGGGAAAAAACATCCCCAGACTTTGAAGTAGCTTATTATGTTCTGTGTATTTCCCGAAGACTGAATACACTTGACAGCTGTTTGTGATTATAAACTGAATCTGAAATGAACATTTCTAGGAAAATATTACCGACGTAAATGTACTTACAAAGGTAACTGAGGAAAAACTCTGTTTTGGCAATGATTCTTCAGGGAAACATTCCATTGACAGAAGTTATGTTCTCAAGAGTAAGGAAAAATCATTATGAGAGAAATTTCATTATTGCTGAAAAGAATATAATGGGTTTATATATGATGGAGAAAGATGGTATCGCTCATTTGAAGCCTCTCTTAATGCACTGGCAACTTCACCATTTCAGCGACGTGCCAGAAAAGATGCATGTTATGAATGCTGGTGTCTTTATTACTGCTGCATATTATCCTGGCATATTCTTTACTGAGTAAGTGCCATTGAGCAGAGATGACATTTCTGAGTAGGATTTCCTTTTCGACATATTCTTGCTATTTTGTTTGTTCCTCTTAAGTTGCCTCTTGCTTTGAACTGGTTTTGTTTTTATTCCTCGCCTTCTGTTTTTCTCTTCTAGTTTCGTTACCATTAGTTAAGTAGTGTTCATTGCTACTGGAACTGTGTGATAAACTTGGCTTGCTTCTGATTATCTGATTCACTTAGAAGTGAGAATTCAGTACCGTTCCGTCCTGGTTTTATAATCTCAGGCAGTTTGCTTTGCTGTTATGAATAAAAATAAAATTACTTAGATCATAAATCAGACATACATCGTTTTGCTAGAAGGGTTACATGCTGCATTGTGTAAGTCAAAGAAGATTGAGAGTAGTAAGAAGTGTCGATCAATATAACAATTTTTTTCATTTAACCATTAATTTTTAGGTAAAATAATAATCCTCAATTTAAAAAATAATTCTGTTCATCAGTTCATTCTGAAGTGCCTTTTGCTAAATCGTTATCACTTTCCCTCTCCTTTTTGCTTCTGTTTTTCCTGTTTTATAAAACTAAAATTGCTGTCTGAGCCCCATTCAGGTGGCTGGTGCCATACTTCTCTTGTGACTGTCACTGTTAATTTAATAGTATCTTTATTAAGATACTCATCATCTCTTGAGCTCACACCGCAAACGTGGTTGCCTTCTATTATTCTATCCTTTTCGACAGCAGAGAAGAATAATAGATTTGAATTATGTTTGAGATTTTGATTGTTTTCTTAGCCCGACAACAAAAGGAAGGGTACTGCCTTGGACATGCCATACTTGCAATGTCCAAGCACTGTTCTCAGAAAGTCCTTCACTTTAGTTCAATGTTAATAGGCTGTCTTCATGATTACCTTCCTTCATAAGAAAAGTGAAGAGGATAGTTGCACTGTGGGGACATGATTATTAGAAGTGATTAGGGTCCCATGTGCCATTTAATGAGAGGGAGTGGTAAGTGCTCCATCTCCTTCAAATCAAGGTCTTTGTGCATTGCGCATCTTACACCCACGTACTGGGTTCCTGCAGGCAAAATTAGCATGCCTCTACTGTCCTGTAGGCTGTGGAAGGATATTTCTAGGGTGGTTATTATTATATTTTCTTTTTGCCTGTTAAGAAAGTGTTATTTCTGAAAATTTGGATTCCCAAAGCCCAATTTTTGCTTACGTGCTCAAGTAAATGTTCCTAGATGTAGTTCTCAAGTGTTCTCTTCATAAGTAATATCCAGCTGCTGAAAAAATAGAAACAAAATCATTTCCTGGTGTTAACTGGTGTCACTCCAAAGGCATACTATTCAGAGTGTTTCTTCGGGAGTCCATATGGGGTGACCTTAATAGTTGAAGGCTATGAACCTAAGAGACAATTACGTGAAACTGCCTTATACTTCTGTAAAAAGCAGTTTGAAAACACTCTGCAATTGAGTTTGAAGGATGTTTATGGCCACCCCTTTGAAAAGGTCATTGATTGTACAAGGATAAAGTTGTAGGCTATCAAGTTATGTAATTTATTTCTGTCTACAGAAGGAAAAGGATGTGTTCCTAAAGAATTTGTTGAATTTTACTCCCTTTGGCTTTTTATTTAATACACCTATTAATGAATCTCTTCTTTAAAAACAGCCCTCCGACACAAAACCACAACATCAGAGTATTCAGCATACAAAAATTTCCCAAGAATATGTGCAGTTTCAGCATGTTTATATATTAAGGACACAGCACTGTTTAGACGCTGAATGGATGACAAAGCAGTGATTATATTTTACTGTGTCTTGATTCAGTCATTCAGAATAGACATTCAGGTGATGATTGAGAACATGTTGTCAGCAACCTCAGATTATTTGGCCAAAGATTTGTGTACGGAAGATGAGTTTATAAAAACCAAAAAAAACCCAGCAAAGCTCAATAATGTGCCTAGCAAGTTGTTAGCAGCTCTCTGTTCGGAGACTTTCCTTTCCAGTTGTGGTGACTGAGCCCCTGCCATGCTGTGACCTACACAGCTGTTTGTTTGAGGGCTTTTGCCCATGCTGTGATTTCAGAGATTATAAATGTGAAGCAATTAGCACTGATTCATTCTTGTAAGTGCTGCTTGAAGGTTCAGCTGAGGATCTGTGCTTTTGTACGATTTTTGTGTAAGTGGTGCTTCAGAGTATTTAATAGGGTCAGTTATAATACATGTTTGAAAACTGAATAAATGGAATCAGAAAAATATTTCTGATTACATGAGTAATAGTTTCACTGCTTAAAATGCAGTAAATTACAATTTGATATACATTAAGTCGAATGTTAGAGATATCTTTACCTTAATAAACTTAATCTCATATCCTTTTGACTGAATGTTCTGATTAAACATTTGTTTATAGCAAGTGAGGAGGGAATACCCAGCTTCTAAGGAAAAGGCATTTATAGATGTCATGGAACCACATCCTATGTCTGCAGTTACACATGCGCTACAGGTAATCATAATTTATCAGTGCAGAAGCAGACTCGGAGCTCAAGACAAGTCAGAGAATGATGTAAAGCTGCATTTAGGATTGTGTGTGATGTCAAAATGCAGCGGAAAAAACCTCTGGCCAACTAAAAGCTATCATTTCAAGCAGCCAATGATACTGCCTGCACTCTAGCACAAGTATCAAGGCAATGTTAATGAGTTAATGTTTGTTTAGAGTAGCTAAAACACAGTGTACTTAATTGTCCTAGCAAAGAACAGCTGTAGAGTTTTTCTAGGGAATGTCCATTGATTACACTGGAGCTTGTTTGAACTTAATCAGCTGAGCTCCTGATCTTCCTGGAAACTCTAATCTGAGCTGTTGATGCTGACTGAGACAGAGTAGTTTGGGGTTTGTGCAGCTAAAGCATGGGCACTACTTAAATAGGGCACATTACGAAGAAGTGTCCCCAGCAGCAAGCTGATAGTTGTCAATGTGCTGGTCCCTTGCTTGCAGCCTGCAGGTGTTACGGGTTTACTTGAGGAGGCACTGCATCCGTTTTTCTCAATTTCCCAAGTCAGCATCGGTTTCCTTTGCTGCTGTTCATTTATTTACTGTTTCCATGATCCTGTTACCTTCCTTAGCTTTCACTCCTGGAGCAATTCCAGAGACCCACTGAAGAATTCAGTGTCCATGAACAAATTAATATGGTTTCTGGTTCACTTACATTTCCTTCCACTTACTACTACTTAATTGCCTGTTAACTATATTACCCATGTCATTTTGATATGCAAATTAAAGATGATATTTATGTACATAAAAACCATTTGCGTGTTTTGACGCATGGTAGAATGGGGATAAAGTAAGAAAAAATAGCATAGGTTGTAAGACGAGAAATCAGTGTGTTATGTGAGAAGAATGTAGGGATGAAGATATCAAATGTGGTTTCATAGGTGGGTGAGAACTTAAGGAACTCGAGAGAGCAATTGCGTTTGTGCTTAGCCTCTGAAGAGTGAAAAATTGCATTAGCTGCAGTTGAAACTCCCCTGGGTTTTTCAGTCAACCCAAACCTTGCATACCTCTGGTCCAATAAAGCAGATCAAAAAGGACTAATTATTAATAAGGATCAGATTAAAGGGAGAATCTGTAGTTGCTATTATGGTTGCAGCTACATCTTCTCCTTATATCACAGTCTGTTCTCAAGCAAAATCGTTCACTAATGCTATGGGAGAGTTAAAGAAAAAATACTCAACCTTTTCATCATTACCTGCTGATGGCATTGACCTTTGGCTGTGCTGAAGCAGGAGGACTGCAAAGAAAAATGTGGACAGAAAATAAACTTTCAGGTTTTTTTTCCCTTCACTGCTGGCTCTATCTGGCATCACATTTCTCACAGTCACTCAGGTGGCTCTTAGGCTCTTCATACTTAACATATGTTTCGGATGCTGTCAGCAGTTCTCCAGCTGCTGGGTTTTCTTACTAAAGGCCTCTGCAGAGCTTTATCTCCCTTTATTCTCTGTACTGAATGAGAAGACCAGTTAATATTTGGCCAATTACACGTATCTAGTTATGATTGATGCATTTTCAGCCATTTGCTGAGTTCAGAATATCCGTTGAATGGATATTATTAAAAACAAAACAAATCACCATCTTCTGGGAAATGTATACGCATATCTAAGGGCAAAAATAGCTTTATATATTTTCTTTTCTCTTAAATTGCACGAGGACAGGTTTTGCTTAGATTGTTGTGTTTTCCTATGCCAGGATAGGACTGCGAAGAAGAAAGCTAATTTGTAAACAGAAGCAAGTTCATTAGAATGGAAACCTTTAAGCTGGAATGAGTTTAAAGTCAGGCTTCTATATGCTGCAGAGAATGTTTAGTACTCCAGTTCCCACTGGTGTGCACAGCATACTTCATTCAGGTAGACAGCTTAAATTTTATTAGCTCTGGCAGTTCTTTATTTCACTGCTGATTAGATGACCTATGAGCAGCGCCGTATGTCACCCTGGTGTTGGAAAAGAATTCACGCTGCCTGCGGAGTTGGATTGGATTGTTGGGATGTATGAACATCTGCTTCCAAATGCTTGACAGAGATTAATAAAGTGCACCGTTTCTGAAAGAGAATCAATGACAAAATGGCAGATGCTATTTTCTTTTTTCTTTTCTTTTTTTCTTTAGGGAAGGGGGGAGTGGCTTAAGGTGAGGTTGTGTTTTCAAAATAACTATAAAGAGTTCTAGATCTCTGACAAGGAGTTGTGAAGATTGGGTGCACCTTGAGCAATCCTGTGTGGTGGGTTGGTGCTTAGATCAAGGCTTGGAGACATGCCCTGTCCTGCCCTTGGTGATGTAAAGCACATTTACCATGAATGCAGAGCTTTGTTGAACATGAAGTGTTCACAGGTGTGATACTTTATTTCTACTTATAAAGCATCTTAAATACCTGTGGACACCATTCTATTTGAGTTTACTTTTCTCTGTTGGTACAGTTACTTAAACTGGTGATAACTGAGGAACTATTTTGTGGCAGCTCTAGGGAAGTATTAATGTAGAAAGGCTTCCCTGGGAGTGTCCACAACTCAGATCGTACACCTTTCTGTCCTAGCAGACAATCTCCATTTGCTGTACGTGTTAGCTGCAAATAACAAATCCATGTTTTGGGAAGAACTGGTCACTAATCTGCGTTTTCAAAACACTGTTGAGTTCACTTTATTGGCAGAAAAAATTATACTTTTTCTGTATTTAATTCTGGTTTGTTGAAGTACTATCTGCAGTTTTAATTAAACAGGTGTACTGCTAACACCCTGTTACATGCATTTTGAATTTACTGAGGAGTAGGCAAGAAGAGGATGAGAGGTCTGGCATCCTCAACAAAACCGTTCCTCCTGCCTGCCATTGTGAAAACCCTGCTTTTGTGCTTTTCAATTCCTGTTCCAGCTGTTTTAAACTTTTAGACCGACCTACAAGACAGTCACGCTATTCACTGCTTTTATGAGATTTAAAAAAAAACAACTCAAAAAAACCTCAACTACGGAATGGAATCTATTGAAATGTCAAAAAGTGTTAATGTAATCCACCTACATGCTCTGAATTTTGTATGTTTAATTCTTCTCCCTACTCCCTCATCATTTTTGAAGAGCTACTGGGTGCATGGCCTCGTGTGCTCTCCTTTGCAACTCCAGCCTTGTTGTGGCTGAGCGAAAGGATCAGGAAGTACCTCTTTCTGAAACAGACTTAATGTACCATTTTCCTGCAGTTATATTCTTCCCTAATAATAAAAACTTTCTTTTTTTTAACAGAAATCCCCAACAACTATTTCTTATATATAACTTATACTGAAGATTCCCTATTGATTTACCTTCCTTTGAGACCAACTGGGATTGTGTTGTTTGTTGGGGTTTTTTTTGTTGTCATTTTTTTAACTCTTCAGTTCCTGAACTGATGCCTCCAAAAGCAGTCCTGTATTTTCCTGTGCTGTGGGTTTTGTGATCATGTAAGTCGTCTTAGTGTACCACTGAGTGCCTGTTAAACTGGAATTCAATATTGCTGGATATGTTTTAAGTGTTCAATCTCCCCTGGTAAATTTTCTTGAAGAAGATCTCCAGAAGCATATCACATTCCAATTGGTGTGCATATATCAAAAGTGAACAGAAAGAAACCCTTTTCATCACTTAGAGATAAATTTAGCTGCACTGTAAGAATATACTGTAGGGGAAAAATGTCAAAATACATGTTGAAAAGTTGAAAGACTACTAAGGAAAAACAGATGTTCTAATCTGAAGAATACTGTTCAGGGAAAATACAGTTTTGTGCGAGTTTCGCCCATTGGGTTATATGTTGCTTTTCTTTTTTTAACCTGTATGACATGTATGAGTGTGTAAAATGCAGTTTACTTTGTGATGGATTTTAATTGTTGGGTAAAATTATAAATTAAAAAAAAAGGGGGGGGGGATTGTTATTCATCAAGGTTGACATAAGGGGTTATTCTGGCGTTTGCTAAAAGCTCAACTCTCTACTATGAGAACTATGAAAGAAAGGAAGGAGGGAAAATGCAAAGTGCTGAGAAGAGTAGGGTTGGCTTTGGACCTTGACAGACAGAAGCAGCTTGGAAAGTTTCCCAAACGTTGGCAGAAGGTTTTCAAGTTCTGAACCAGTTTTGCTTTCCAGAGAAGTCATAAGTGTCTTCTCTCATGCCTCTCTATGGTTTTTCCACATCCTTTCTGAAGCTCTTGGAGGCCAAAGGATGAGTGATCTCATGAGAGGGTCATCCATCAATTTATTCTTCACTTTCTATATTTAAGCTAAGAGCGCAGTGGGAAGCTCATCTTTATGCATTGACCTTCTTGCAAGAAGGGAGGTTATAAAACAGCAAAGTAATGTTTCTTTGCTACTGTAATCAATCTCTGGATGCGGGCTTATGTACGTGTAACTTGTTACCAGGATGGCACAGAGACTTAAACTGACAGTAAAGATGTTTCATCTCACTCTTGTAACAGGAGCCTAAATATTAAGTCATTAATAGATCAGGAAATAATCATTTGGCGGATAGATAAAACTTCAGTACTTTATGCAGAATTTTCCATGTCACTAGAAAAATCTCTTAAATTCTGTTGGACAAGACATGGGTTTCTTGAAAGTGGATTTTTAGAAGATGTGGGAAGTCTCAGAGAATGATTTCAGTAAAAGGTCAACAAATAATTAAAGATTATGTTATAGAAGTATGGTAACACTGAGATGGAGAAGCTGTGAATACAACTAAATCTGTGAGTGTGATAAACAGGGACTGGCAGAGTAAAAACCACGTAGAAAATATCAAAATTAAGGGCCAAATTTGGAAACGTATTTGAAAAAGAAGTCTGAAAATGCAGTCAGATGATTAGGTAAGGCAGCATTGTCAGTGCAAAGCACAAGAAATTCAGGATAACAGATTAAAAATTTCGAGGTTAGATGTCTCTTCGTAATTGCAGTGTAAATGCAAATGTTCTAACGTGGTTTCTGGTTTACCCATCTGATTTAGTTCTGCTACTTAAACATTTTCACATGTAAGGGCATATTAACTGCTCCATCCTTGAATCAAGTGCAATGAACCATGCAGTGCGTTGTCCTTCAGGATTTTCAAAAGTAATCAGGATCAAGTCCTTATGATTAGAAAGTAACGATGACAAGTTTTTGAAGGAGTGAAAAAGCAGATAGTGCTGGGATGTTAACCAAATGACTTTGTGAAGATGAGAAAAATTCTTTGTTCTCTCCACTAACAGGTAGGTCTTACCCTTTCTTGTGCGTATGCTGTGTTCACAGAAAACTGCAGATGGGTTTTTTTTTGCTGCAGATAGTTTGCTCTGCTGTTCCTGAACTCTCACAATGCACGTGACCTGGTGCTGCCCTTTGAGAAGCTGCGGACTTTGAGCATAGCTGCCCAATGATGGATTGTTGACTCAGTGTATCAGAACAGTTCCCAGCATCTCTAGGTTGTCTGTTGTTCGCACTTAGGAGGTAGAAGAGGGTGGGTGAGTTAGAAGATGTTTTTAGTGTGCTTTTAGTTTCTCAGTACTCTAATCTGTTAGTAATAGGCAATAAATTATCTCCCTGTGTTGAGTCTGTTTTGCCCAGGACAGTATTGGTAAGTGGTCTCCCCATCCTTAACCCAACCCTTCAGCCCTTTTCCATCATATTTTCTCCTGCTCTTCTTTTGCGGAGGGGAAGTGAGAGCAGCGTTGTGAAATTTAGCTGTCCATCAGAGTGAAACCACTGCGTGAGCAGAAAGTGTGTTCGTAGTGTTGAGAGTTTCATGCTATTAGTGCTGTGTAGTAATACTATTACTTCTGTTAAGTGGATGCTAGCTAGGCTGATGCATCTCACTATGTATTATGTGTTCTGTGGCTTTCTTTTGTATTTCAACTACATAACTGTCTGGGGTCCCTGACCCTCTTCCAATCTGTAGTGGTGTATAGGTGTTTTATCACAAAATCCTGCTCCGGGAAAAATAAGAATAGGAGAATATAGCTTTCATTCCTCTCACTTGCACTTTTTGGGGTAGGAGTGCAAAGTGGGAAGGAAATTAGGGGAGAGAAATTTATGGACCGAGGCAGACAATAAAGCAGTCTGAAGCCATAGTCAAGAACAAAAATGACATAAAATATATGTTTAGCGTATTTCTTCTGAATATCACTTAGCAATTTTACTAAAAAAAATATTGAAGAAGATAGAAGTAGATAGATTCCAGAACCCATGATGGCTTCCCTCCCATTATTGCTTACCCTTTTCTTTGCCTTTTTGTTTGGAAGAAGCCCAGTCTTGGAAATAAATATCTAGAACAGTTTTTATAACAAGAGTGGACAGGCTCATAGAAGATGTATTCCTTGGGGAATATTTAAGTAGTTTTCCCTTGCAGCTGTTAGCAATGTTTGTCACTCAGATGATAAAGCTGTTCACTGGCAGTTGATCAAGGGTGCTTGACACCATTTTAATGCACATAGCGTTTTCCCCCTATGTTGAAGTGAGCTGCTTTTATCTGATGGGAGATGTATTTGTTCCAGGCACAGGAAGGGCACCTGCCGGTGGTGCCAGCATGCCACTTGGAGTAACAGAGTGATGGACTACCACGCTAGTCTCACTCACTTTGAAGAAACCAAAACGTTTATTTCTCCAAGGGCTGACTGCTTATTGACATTGAATTGTGGAGAAAAAAAAATGCAGTAGGAAGTGAAGAAATTAATACACTAACATTTTGGTAACATTTCTCATAGGATTTTGAAAAACTTTATGACAAAAGGAAAAATTAGGAAAATTGGTATGGCTTCCTTGCCAAGTGGAATATTAATAAAAGAAGATGCATAAAACAGAAACCGAGGTTTTATCTTTTAAGTCGGACCTCCAGAAATGGCATGTCCTTTATTTTTTTATTACACCAATGCGAAGCCAAATTGCTATACACAAAACCATATCAGTAAAACTTCGGAAATCCACACAAGGGAAGTCCTGCTGCTACGCTGTATATTTTCAGGAACAGTAACTTAGTTGATTTTTACCACTTGTCTTAGTAAAGCACTGGGGCTATAGAAACACAGGCTATGGCACATGACTGAAGACTTGCCCAGTTTTTATGCAGATAGTGAGCAGCTGTCGCTGGTTCTGTAATTGATGCCAGTTAGGAGACCCAAAGTCAGCATAAGATTAATCTGTAGGAATGAGCATGCAGTTCAGTTATCCATTATTCATTTAGAGGTGATAGCTACCTTAAAAATGCTAACTTGTTTGCTTTTGGTTGTCATAGTGTGCTCATGGTGGAAATGATTTTTCCGGTTTGGTGTAACACGTTGGTACTTCATGGGAGTGGGACTGAGGCCATGGCTTCTTGATTGTTTTATTCTGAAATAATCTCTCCTTGGTGCTGAAAATTCGCTCCAGCCCTGTGCTGCCCAAGTATTTATACGGCAGTGTAGGAAGCCAGAGCCAAGAATTACTCTGTCTGAAAACTAGGCTGACTGGGAAAGAGATGATTTTTCAGTCTGATCCAACTATAAAAATCTTTCTCTTCTCTTTCTGTGACAACTGAGATTCATGTCAAATTAAAGTGACTAAGTGAACGTAGCTCAAGCAAGGAATTTAGCCTCCTCTGTTGTGTTTACTCAGCATTAGAAAATAGCTGATATCCTGATGATCCATGAACAAGGCAAAGCCAGCATCCTGATCTGTATTGTATTCCCACAACAATCCATAACACATTAAATTTGCAATGCATAACACATTAAATTTGATGACTTTACTTGGGATTTAATATAGAATCTAAGTCTTCTGAGGAACTGCAAATAGCCACAATGATTAATCAAGCATAGCTAAGTTTGTACTCAAGAACTTGGAGACACACAGTTAAGTACAGTTGAGAAGAAATGACTGTGATGGAGAGCAGCACTGGAATACCTCAGTAAAAAGGAGAATACATAGTGTAAGAGAGAATTTTTGCTGAAAGCTGGGTCTCTGATAATAGCTTCTCAACTACTACGTGGTGCCTGTACACCTTATTTCTTTACAGACCATGTGGGAAAGTTGCAAAGTGTTTGAATATCTGACATCAGACTTGATCTGTTATGTGTCATCCTTCCTCAGAGCAGCATATATAGCTTGTCTGCTCACTGCAGCTTCCATAACAGTGCTTTGCTTCCTGTCTTGTAAATTAGTGACCATTTCATCTGACCTGGTGCTATGGCCTCTCCTTAGAGGCAGCTCTTAGTGGTGTATGAAGCAAATAACTATGTGGAGAAACTGGCGGTTTTAGAGCAATGACTGATGCAAAAAATATAATGTGATGTCAGTTGGATGCATGTATGATTCCTAGGTAGATAAGGAGAAAGGAAGTCTGCCTGAGAATAGCTACTGTTTTCCCAGGGGTTTGGTTTTTCTGTTAGTTTGCTTGTTTTGTTCAAGATATTCTCTGCTTTTCTTGCTACCATTTCCACACCTAATGACTAAATATAAATGAAAGTAAAGTACTGTGTCTTCTGTCTACCCATTCCTCCCCCACCAAGAGAATACAAGCTTGCTTATCTTGCAGTCACCATGGTTTCAAGCCATGATAGCTGAATCCTCACAGCTACAAATCCTTGACAAGCCTCTGATGCTATATTTAATCCTAGCTTTGTTTTAGTCATGATCATGTATTCTGTATTTCTAAGACATGATTATAAATGTGAAGTAAAGTTGTCAAGAAGTCAAACTTAAAGACTTCGCAATTTTTGGCAACTGATCTACAAAAGTATAAAAATAGGAACAGCGCATAATGCTGTATCTAAGCCCAAGGAGTGCTATGGCATAATCAGTTGAGTCCCATACCAGTATTACTGTAAGGCACATTGGAATAAGAGTTGACAGCTTCCCCTTCGTGGGTGTTCATGTGATGGGCATAGGAGGCTACATTCTGCACTCCAATATGACACCTGAGTAATGGAGAGCAGAATTCAGTCCTGTCTGCTACAGCAAAACCAGCTGACATAGGTATGGCCTGTCATCCTGCTACAACATCAGACATCCAGGGAAGAAAGCAAGCTGGCTTGTGGTAGCCGAAGTTACCAGAATTTTTGGCTGGATTTTCGGATGAGGGATTCTTTTTGCTGAGGGAAGACTGATATAATGATTTTGTGCTCCCTCTGCTCCCAGAAGTTTTGCATAATTTAGTGTTTTATTTGAAAAAGAAAATCTTCCCTGCAAAACAAGTGCTGAGAGGAACATGGGGGAACATGGACAGAGGATGTTCTAATCTGTATTTCAATACTGTACAAGCTAGGGAGCAAAGAAAGCTGCCTGCAGCACTTGATAACTGCTTGAGTTGCAGTCACATAATAATGGAATATAGATTTCCTGACCACTGTAGTAAACTCCAGAGTTTTAGGTGGCTCAAATACCTTGAGATGAGCCTACAGACATCTGGATGTTTATCTGGGCTGAAATAGGTTACTAACTCTTTTGACATTCAAAAGTCAGCAACACAAATCTAACACACTTCCAATAAGTAGTTAAGTCCAGAGATAAAGGATAGCTCTAGAGGCTGAAACTAAATTGCAGTGTTTCCTCATAGCATAACTCCTATTAAGTGTCATCTTCTGATGCTGAAGTATGTAACATCACCCATATTTTAAACACTTTGGGAGAGGGAGATAGTGCTTTTGAGCACTATTTCAAAAAGCCCATGTGATGAGAACGTAAGTTACTTGAAAGTCAACTCAAAGAATAATTGCCTCGGTGACTCTGAGAGTTGCCATTAAACAAAAGGATGAACACAAACCAATAAACTATTTGGATCCAATACCTTCCACACATCTATCTCTAAAAGAAACTATTGATCTTTACTATCAGACTTCGAGACAATCAGTCCTTCTTTGGCAGCCCCACATATGCATGCAAGCAGGAATCGTGTTGTTTGTTCTGTTCCCCAAGGAAATACGGATTTTCTCTTTGTTTAGAGAATTTCCCCAAAGTAATCTTTCATAACACTGTTTGAGCACACGTGCATTTTATAAGGATCCTATGTGGAGGCAAATATGCTCTTGCTTTTTTTGTTGTTGTTGTTGTTTAGGATGTGAAATATCAGATCTGGCTGGGAGGCAAGTTTAAAAGGAGTATTGATTTTTAGGAAGGTTATTCAAGTTGTAAACGCCTAACTGCCTAACTGCTCACTTTCCATTCAATTATATTGAAATCACCCATCTTAACAATTAGCTAAGTCAGAGTTATTTGCCTTTAAGAAAGATTTAAGCAGGATCTGCTCTATTGTCCTTCACAAAACATCAGTATTAATATGTTGATACATCCTCATGTTTTGAAAGCACCAAACTTTGTCCATCTAAGTAACTTTAAAACTAAATATGTTATAGTTGCCTAGTACCTGATTTATATATATATGTATATATATATATATAATTCTCTAGAAGACCTTAAATACTGGGGTTAAGGATTGTGAATATGGTTTCGCTCGTGTGTAATCACTTTATGTTGTAATGTGTTGTTCTCTGACTATTTGCAAACAAACTGCAAACAAAAAAGAGTGCATTTAATTTAGCAGTTACTGGGATAGTTTATTTCCTATAGAGGAATAAGCTGCGTTGTTTTATTTCTGATTATTCCTCACCTCTCTGTTGATTCTAACTTTTTTGAGTTAGAATGCTTGTATCTTTCCTGGGTGCACTGATAGTCTGTTAGATATTACTGTGTTATATTCAATACTCAGTAAAAGGACAAGAATTATATTTGTGTTTGCTTCAAGGGATGCTGATTTTGACAAGATTGTGAGCTTTAATTTTTTCTTCAAAATAAGCAGACTGCTCGGAATGCTGAAAAGAAAGGTATCAGAAAACATACTGAGAAAAGCATCTCTGTTCAGTGCACTGTCTTGGATTTCAAGAAAAATATGTTCAGTCCATTCTATTTTCCATGGATTGCCAATTATAGAGTTGTATATTGAAAGGCTTCTTGCGTAGTTATGAGCACTGAAATCTTGACCTCCTTGAGGTTGAAAATTGATAAAAGTTAAGAATTCAGAAGCTGATATCTTAAACTTAATGTTTTGCTTTGGTCCATATCTTTTCTCCTTGTATTTTAGATGTCTGAGTGATAACATTTAACAGATTTTTTTTTAATTGGAAATAAGATTTTGCGGTTTTCCTTTAAGTTAGAATTGGTTTAGAAGCACGGGGCATTTAGAATCTGTGTTGCTTTGTTACACCAAGACTTCTGAGCACGCAGCTGTCTTTGAATTTGCAAGAGCTGTAAGCATACGTTCATCCTTTGCGTGCAGGAATCACATCCGACAGAATCAAGAAAATTATTGAATGAATGAACTTTCTTGAGATTAATCTTTTAGAGTTGTTAAGTGTTAGAGCAGTGCAGTGATAAAGCAAAGCTTCCAGTGTTGGAATGTGCTGAATAACTTTTGTAACATTAATAGTTTTGAAACTTTAAGATAGCATACGAAGTATATTCTTTAATATGTGAGAAATGTAAAATTTGATTATCAGTGATCATTTCTGGAGACATTCTACCCCTATAACAAGATCCTTCATGAGAAGTGATGAAGCTTAATAAATAATGTTCATTTGGCAGCACCAGTATGGGCCTTTTCTCTGTAGGTCTCTTTGTATGTGTAGTTTTCTCTGTTTATTCCTGTATTTCTCTAAACAACTGTCAAGGAGAGAACCACGTCAATAAATATACAATCAATACCAACCTTGGGTCACCTAGCTTCAATAAGAGATCTTGCTATGAACTATTCTAATTTAGCTCTCTGCAGTGAAACTGCACTGATAGCACTGGTGTTGTCTTCTCCTCCAGAATGATAAATCATTCATGTGAATTCTCAGTTCATTTAAACTAAGTCATGTACAGGATTCAGTTTTAGGGAGAAAAAGAGTTTGTTACTAAAAGTGGACCTAAAGCCAGAAGGATTGGTCTTTGGACAACAAAATACATTCTCGTGAGATATCTTAGGGAAGGAAAAATATAGGGTGAAATTCTGAGGAAGGTTCTGGTAAGGTATGTTACTTTCCTCTCTGATGATTTTCTTCTCTGCAGGATGGCTATGTTGCTGGGGAATATATACCAAACAAATACTAGAGTGTACTCCCAGGAAGCATTTCCAAGTGTTGACACATTTCTTTTTGTGTTTTTCTTAACATACACTTTTTTTTGGATAATTTAAATAACATACATTAAGGTTTGTTCTTAGGGTCTGGACCTTTAATTAGAACACCCAATAACATAAGAAATTTTAAATGAGAAAGGGTGTTAGAGTTGATCAAATTTGGTGTTAAGAGGAGATGCCAGGCAGGCAGCAAATTCAGCGGGCAGGCAGTCCCAGCCAGCAGATAAAAGGGCAGTGCTCAGGAAGGGTGTGAGCCAAATCCTGCTTTGGTCAGGGCAGCAGAGGGGGCCTGAGGTCTACAGGTGTAATTTGTGGTGGGAAAAGTCTGTTCTACTGTTTAATCCTTTTTTACAGAATTGAAAGTCATTATTTTAAAGAATTTAAAACTTCAGCACCAGGGCTGAATTAGATGCTCAGTCTCTTTGCATTCTAGACATGTAGGAAGAGGGGTGAAATGTTCGTATCAGTGTTTGGCTGAAGGAGCAACTTGAACTCATGACTGCAGTTTCATTCTGACCCTGTTGTTATAAGTTGCTCTGTTAGAGTTTGTTGCTGTATAATTCAGAATTGATCAAGGGAAAAACAGTGTGCAGGAAGGGCCATAAATCTGAGGCTTCTGTAGGAAAACATGACCATATTTTTAAGAAAGAGGAGCAAGAAAATGTGGAGTGTGACTCTTTGCTAATGTGGGACTGCTCCTTCCCACAGACCCCAGTGCAGAATATGTGATGGAAAAATGCCTGTTTTAGGACTGATTGTTTTGTGAACTAATGTGTGGAGCCCCTGTCTCCATGCTCACTTTTTTGGGAGGATATTATACTTCAGGAGCCTAATGCTTGAAACTGGACATCCTGAAACAAACTGCATCTAAGATTCAAGGCTATGAACTGAGGTTTTTGTTGACCAGAAGATCCACTTCACAGCAGAATAATGAGATAATATGAGCGGAAATGACCTCAGTTGTCCTGCTGTCACTAGAGACAAGGACCGTGTAAACATGAATATGTAAACACTTCAACTAAAATATCAAATGTGAGATTTTTAAGCAGTTTGTTAATTTGTTTGTTTGAATAAAAATGTCAGGGCAGCTTCCTTTCCCTGTTCAGTTCTCAAGCTTTCCTCCAAGAGCAGCAGAAGCTGAGCAAGGTAGATGTGTTCTCTTGAGACCAAACAAATTAGTTGCAGCTCGTGAAAGGAACATAATGGTGTAATGGGCAAGAGAAATAAAACTCAACTTAGCACTGAAATTAGAAAGTACAGCAAATCATCTGTTACTGTTCCTTTAGAAGGAATATCGTTCGTACTAAAATGAGGTTTTCCTGGGGATTTCAACAGTGTTTGACCCTTTGATTCAACATTTCAGCTGCAACCATAAAAGCTGTGGAACAGTTGCACAGTAATTTCCATTATGTATTGCACTTCTGAGCTAAAAACAGCATAGGTTCTGTTCACGTACTGCAAGATTAAGTCTATTTTATAAATGTGAAGGGTCTAACACAATAAAATATTAATTTTAGCACATACATTAATACATTATTAATATAGTAAATGTATTATTGATGTATTTGATACATTATTAAATATATTAAAATACATAGAGCAGGATAGCAATAATTTGCAGCAGCACCTCGTGTTTCTCATTACTTAAAACTCTAAGTGATCCTATTAATTTTGACTAGATGTGGTCTGTGGATGTGTGTGCGTACAGATGCATGTGAAGGAAATCACTTCCAAAGGCAGAAGTAACTCCTACTGAAAGACAGAGTAATGTTTGATGATTTTTTGATACTGAGCGATATGTTCTATTCTTGTAGAATCCCAGCAGTTATTTATGGTGCCTTCTCCAGGATCTGAGCCAAAGTTCCTGGTCCTCCCTGTCATGCTTAGTTGAGCAGTGTGTGTCAATACTGAGAACGATTTCTGTTTAACAGCATCAGAGATGCAGGTAACTTGCACATACAGCAAATGCTCTGTACTGCATATTTATTTGGTAGAGGTGTATGAATGTGTCAGTAGAGACCAAATGGTGTGGTTTCACATGTTACATCGTATTTTTACTCTCACTCTCTGTAAGCTACACAGATGAATAGCAAACTGAACTTTCTCAGTTCTGCTAATCAATAGAGCTGCATGTGCCTGTGCTATTTTGGGCTGACGCATTGTGTGGCCAGTATGTGTTTACATTTATTCTATTTTACTGGACTGTTTCAAGAGAAAATATTTTCTGCTCTAGGCTTTCAAAGCAGAGAATGCTCCTAAGCAAAGATGTGGCATACCCACCTGAAACTGATCTTCTGGTTGCAGAGTTGTAACCTTCAAATCCTTAGACAACACCAAAATATCTTGTGATGTATTATGTGATGTATATTCTCTGATTCCTTGGTTAATATTGTTATACTTCCTATAAATATGCTTAAATATCAATGAAAGTCTGTGTAATGTTATGCTTGAGCTACCTTCCAACTCTTCTTTCCAACTTACAATAGACAAATTTTCTGCCCATCCTTCGGATGAATCGGTATTTATGCAAACTGAAAAATGTTCAAAAATAAACTGTTATTACCAAGGCAAAGCGAGGGTCTACAGCCTGAGAGAATGCCTTAACCATAAGTGGGAATGAAACTGTGTGCTCACCCTGAGTATTTTTCACATCTTTGCTTCAGCTGCTGAGCCAGCCAACCAACCAGAAAAGCTGAAGACTCCACAGTCTTAGTTATTGGTATAAATTTGTAATGTAACACTTCCCCCTTCCCCCCCACCCCGAGGATTTTGCTCTGTTCTGCTGTTTTCCTTCTTTGCCTGACTGCTGCCATTACCCAGGCTGAGTAGAATTTTGCTTTCTGAGAAGTTCTGGAATGTAGAAAGATGACAAAATCCATTCCTTAGTGGCTGCTTTGAAATGTTATCTGCTTTCTAATCTTTTATGGTTAAAAACAGGCAAATGGAAAAAAAAAGGAAACATCACTGCTGCCTCTTCCTCCCCCCACCAAAAAGGAAAGAAACCAACAACTGAAAAACACCACCAACAACAAAACACGGCTGCAGGAAATGCTTGGCAGAAGAAAGTAATGCCCTTCTGACACACAGATAACAAGAATTCAGCTTGCACACCCAAAGTGAGGCAGTTTTTAAATTGTGTTCTCATTCTCTCTATAGAAATTATTTTCAGACCTATATGACACTGCTTATCTTTGATTCTGGCAGCTGCTACCTGCAGCAGCTCAATGTGTGGTGCCTCAAACTGATACGGTATTTCCATGCTGGCACTGTCTTTTATCACTTAACTACAGCAGTATGAATGAAAATAGACAGTGGGAGGCCTAGCAAGTGATGTATGCCCCCCATGAAATCTTAGCTTCAGTTGGTCAAGCTTCTTCATTGTGATTTTAGCACTGAAACTCCGGTTTACTCCTCCATTTGGGTGTGAGACACTGATTACCATGATTCAGAGCAGCAGAGGAGACTTGCATTGTCTTTTTTTCAGCTGGGATAATTATGTTTTCTTCAGAGAAGAACTGCAGAATAAATTATCTGCTGTTTCTAAAGCATTCTGGAAGTGCTGCATTGCCCCCAGTGAGGGCTGTATGAGTAGTTTGACATAAGTCCTAAAATGCTTTGTAAACTTCTAAGTATTTTGGGGGTAATTAAGCTCACTAGGATCCTCATAGCTTTTTTTTTCTTCTTTAAATCAAGTGGACTAATTGGTCACAGAGTGGAGAACAGTCCTCGGATTGTATCAGGTTCGTTCACTTTACTTCATCCCCCGTCAGCTGTCGGCCAAACGCCAAATTCTTAGAATTACATATTTGGAACTGGAAAATGCAAATAAGTCTGCAGTGTCTCCACTGATAATTAGATTGGAATGAACAAATTTTCTGAGCAGCAAACTAACAATGCTCAGTTTCCTACAGGTTTGTGCCATGTGAAAGCTTTTCCAGCTTTCATGGAGCATCAGGTACATGAATAATACATAGGTTCATACTACAGCCTCTCCCTTAGTGTTCTTTTAGGGGCAGTCAGAAGAGCTCTCTTCTCATCCATCTCTCGTGTTGGAATGCAGTTATCTCTAACACTCTCTACCCTTCTATTACACTGATTTAAAATCAGTCAGTATATTCAGAGTTGGTGGTGAAGGGGATTTATAGACTTATACAGAAACTCTAACACAGAAAGAATACATAAACAGTGTATCCTTTGGAAACAATGCTAAAAGTTTAGTTTAGATGGGAAAATTATTACTTCTCATACCTGTTGAAGTCTATTTCTACTCTTAAACCAATTACATAAAGTAAATGGCTGGTTTATCTGCTGCTGTGTATCCTGTTGTTACCTTAGAAAGGCCTAGATTCACTGTCAGAATTATTCCTGTGTGTTATGTGTTGAATGCAGGGGGATTGCACTGTGTGAATCAGCTGGAAGTGGTCTCTGGAGGTGAGCTTACAGGATGTTGGGCCACAACAGAATTACTGAAGATGTGCAACAAACTGTCCATCTGTCTAAATAAAACAAAGACCTTAATGACATAAACTGCAGTGCGTACCTCTCAGTAGTATCACTGCGACACCATGGAGCATCTAAGCTGTTGAGTGGACTCTGAATACATGTTATTCTAAGAAATCGTATTTAGAGGACTCAATACCTCCACAAATACATTTATATATTCAATGGAGAATGCATCTTGTTTCACTCTTTCTATCAGCTCTATCACATTTTATTTTTGTAACAGTATTACTTTGGTAACATAATTGCATTCCAAAAGTCTTCACTCTAGGTTATTATTAATGGTTATGATATTGGCAAGTTAATTTGGATATAGTTATTTTCTCTTTCTAATACAAACAATATTTGATTAATAAGAAACATTAGGAATATATAATGTGCCCATTATTACAGTTATTTATTCACCAGTATGCATTGATGTTTGGAAGTGGGATTGTTCTTTTCTCTCTCATGTATGCATTGTTTCACTTGCATTCAGTATTTTAAATAGGAGAAATTAACAGGTAGGGAAGCAACAGTAGAGTAATAATAATAATAATTGTATTTAGAGCTGATGATCAAGCCATGTAAATCTGTTACAGACCAAGGTATGTGGTGAATATAGCTCCCTTTTAAAATTTGCACCAATGTCAGCAATGGAATGTTGATCTGTTAATACTGACACTGGTTGGTGCTTCCAGGTTGAAAGGCTGTCAGTGAGAGAGACAACATTCATAAAAGTATATAAATAGATGTCCTGCCTGCTCATGAAAAGTCTGATTTATGAGAAAGAAGTGGATTATGCATATCATAGAGAATACCTGAAGTTGAAGTGATCTGTTTTCTGTTCAGCCCACTGCTCTACCTTTACAGCTTTCTAACACAGTTAAATCAAGCTGCACTATTTTTATGCGTGGTCTCTGCCCAAATCTCCCCACCCCACACACACCCAGTGACGTTTCCATGACTGCTTTTGATTTGTAGGAGAAAGTGAAATGTGCGGAGTTCCTTGTTCTTGTAGGAATACTGTTGTTGCAGTTGTTGTTATTTGTTGGTTTTGAACAGTTATACAAGAACACTGTTAATTTGGGGAGTTGGCATAAAAATCCATATGATTTGAGGGAAAGAGAGAGTAATAACAGGCCTCTTGATATCCGTTCTTTAGTAAATGCTTGAAACAAAGATGATGTATGGGTAACGACAAAGATCCAGTTCTCCCCTTACTTACACTGATTCTAACATTTATTTGAGAAAACAAAGTTTAATTTTTCATTCCTCATTGAGTGCTTCAGAAAGTCTCAGCTGAAACATAGCCATCTGGGGGGTATTTTCTACAAACCCATCAGGTTTACTTCTGTAGTTTTGTTCAGCAGCCTGACACACACCTTCTTTGCAGGTTCCTTTGCTTAGTAATTGTCGATTGGTGTACTGCTGTCACTTCAATGAGTCTTTGTCATCGTCTTCAGATCCAAGTACATTTTTAGCCACATCTGCTGCTTGAATAGCATTGTGTCATGAGCTACATTCAAGTACATGTTTTTCATTGTTCTTGCAGAGGTATGAACTAATGTATAACCCCAGCACAGTGTGTTACAAATCTGTCAGTGTGTGATTGGTGACAGAAGTGAGCTGTCATTGATATCCTGTCCACTTGAAATTCTTAAGGATGTCACTTAAACTGAAGGGTCTGTGCTTTTTGTGTACTTCCTTTTTGCTTACTTTGAAACAAAACAAATACTTGAAAGTTCTGTCAAAAATTCAGAGCCAGAAATGACCTGAAACCAGGCAGAATTTTAGAAGTACATTTTCTTGGAAACGTTACCTTGATTCCATAATTGTCACATGCAAGTGGTGTCAAAGTTTCCTACCCACTCAACGCGGTACCATGAGGTCCAAAGTTCCCTGTTCGGTAGCACCTGCCAGAGTCTGGACGCTCCCTTCAGTATGTTTCCTGCAGCACTGAGGCATGAATAGAAATGAATGTGCAGAGAATAGCAATAATACATATGTAATTCTAAGCAGTGTGTGGATTCATGATGCATTGGAAAGAATTACAGAGAAGATAGGGAGGATCAGTTTCCCTGATGTCTTGTGCTTATTTTGGCCAGTTCCCAATAAGAAAGAGCTGCTGTTTGCTTGTGTTAATGAGCTAGCAAATGTTGTTTACAGATACTTTGTGAGACTTAAACAGAGTTTGCTGATGTACCTGTCTCTTTAGGTACATAGAAATATAATGCTGAGTGTTACGTTATGTATTTTCTATGTGATTGAGAATGATTATTCACTATAAGCCAGGGCACAGTTTTAAGCAAAGAAAAAGCTTTCTACCTATGCCTCATTACCCATGATGACAGAGAACATGAATGCCCATTTTGATATGGTGTATACTGTTACTAGACTTCAGTGCTGTTAAAATTGCTCCTCCCAGTCTTGCCAGTAAGGAAGCATGTAAGGTTGCCATTCCCTCCCAAATGGAATATTATCCTCTAATGTTTTCAAACCTGACCTCTTGCAATGTCTACAGACCTGTTCCTGGTATTTTAGAAGGTACCACCAACTCTGAAGGAGTTAAATGCTCTCACTGTAATACGGAGTCACAGCTATTCCACCTAGAGCTCTCAGCACAGTACATAATAAATAAATAAAATGAAGGATTTACTCTAAAAGTTAGAGCCCCTGCTTATTCTATTTCACCACTCTTATTATCCATAAATCTGTTCATCTGTTTTAGCTAATCTGCATAGACATTTGTATTATGAACTCCACTGTGCCGTCTCAGTGCTTGCGTATGTGTTTTATATTAGGGAAGAAACATCTTTAATTTAATTAGTTCAATTTATGGTGTGAATATGTTTAGGATTTATTATACAATGAATACTTATTCAAGAGAGATTTAATTACTCATTTCTACATTTGAGTAAGAGTAACATAACCTCAGCAGAAATACATTTCTGTTAAGTTTATAGGTATTAGTTTTTTCCAGTGAACTGTATAAAAGTCTGAAAGAAAAATCTAATGCAGATGCAGTAAATTACTCTGAGCTCCCTCCTCACACTGGAATTGAGCTCAAAATTGATTAATGTACGATAGTTTTCTGTAGCAGATCAGAAGAAGCAGAGAAAGTGATCCACGCGTCCTCACCCATGTGAGGATTCATATACGTTCACCAATGTTTTGTCTGTCTAAAGGGTATAAAGTAGTAAGTCAGGAAGGCATTTATCTTTATTCTGTGTAAAGGAAGTAGAGGATGACAAATTACATAATGGAAAGGCTAAACCTCTGCAATTTGTATTTGATCTAAGTATTATCCAAGAAAAATTGATCAAATTGTACATTTTGAGAAGTTGTAACTGTGCTGTAATGTTAACCAGGCAGCATGAGTGTAACTGAAGAACCTGTCTCATCATCTGTTTCACCAGATGTGTGGAACCCAATGTTATTTATTAAGAGAAAATCACAAGAATTAAATAGGGATGATTGTGATGAAGTGATGTTTTCTGTTTTCCCCACACTTCCACTCATGATTTCCCTTTCCTGCTGCCTTGGGTCTACTGTGGCAACATTTTTCATAAGAAGTTGCTAGGGTAGCGTGTATTTTGAAGCAGAACTGGCTCTTTGCTTTTGAATTAATGTGCTTCGTATAATGGGACGTATCCCATTCTGGGAAAACTGGAATTTTCCTGTTGTCATCTGGCAGTCCTACAGAAAACAGAAACTTTGGTTTCTGTTGTGTTTTGTTCTTCTACAGAATGTTTGTCTACAGGGGAAGACAGCATACAGTTAAGTTGGGTGGGAATGAGCAGCGTAGTCTGGGCATGCTCCTTGAGCTCACAAAGCCTGCAAGGTAAAGTTACTCTGGTAAGAACAGCTGCATGGGTTTTGCTGTTGTACGTAGACAAGACTTAGGTTCATTTGATAGCCACCACTAAAATGCGCTTTAGGAAGTAACTGATCTTTTCTCAAAATACCCTAGTTTTGCTTCTCAAGCTGAGATACATTAGGCTACATAGGTGCCCACTGGTTATGCAGATGTGTTGGAATGGTTTAACTTATATGTAAATTACTGTCTCTTGAATATGATATTCTCTCTGTTAGCAATGATCCCTCCTCCTCGCTCCCACCATGAAGCAGGGGTGAGAAAATGTGAAACAGTTGTGTGTGAAGTGTAACGGAACTCCCGTAAAGGGAAAACAGAAGACTCAGCTTGAAAACCATTGCAAAGGGAATGGAGAACTCATTTGGAAGACCTGTTTGCAAACAGCTCTCTTTTGCTCATGTTCAAGCCCAGTTAGCAGCCAGGCTATAGCAAACTAGCAAGCCTCCGCAGCTTCTGTGCTGTGTATTGATGGCTGTGCTCGAGAGAAGCTGACAACATCAATATTGATTGTTCTGTCCATTCCAAAATACACTGTATGCGTCAGAGTTTATGCCAGTTGAATCAGCCAACACTGAACTCAGTGCAAATGCGCACAGAGCTCATTGGTAAGATTCTGAGAAAGGGTTGCTAGTTTCTCTCAAATCTTTTTCTGCCAAAATGATATATTCTTCATTAATACCAACATGTGACACCAAATTGTCTCTGATGCTTAGAAATCCTAACTAGACACACACAGATTAGTAACAATGCTTGTAAGTAGTGAGAATTAACCAGCAGATATCCAGGTGCTTCTTGAGCTTGTGAAATGCTTAAATTGGAACTGGATATCACTGTAATAGTTTAGGCTACAGTACATGTATAGTTTCTGAGTACGAGACTGAAAATCCTGAAATTATGTGGTCATCTTTCAGCCAAGCTCTACTAGCAGGGAAACTGTTACCGCACTCTTTTAAATATGCAAGACATCAGTGACATAGCAGAGGCTTTCAATAATAAGGTAAACTTTAAAATAAAGTTACAGACCTTGGTGCTTCTGCATAATGAGGCAGCTAGTCATTTCTAAAATGATTTTAAAAGGTCAATTTTTCCATTTTTGTTCATGAAAAATGTCCCAGCTTTTTCAGTACTCATAGACTCATAGACTTCACAAGCGTGGGAGCCGGTTATAATACTTCAGTCTGATTTCCTGCATAGACCTTTGACAAGAGGAGCTGAATTCTTCATCTTCTCTGAAATCATTATGTATTTGTTTATATATATTGCAAGCAATTGGGGATCTCAAGTCAGGAATGGAGGTTCTCAATGTCAGTTGAAAAAGAGACACTTCTCTAAACAGGCTAAGGTACCACTCTCTGTTACTAGTGTGATAATTACCTTTTTTCTACTGCAGGAGTAGTAAGTTTTTTCACTTTAACGCTATAGCTTTATATTTTGGCTCCTGCAGCTGCTGTGTCGTTGTTTCCCGAGATCATGTCTCAATTTGCAAGACATTTTCGTGTGGTTCAAGGTATATCTGGTTTTGAGTTTGTCTTTATATCAAATTGTCTCTTCTTTTAATGTAGGATAAGCCAAATCTGATTAAAATGGCTCTTAATTTTTCATTGCTTGTCATTCAAATGTTACATCCAAAGAACGCAATGGATGAGCGCAACTGCTGACTCGCTTTTGCTTCCTGTGATAGTGGAAAGATAGTGCTACTCCTGGTTTTCATTTCTTGTTTGTTTTTTTCTTTCAGAATGAATGTTATTTTTTATTCCATTAATCACTTCAACATGACAGAAAATTGTGAATTTTCTGTAAACTAAAGGATTAATGTTTCTATCTAATATTTTTAATAACATAGGGCAACCAAGTGCAACTGTTTCTCGGGTCTTCTGCAGAAGTGCACAAACCTATGATTGTGTTTTTATTTCCACGCAATGTTCCATCTTGTTGAACTGTAGCTAAAATTGTAGCACACTGTCCATATTTCACCTTTCTGCTTCTAGTATTTTAATTAGGGCTGCAATCCAGTTGCTTGCCTTAACCTGTGACTAACGTGCATATTAGGGTATATTATTTCTATCTTGACTGTCTCTGGGTGTTTAAGAAGGAAAAGCAGCAGAGAGATCTGTTTGCTGGCATTGAAGGTGAAATACTTGGTTACAGTCATAGTAAAGGAAGGTGGCAGTAGATATCATGGAATCATAGAATGGTTTGCTTTGGAAGGGACCTTTAAGATCACATAGTTCCAGCCTCCCTGCTATAGGTAGGGACATCTTCTAGACCAGGTTGCTCAGAGCTTCGTGAAGCTTTGTTTTGTTAGAGTATGTGTACCTCTGTGTGAGAAAATAGTGAAATTATTGAAAGAGTAGGTCTGTATTTGATATGGAATTAAAAAATAATAATAATAACTGAATGTAACAGTTGGGAGATTAAGATTTAGGCATAGATTTCTTTTTCTTTATACTAAAGCAAAGGATATGTCCCTGAGAAATGTTTTTGCATCACTTTGAGGTGTACTCAGACACCTCGGTGTCTGATTTTGGTTGGTAGAAGCAGTCTCAACTTGCATACTGCCAAGGTTTGGTCACCTTACCTGGCTGTCAGAATTTCAGCAAATCTGTTCTACAGGAGCCATTAGCTTCTGTTTGAACTCTGCAGTGCAATATATTCAGTGTTGTCTGTTCTGGTATATTTCCTTTAAGCAAATTCTCTTTTCATGCTTATGGTAGGATAGCCAGCATCAGAAAATTATATCTGAGTTTGTTGATGAAGAGTGTATGCTCTGGAGGAAGGAAAGTCTGATACTGTCACTTTGTGTATATATGTTTTTGTGTGTGCACGCATTGGGAAAATGTATACTTTAATTGTTATTGGATGCAGTATCCAGGTTTGTGATGGGATGCAGTCATTTGCTTTGCCATGCCAGATGATAAAGCCAAGCTTGTCTTTAAAAAAAACCTTTTTTTATTATTATTTTTTTTTCCTTTGGTGCTGCTCTCAGGTAGCAGACAGCTAGCAATTTAAATGAGTTGAGTTTATGGATGGCTGCAGAAGCTGTCTTCATTCCCACCCCGTACATATCCATCAGCCATTCTGCAGCATTTTACTGCAGCAGCAGGGCACAGCTAATCAGAGCCATCCCGGTGGAGTGCTGCGCTGGGCAGGAGAGTGCTGGGCTGCTGGAGCAGGAAGGCTGTTTTAAACTCAGGCAGGCAGAGCCTTATTACATGAGTAACCTACTCCCAAGGAAACATGCATATAAAAACCCTCAGAGCCTTTAATAGGGAAACAATGTATTCTGCTACTTTCCGGTTGTGTTTTAAAGGCAAAAAACACAGTAAAAATTAAGTTGCTCTTAAAATCTGCAGACTTTACCTAATGTAATCAGACTTGCTTTACATCACAGCCACTGTTACTTTCATTTTCAAACCACTTTGAAGCCTAGAATTGATCATCATGCCAGTCTGCTGTGGTAGGTGCATTGGTTGTTTACTACAGGGTTCTTCTTAGCCATTGGAGAAACGTTAAGAGCTTGGTTAGCATACAGAAGTGTAGCTCACATTTCAGAAGGAAAACGTTTGAAGTAAAATTGTGTATTTCAACAGATGAACTTATAAACGAGTAATGTTGATATATGACAGACAGCATAGAGTGATTCTTGCTTTGGAAGCATATTCATGTTGCATGTATATCCAGCCTTGCTCCTTCCCACTTCCATCTCAGGCTTTTTTGCTATGCATTTCAGAAAAGCAAAGCAAATTCCTTGACAGCCAGGTGGATATATATGGTGTTAATAAAAACAATATTTTAGCTATCAGTCTTCTGAGCTGAAGAGATACATGTGTAGCTCACTGCTCAGACATGGCAGCTCTGCTCCAAATACCGGAGCAAATTGTGACCTTTGATGTATTGAGAAGAAAGGGACCTCTGTGGGAACCAAAGAGCGTTGTGTTGTGTTACAGTTTATCGGCATTTCAATTCAAACAGCTGCTGAAACTTGAATGGGTTATTTTTGTGGGGATGAGCTTCTCCTGAGGTGACTGTTTCCCAGTTGCAAGCACTGTGAAAGGAAGAGATGTTTTTAAATATTTGCGAGAGAGTTGGAGAAAGTGACTGCCTGAAGCAAGAAAACTTTGTTCACCTAGGAAAGAGGAGAGTGGTCTGCTCGGTAGAACAGAGCAGGCTGGCAGGGAGCAAAGTGCAGAACACATAGATGAGACAGATAATAGACAAAGGCAGGCTGCCGCCTCTTGGGAAAAATTATCAATTTCTACTTCGACAAAGTCACCTTTCTTCAAAGTTTACTGTTCCATCTATGGGCAAATAAGTGTCAAATGCACAGCAGAGTAATCAGCCCATAAAAATATATGGCCAAACATTTTGGGTAAAGGATCAGAGAACTATCTCCTTCACTGTTCTCATCAGTGCCTCTGCTTCACTTGCTGCTAGGGCCAGCAGAGCTCAGTCCTGCCTGTCTAGGAGTCCTGACCTGACATCAGCCGTGAGCTTTATGTGCATATCTTTACATCTCACCTGCTCTCTGCCTTCAGCCTTGAGGCGTCCTGACACATTTGACATTTCAACAACCTTGAGCCCTCAACACTTTCTGCCTTCCCACGTAATTTTATCTGTAGCATTTCACACTCAGCCCTCTATTGATCTGTTCCTGCACCACGCCACATTCCCAGCCCGGTGCTTTACCTGGATACTGAGCCGGTGCTCAGCCTCCTCGCACTGTAGTGACCACTGCACCTTCTGAATCTAAGTTCTTTGGTTCTGTTTCCACAGAACTACTGGGTGATTAAGTCTTCAAGCAGATAAGCAGTGTGGCTTGTGTTTGTTTTACAATCAATCCAACATTTTCTAGGTTTGAAATATAGAAGACAATCCCTTGGCTGGCTGATGGGTACGATAGCTGTAAATGATCAGTACTCATCAGAAGGTCAAAAAAAATTGTGAAGAATTTGAAATTGTCAGAAGGGTCAAAAAAAAGATGAGATTCTTTGTTAGCAAAATAATAAAGAGCTTTTTCAGGAAATTGCTTGGAAGTTTTCCTTCATTCACAGACTTGTACCGGACATAACATCGTTTGATGGATTTGCATCAGCAAATCACAGAGCAGTGTTTTTGCCAGTACTGCTGCTGCAGATGACCAATATAGTCAGAAAGGAATCACTTTCATGATTTGCTTAGGAGGGAGTGGTGTAAATTCTCAGGTGTAATTTCTGTTACCTGTATAAAATATATTAGGAATTAATCCTTCAGTCCATGTTCTTCTGTCATTTCCATCACTTTTACATCCATACAAAATCCGCTCATTTTACTTCTGGTAGTTGAGATTTATATAATGGTAGCCAAGAATAAAATCTGTCCTAGTGAGTACAAAGTAAACAAAGAACAATGGGTAATTAAAGATATCAAGGACGTACAGGAGACAGCAGCACTACTGAGAATCCATCAAATGCATCAGAACAGACAGTGAAAAATCATGGTATCTAGAAAACAGCCAGAAGTCAAATAGAAAGCAGAATAGGAGCTGCTTTCCTAAAATAAATTGAAAAAAATGCCTGAGTGTAAGATAGTAACTCAGAGAACGTTTTGGCAGTGCCAGTTGCAGCACGTGAAACAGCCAGGCTAAGGTCATAATTAGAGGAAATAATAAAATTGGGTGCATATCCTGAAAATCAGGCTATAAATACTACTTCTACTGAAAAAAAGAAAAGGAACAAATTGCTGTGGGTGAAAGGCAGTATGAAGTGCGAAGAAATTTAACTAGTGAGAACAGAGGATATTTTAGCTTGACTGAATACAAAACCACAAAGAGCCAAGCATAGGGAATGAGAAATCCTTGAGGGATCTGCATACTAAAGTTGAAGTAATAGGCACAGAACAAAAGCAGCCGCTAACAGTCTTCCATAAACACTCATTCTGCTGCTGGAGTTGTCAGCAATCATAGAGAAATCTTTTACAGTGTTTGTAAAATGTAGAACCACTGAACCTTTCAAAAAGAAATAAGAGATATACAGGTAATTGTGCAGTTCTCTTTAATGTTAGTACAAACCTTCAGGAGGAGAATGGTAAATTCAAAGAAGTGCTCAGGAGGTGCTGAAGGTCTTAAAAACCAGAATTATGAAAACTTATGGGTAATGACTTTTTCCCTTTGGCGGGGACGTTATTCGGAGATTTTGATGATTTTCTGAGACAGGAATTTTACATTAACAGTGCAGAACTTCATGCAATAATCTGTAAACCAAGAGGCAATTTTGAATAGAGGCAAAAGGCTGCAATTAGAAACAACTGCACAGACGTGGTATGCTGGGAGAGCCCACTCTGGGGTCACACCTTGTAGTGACAAAGGATTACAGGGAGTGTTAAAAAGGGTTGTATGAGATACCTAGGTATACTGATGTATTGGTTGTTGTTTTTCCAAAAATGAAAGGCTCTAATTTTTAACAAGGTGTAGGGATAGGGAAAAGAGGAGTGTACAGAGTGTAACAGCTAAATAAAGTACTGCATTGTGCAGGGATGCTGGTGTGATGTGTACGCTTGTTCATCCTTCTGAGCAGATGTGAGACTCATCGTTCCCTTCAAGTTCTTCCTGGCTGTTGTCACAATCAATGAAACTTGATTTTTGAAAAGATAGTGACAGATGTGTGATAGTTCCCAGCAAATCTCAGGATCTACCAGTCCTTCTCAGAGGTGATTACTACGGATGTAATCTGCTATAAGGAAAAAAAAGATTTTAACTTACAAAGTCCAGGTCACTGTGTGCTGATGGCTGTTCTTTGAGGTCCTTGCCTTCTTGCTATTGTTATACTTCATTTTCTAGATTATACTCGCACAGCACCAGAATTTCGCATCACTTTCTCTTTGGTTAGTCATACTGCTCAGACCACAGTCCAACTCACATGATCTAGAGCTCTCAACCATCCAGTATTTAATCAAGATCTATTTTGATTGCCAGAGATCATAAAAATAGCATTCAGGGAGCACAGGGCATGTCTTTATTAGCATTTTAGTTGGCATCAAATTATGCTTTGGAAACAAGTCTCCCAGCTGCCTCCAGCTACTGCATTGTTGTTCACGTTGCAGTGTTTGTAAAATGGAATTGTTATTGACGGAAGGAGGAAACAGACTTGTTTTGAGATACACGTACCTGATGATCAAGAGGTGAGTTCAGCGGATCAGACTGGAGCTAGTCTGAGGCGAAGGGTAGACTTTGTGTGTAAAGCAGATGCTGGATCCTCAGCTCAAATGATTTCATTCTGCAAATCCTCTCCTAAGGTACCGTGCTGCTTATTGGTGTTGATGTCTGAATCTGTGCTGCAGAGGATTAGTATGTGTTCTTTCCTTCCAAAACGTACATCTGTAAACCTGCTTGTGCAAATCACAGCTGAGGAAGGGCCTAATCCTTCCCCTGTTACATACTGCCGTGCTTTTCAGCCATTGCATGTTCTCAGTTCACTGTTACATTATAACATCATTTCCATTTAGATAACTGATTTCAGGATTCTAACATGAGAACCAGTGTGTGCAGACCCAGGCTGGTGCGGAGGACTCAGTTTCCATCTAAGCACCCAGTGTAAAACTGTGGCAGTGTTAGTGCTATGTGGGCTAACCACCATCTTCTGAAGACTAGATAAACTAGGACACGTAGGAAAGTCTTACTCAAAGCGTATTTTCTCTGTCCTCAAGCTAGTATTAAAATTCCCTAGGGTGTTTTCATTAGACTGGATTTTTCTCTCTTGATTTCAAGTTGCAATTTCCCTTGCAAACACTTCTCAAAATACTTCTGTGAAAATGAGTTTGCCTCTGTTCGAATATTCTGCCAGCTCATAATATCTTTGACTGAACTGACAAATAGCTTGACAGCGTTCCTGGATTCTGCCAAAATACAGTTTCAGAAATCACGATGCCAAGCAAGGTAATAACCTAAATGAATGTTACTGCAGCTAAGCATTCACACTCCTGACTTTCTTTAATTCAGTTAGAACCAGGTGAGTCCCCAGTTGCTGGAGTTATTGTTTTTTCCATAGCAGTGGTAAATATTTCGGTTTTGTGTTTCCCTGTTAACACGTGATTACCACTTACATTTCATGGTTAGCTTATAACACGTTTAACAAATCTTCAAATTGTTTCCTTTAGGTAATGGGGTGAACAATTGGAATGACCTTGACGTACAACTGCTAAGAATTAGCTTCAGTGTAGGAAATCCTATGTTTTAATTAGCTATCTTAAATGATATTTTTGTGGACGTATTTTTAAGATGCTTATGCTTATTAGGATTTTTCAACACTGTTTGAGTCCCACTCAAACAGTCCTGGTTTATACAGCCAAGAGAACCAACCTCCTGCTTTCCAAACCCCAACTGCAGTTGAGGAAATCTCCTTCCTGAGTCACAACAGCAGAGAATTCTGCCTTGAGTGGGAGCAGAAAATGTAACTGTGATTTCTAACAATTTGGGAAATTATGGTGTTTGGGCAATGTAAAGATAATAGCGAGTCTATGTCAGTCAATCTCCGATAACAAATATTTCTTAAATGTTAGGATGAAGTCTTTCATCACATTTTTGCATATATTGAAACAAGTAGAAGTGTTACTCAAAGTCTCTGCTCTTACAATGAGTGAATAATGGTATTTACTAAATAAATCTGCATTAATATTATGCAAGTAAAACAGCTTTCCTGGAGATTTTCAGAGCGTGCTACTTCTTGTGACACGTGAATAAAGCTGAGGCTTTGGCTTAGCAGTGTGAAAAATTGGTTATGAAGAGCACTTAATCATACAATCATAGAATCCACTGAGCTGGAAGGGACCCACAAGTACCACAGATTCCAGCTCCTGGCTCTGCACAGGACCATCTCAAATTGAAACCCTATGTCTGAGAGCACTGTCCATAAGCTCCTTGAGCTCCAGCAGTTTGGGGCCATGACCACTGCCCTGGGCATTCTCTTCCAGTGCCCAACCACCCACAGGTGAAGAACCTTTTTGCTATTACTCAAACTTAAGACATGCGTTCATTAATTCGGTTGCTAAAGACAGAAACAGATACCTTTTAGTTTCAGAAGCTATAACTAGGTAGATTAGCTGTGGAATATCTGCCTCAAAACTTCCTGTAGTACAGTGCATGGAACCAGGAAAGAGGTCAGTTTAAGATGTGCATTGTGTTTAATAGAAAACAGGAGAATAAAAGGATTTTTAATAAAAATAAAAGAAAAAAATTAGAAGAGATTAATGTTGAGATTTACTGCATAAATACTTACATGCATAGAAATGTATGTACATCTGTCTGCTGGATCATGGGGTTTTCAATTAGAGTATGTTTCTTGAGATCCTGAGCACATTTACTTAATAATTCTGTGGCTGTTCTTTAAGATACGTATTTCCTCTGATTGCACATCTCTAAGGTTTGTAGATTAGTTGCACAGCACATTAGAACTGCTTTCTCAGTTGGTAGGATTATACAAGTAGTTGTTCTAGACCTCGGGTGTAAAATTACAGCTGATAGAAATTCAAATGTTCTGCTGTGACTTAAGAAGTCTTATAGATCTTCAGTACTCTTCAGATGTTTCTAAATGCTGCTTTTTCAGGTACTGTTCTTTATCAAAATGCCTATTTGGTTTGCTTTTGACACTTTTCACAATTTAATGCCTTCCAGAGTGAGCAGTAGTAATATCTGGAGATTGGGAATATACTTCTGCTTACAGCAGAACAGTTCAAAAAACCTTTTTTGATATCTGGAAGCTGCATATTCTCTTGAGCCATGGCTGCTTGGTTGGAAGGTTCCTGAGATTGCAAAACAATGTTTTGCTGCCTCTTACTTTCTCATGTCATTGTTCATTCCATGCCATGCCACGATGTGTATTGACCTTTTATCACTGAAGCACAGATGTGCATGTTCTGGCAAGTTCAAGAGTGCATTATATCTCCCTACAGGAGGCTCTTGCAGATGTCTTTCCTCGGTCCGAGAAGCAGACTAGGTTAAAAAATGAAAGGTGGCTTAGTGTTCTTAATTTTGTCAGAAGGTCTTCACTTGACAATTGCTTTGTCATCGTGCTCAGAGCTATGGAAACTTAATACAATATATATTTCGTATATTTGTCCTTTTCTCAGCAGCTCTAAACGTGTGCCAATTTTTGGCTGTGTTTGCTCACATTGAATATTGCTTCCAGGGACTGTGCTGCATGAAATTTTCTATGTAAACAAGTGAAAATTTTGAATGATGAATTGAGAAACACCGAAAGCATAAACAAAATGGCCAAAGTTTCTGCAGTCATATGACACAAAGTATTGTATTTGAATCTTTCTGTTCACTCTTGCTTGTCATTGCGAAGTAGAATAGAAACAGGATCGGAGTATCGCTGTCATAATGTTTGGAGTTTTGTGGTGAAAGCAGTATTGGTGTGAACTCTGTGGGCTTATGTCAAAGTGAAAGGTCAGAACACATCATGAAATTAAATTATTGGAAGACACCAGGCTGATTGCAGTGATTAAATGCAGTAAAGTCCTTATCCAGTAATGATGATGTTCTCATTGGTTTGGACTCTCAGTAGCAAACAGAAGTGTGTGAATTAAGCTACTACATCATCCACATCATTGCAAGTGCAACCCTGACTTTTGTGGCTTAAAATGTTATAGATGGATTGCAGTTTGCCTTTGGACAATGTTCTGTGGACTTCTTGAGAAGAAAAAATTATGCATAGATTGGGTGGGCAGTCGGTGCTGTCATTTTTGGCTAAAATAAAATAGGATCAATCCATATGGAACACGAAGAGCCTTAGCATTTAAATTATACCGAAGCCATCACTGCAGTTTAGCTACCTTTTTCCAGAACCAGAATATTTTGCTTAAGTCTTCTTTTTTCCAACTCTTTTTAATTGATTATTCGGGCTGCATCTTTTCAAATACTGTTCCAACAAAAACATTCTCACCAAGATGTTATTGCTTCAAGTAGATGGGGATTAGCAATCATTTAATGGAAGGTAACGTTTTGTCATTGTTACTTTTCCACTGAGTCAATAGATTGGTTTCTTGGTATGCAGAATGACAGTCTCACTTCATTGGTGTAATGAAGTAATGAACTGTGGGTGATAGAATGTTACATTCTTGCACCACCTATGATATTTGAGGAAATGGATAGAGATAACGCAAGTGCATCTGTAACAAAACAGAGGCAGCAGGGACTTCTACTGAATCAACCAGAACCAACTCCTACAGGAAACGTCATCACATGAAAAGAGCTGGAAGGGGCAGTTTCTTTTAAGCTTGTTGTCAGATTTGCATAGTGATTTTTGATGCTTTGTTTTGTTTTCTAAAGTGGATAAAATCCCAGAGACAATTAACAAAATTGTATTATGAACTGGAATGAAAGGCACACATTTGTAATGGCTCCTGGGGTTTCTGATCTGAAAATGTCCACAAATGCCTCACACAGTCAGTAACTGGTGGACTGTAACTGCTTTTTCCTGATCCAAGTCTAAGAAATTTCAAACACTGACTAAAAGCAGAGCTGCAAAGTTGCCCTTTTCAACAGCAGTGTGAATAGTTTGATGAGCTCCAAAAGTACTTGGAGCTAAATTTTGCTTGAGGCTACAAAGGAAATAAAAACAAATAAAGAAATGCATATGTGCTTCCAGGGACAGTTCATTGCTCATAATTCAGTATAATTCGTGCATTCTCCTGACAGTCATTAGTTACGCATTTAAAGAAGCAATTTTAAAGAGTAAGGACATAACAACTAGTTTAACTATCTCTTTACATCTCAGAAAATTGTATCAGTGAGTAGCAAAGTTAGATGAGTAGATCGTGTTCAACTGCTGTTGTTCCCTTGCATGTTTTAACCACTGGGATTTGTACATCTGCGTGGAATATAATTACAATTTTATTCGTAACTTTTATGACTTTGATTTCAGAAGAATTATCATTTTATCTCATACTGAGTTTATTCCTATAATAGGACATTGAAATAAAAAAATAAAATCACATGACTCAACAGATCTTGGAAGACTTTGTAAAATAAAACAAGGAATAAATGTATTTAATCATTGTGCAAATTGCTAATCACTGTAAAGCAGCGAATACCACTGTGAAAGAAGCGATAGTGTCAGGATGTCTTTATGAGAACGTTGTTATCCAGATACTAACCCCAAATATTCAGCTAAAAAAGGCCCAGTGAATCTGTCACAAACAGCTTCTGTAAGTGTACTCTCAAAGCAGCACAGATATTGAAAGTGAAGTAACATTGCCAGTGGCTTTATAACCTTCAAGCTTAATGTGCTTGGTTTGCAAGCTGCCTGAAAACAATTGCTTTCTAAGTATGTAATTTGAGTCTTTGAATGAAAATCCAGATGCAGAAAGAGTTTAGTAGCTTTCCTTCCAAATGTGTGTTTTAAATATTACACCCATTGAGGGTATGATTTATTAACAGTATCTTTATGTGGAGGATCCATAGGGAATCATTCTTAAATTGCATTCACAGCGATAGCTCAAGGTAGAGCACAGTGGCTTTGATTAGTAGAAAGCAAACAAATGAGGAGGTGAGAAAATAATGCTGGGGTCAGGATTTTGACTTGTATAAATCAGTGGAGATCTATATTGACTTCCCACAGTGGGCAGTTGCAGTTTTTGTGTGTACTTGTTGGAACCTTGGAAGGATCTCTAGAGTCAGTGACTTAGCATGTCTTCTCCATTGCTGATTCATTCATAATAGTAGTTCACGAAGCAGAAATGAAGCTGCTTTCAGGAGTTTCACCTGGAAGGAAGAGGAATATACTTCTGTAGCATGTGGCTGTTTCTTGCTTCCTGCTGTGCTGGGTGCTGCTGTCTGTGAAAGTGGGAGTTAATGACTCTGGGCCTTTTTCTGTCTGTGCTCTCTGCTGAAGCAGCTGCACAATTTAAGTGGTTCTTCACAGGTCAGACTGTGAGGACCTGCACAAAACTCATGGCAAAGAGGATGCGTATGAGGTAAAAACCTCATTGGTCTTGACTGTGTTCTCTCTGTCCTCTGAAAAGTGTAACTTCAGTGACGTGTGTTCCATGGCAGACTTGCTTTCTAACTGCATTACATAAATTCCAAGGCAGATAATACAAGTGCTAAGCAGTGTTTTAACAGGCGGACCTCTCGAGTTTGTTTCCCTGACATATGTTCTCTGGCCTCCCATGAGGGCGCTCAGCTTTTCTGCCCTGTAGCACTGTGCTTGGCTCTCCTGATGGAAGTTCTCCAGTGATGAGCCCACACCCAGCTGCCCCAGTTTGGATCTCCTGCTGCCTTGGCACCCTGTGATACATCACTCCTCCTAGTCCCAGAATTCTGGTGCTGGCCTCTTCTTTTTGCTTGCCCGCTGTTTACCACCTACACACTCCCTCCCACACTCCTGTTTCTGAGTAAGTGATTTTAAATGTAGGTTACTCTCTAGCAGTGGGAGCCCTGGCGGATGTTCAGAAGCTGAATCAAACGTGTTTGTTGTCAGAGATGGATATGGAGTTATGGTTAAATAGAGATTTGCACACGCATGCAGTAGGCATCAGGGAGCAACTGGGGAAGCTCTCCAGTATGTGGGACCAAATGTTGGAGAGAATAAGGCCTTACTAATTTATGTAGTCAGTTTCTATTGAGCTTCCCCACAGATTGCCAGAGGATCTGATTGCCTGAGGAAATTGTTTCAGTTGAGATGCTAAGTCATCACTACATGACCTCTTATCCTCAGGCCCTGATAGAAGTCAGCCTGTCTTCCCTCCAGCCCTGCTTCCTTCCTCCCCTTGCTGTCCCTGCAGATACCCAGATTGGAGGCCTTTCACTAAGGTCAGGGAAAGGGAACTTAGAGCTGGAGAAAAATGCATTGAAGGGACTCTGCAATGTCTCTAAGATGACTCTGTGTGGCTGTGGCAGTATATGTAGGGGATACACACCTATCATGAATTTGCAACATAAAGAGCAAATAAATGTTCTCTTTTTCAGTGGTCTTGGAGATGTATCTGTGGCAGTGCAGGGGATCAGCGAGGACTCGTGAGTTCTGTCTTTACAGCTTAGAGAATAAGCTGGGATGTCTGTGGGATATACTGAGGTGTTGCAAGCTCGATGAAAGTAAGGTTGCTAAAAATTATTTAACTTTAGACAGGGAAAAGAGGCTTTTTAGCACATGCTAATGAGTGGAAGAGTTCAGGCAGAAGTGATAATGCATTTCTAAAGTTAGACTATTAAGAGGAACAGCAAAGAATAATCAAGCCAAGGCAATGTTTTCAGCGTTAGGTATTTCAGCACAAGTTGGAGCAGACAGTTGGGTGATTGTTCCAGCCACCCAAATCCATCAGCTGTGAGTGCTGGCACAGTGCTGCACTAAAGCATTGATATAGCTTCTGGCTCACAGCTGGCCCTCATTCATCCTGCTTGAAGCACAAGCTGAGTAGATGAGCATCTGTTTGCCCTCGTCATTGTAGACATACCCTTTGGCTTCATTCTTATGGATAAACAAAAGTGATTTTGTTTAAAAAAAAAAAAGAAATATTTTTAATTCTTATTATATTTGTCCTTTAAAGTAAAGAATCAAACAAAAAAAAAAGGGTAGGAAAGAAAAAAACAGAAGAGCAGCTGGAAGATTTCTACATAAAAGGCCACATGGTGGGGTTCTAAAAAATTTATGTATGTATCATTACGTACGAGTGCAGTGTGATCCCCTTAGGCCAGCCTTGCTTTCTTGCTAAAGCACATCATCATATTTTTGTTGATGACTTAGCTACAGTACTCTAGAAATGTTCTGACATCCTCAGACCTTTCACATTGTGTGTTAAGGTGTCCAGGCACAATCCCCAACACTTTGGGTTTTTCTGGAAAATTTATCACTGAACTTTTTAAGGGTATTCCCTACCAAGTCAAAATGGAATATGCGCTGCTCATTCACTAAGAAAAAGCATCCCAATTGGGTGCATTTTCCCAGGAGAGAGACCAAAAAATGAGCTCAAAGACAGCCAGAAATGTCCTAGTGTGCTTAGGGTCCTGGAGTTAGTTCTTGACACTAATGCAGACTCTGGGCACTAACTGCCACTTGGAAGTCTTTATTCACTGAGGTATTGGGTAGGTCAGATATTTTGTCTTCCTCTTAAATAAATAAACAAATAACGTGTGATATGCTGACACAAACTATCTGCCTAAAACAGGCAGTAGGCCTTGGGGAGATGTTTGTGATACAGGCTGGATTGACTTAGCAAGCAGCAGCTGGTGCTTTCACTCTGCTCGATGTTGGAATGATCTTCTGTACCGCAAGGTAGAGAGGCAGAAAGTGCAGCTGCATCTTTCTGAAGCTAATTTTAAAAAAGTAATGAGCTGGTAATTACCACTTTTCCCAGCTGGTCTTTATGAGGGTAAAAGGTTTAATCATAGATTGAGGGTGGAAGAGGAATATACTAAGCAGGCTGCAAAGCAGTGTTAATAAATGTCCCTCCTGGAGGTACTTAGAAATGTAAGCTCTTGTTGGCTGGGAGGAGCTGGAAATGTAGATTACCTCTACAAGGTTATCTATCAGAACTTGGGGTTGTGTCCTTTTGCGCATCAGGTTTCTCGCAGAGGATCTGTGATGGTGGTTTCACGTTGGTTGTGCCTGCTGCTGGCTCCTTCAGGTCAGGGTGATCTTCCCAGGCCTTGGGCAAGCAAACTAAACCTAGCTCACTCTGAAGGATGCAAAGCGAAGGGGATTTGCTGTGGAGGTTTTTCAGCTGGCATCTCATTTCTACTTGATTTGTAAATATAAGTTTAATTAAAGTGGTAAAATATAAATATTTATGTACCCATTTAGCTAATGTTGGCTTCTATTTATAAACAAGAGCATCTTGCAAGTGGTTCTTTTAGACAAGTGAATAAAGTAAGTATAGAGTGCCTCTATGATAAATTAACTGTGCTTCATTAACTCATCCCAAATATCAAGTGTTTGGTAATAACTAAACCAGAAAGTGACAATGGAGTAGGTTTGGTGGGAATAACACTGGAAATACTTAATCTCTGGGAGAACCAGAAACCAAAAAAGTTTTTTTTGGTTTTTTTTTTTTTTTTTGGTTGATAGTTTGTTTTTACTGTTATTGTAGTGAAATGGAGTGCAACAGAAGAGAATAGTGGTTGTGAAGGTACTGGTGTTATGGTCAATTTCTATTTGTCAGCTTTTCTAAATGACTTATAACGCATTGTAGCATGCAGGTCTGTTTCAAGGTTTGATTTTGCAAATGAAAGCTATGAGCTGTTTGGTAGTTGGCCTGTGACATGGTTTTTTTCTGACCATTTTTACATTTTATCTACGTAGATGATAGGATCAGTAGCAGACGATTTCCATACCACCTTTTTTTTCTTTTTACCAATGGGGTGCATTAATTTTGCCACATATATTTTGTCTTTTTTGATGTGACTTTATTACATATATTTTCTGACTGAAAATAATTATCTCAATGTAGAGGAGAAAGAACTAAAATTCAGCCGGTTTACAAAGGCTGAATTCACCCATATATTCTGTGTCCTTGGATGAAATCTCCATAAAAGTGTGTATAAATCTCTGATGATATCTTTGGGATATTGTATAAAGCAATGAGGCCTGACAGCATGGAAGTTTTTGTGAGCATTAATCTAGCACTTTTTAATACATCCTTTGCATGCTTAATTTAACATATGATGATTCTCTTGATTTACTTTTTTGATGGCATATCAGTCGAAGTTTGGATTTGACACCGAAGTATTGAGTAATAAAGGAATATTTTGGTCTTGTTAGGAAACAATAATTTATTGTGCACAGTACAGTGAAATGGTTTTAAATGACTTGAAAACTTGTTTTATCTCATCTCTTGATTGCACAAATCAAAATAGTAATAGTGTAATAAAGAACAAAGATCTGAATCTATCAATCTATATTTGTTTTCTTATAAATTTTTCATTTCCTATGGTGATAACTTATTTCTTAGTTAAATTTCCTGAGAGTCAAATCTTGAAATAGGGCTCCGTAGTGCTAATTGATTAATAGATTCAGAACTGAAAAGACGGCTCCTGTCCCAGGTCTTGTGATGGAAATTAGATCAGGGAATGTCTAAAACTGGCAAGCAACCGATGAGTTTCTGTCTGTGTGAGGAACCAACTCAGGTTATCTGCCTTGCTGCCTCAAGTCAATGTCTGTCCTAGGCAGCCAGTAGACCAGTAAACTTCTTACAAATAGGCAGAAAGGCCAAAGGCTTCATCTTGCACACAGTGGGAATGAAATAAAACTCATTTCCTCAAGAATTGATGGTTGGGACTAGTTTGACAAAAGGTGATGCGATGCTGAGTATTTATCTGATGTGAGACAGGGGCCAACAGGGACGCAGGACTTGCAGAAAAGCTCCTTTACTGTACCCTTCAGTATGTTTGTGCTCTGTGAGAGGGACAAGAAAATTCCAGAGTTTGCAGTTCACATTTATTTTCAGGTGTGTACAGAGGCCATGCTAATATATCACATTTCTATAAAGCTGGGTTGAGCTAAGGCAGTCAGATCCGGACTGGGTTTGCAATATCAATTCGTCTCTTCTCATGCATGAATTTAGGTGTGCAGAGTCCCTTCAGCTAATTAAAGGATTTATTTAGTCATATACAGTCAGTGGACCATAAGCAAAACCCTCAAAGTGTGAATTCTGTGCAAGGAGAGAGAAGTTTTTGAGTATTTGTTCATCAGAAATACCTGTCAGTTGCTGCTACTTGTACTGAAATGGATCCGTGCCTACTTTTGTCTTCCTTTCCAAGTCCATCATAACAGTCAGTTATGGAAAAAAAAATCTCTCATATAGCAGGTATGTAATGGATGAGTATGAGGAAAAACACTTCCTGGTGCTTTTGTCAGCCAAAAGGAAATGAAAGCGCCTTTCTTGGTGTTTTATAGAAGGTAAGCATGCTAATAGAACGGGATTTGGCTAATAGCACAGCATCTGAAAACTGAGCCATGACAGCCAAGGTGGGAAGGTCACAGAAAAGAGAAAAGGATTTCATTTGATGGCTAAGGTCGTCTGAAACAAGTGATTTCACGTTTTGAAGGGTGCTTAGGATAAAATCAGTGAATGTTGTATCTTCATATTGTTTAATTTCTTTCTTTCTTCTCTCATTTGTAATGCTTGCGTATTCAGGAAGTTGAGGTAGGTTTCCACTTTTAACTTGTAAATATCAGTAAATATCATAAATATCATAAAATATAATGCATATTATGTTTTAAACTCTCATCAACTATTAATAGTTCTGAATAGAACATATTAATAACTAACATGTATTAATACGTTAATATTGGTTTATTAACATGTTAATATTAAACCAAGAGAGTAGGTTTGTGTGTTACAGCAGCTGTAAGGTGTTTTAAGCACGTTGAAACCTTTCCTTGTGGAAAGTTCAGAAACAGATTTGTGTAGTCACTTTTCTCATTATGGTGTTTCATTGAATACAAATGTTAAACTCTTTAATCAAGTTGCTTGCATTTATTACTTTTTATGTTTTAATAGCATACATATTTAGAGAACCATATATTGCTATACCAGGGTACTTTTTTTTTGTTGGAGGAAGTTATAGTGAAATGATGGTATCCATTTGGGGATGTAGCAGCCTCTCCTGCTAACAGAAGTCATTTCTAGTTAAGGTGGAAGTTCCAGCAGTGTCCTAGCAGAAAGCCCTGTCTATTTTTTGAAGTCAGATCTTTAGGTGGTTTTTAAATGTGGTGGAGATTTTCTGCTCAGCCATATCTACAGGGTGAATTTCACCTTTACAGTGCTGTAACCATTTGGTTACATTTCTCACTGGTATCAATGCTGAACTGAAACTCTAGTGCCATATTTTCTGTTTTCTAGCTGGCATAAATTGTTTTAAAGTGCTGTTGGCCAGATTGCTTTAATGTACGAATAATCATTATTTACTCTTATATATACTTTTGAGTCTTATATGTGTAAAATTTCAAAGATTTTTTTTTCTATGTGGATTTCTTTTCCCATATCTTTTCTCATGTATTTCCCTATATTAAAATCCTGTAGTTACAGGCACATTCCAAAAATAAATATAGCTTTAAATTTGAAAACAGAATGAAAAAGGAGAAAAGGAGGAGGAATAGGGTTACAGAAGAGATTGGTGCTTTGTAGGTTGGTTCTTTTTTTTTTTGAGCGAGGTGCTTTTTCTGTAAAATACTCCTTTGACACTGGAAGTGAGAGAAACTTCCTTTCCAATCCTTATTTCAAAACTGGCTCCATATGCCAACACTATAAGAAGTCTTTCCTGGGATTTGAATTATTTAACAGCTTCTGATGCTGAAAACCAAGCAGCAAAGCAACGCCCAGAAGAGAAATTGTAAACAGGGAATTAATACATAAATAATTGTGTTTCCTGAAAAAAAATATTCTGCTCAAAAGTCTAAAAAAACCATAACCTTATTCAGAAAAGTTATTAATGCTCATTGAATTTAGCAGTGCATCATAACCGATTACATAACGCTGTATCACAATGAGTGATGAAAAATAATCTTTGTTGTTACTGTGTAATATCATCACAGTCCATGAAGTCAGCACAGACATTGAGCATAAATATACTTTGAGAAAGGAAATGCATTTCCTTGTGTTAATCATGCAGAATTGCAGCCGGTCCCCTCGTTACAGGTGGCATTTCCCACCCTTGCCTGCCCCTAGAGCAGCAGGATGGCAGTCTCCAGTTCTCCACACTGTGTTTCTGCTTCCCAGCCACAGCTCTCACCAGGCAATGTGCTGCCATAATGCACAGTGTTCAGTGAGGGCATCCTGCTCTTCTTGCTGCTTTGTGGGCTGTTCTGAACCCAGAAAGCAAGACATAATGACTTCTAAGTCTCCAAAATGTTCCAAGCTGGGTTGATAGGATAGCAAGGGAACACGTGAAATTCATTTAACTGGAGATGAACGGTAAGCAAAGCCCTATGGAAGAAATAATTTCGGTGTCTTACTCACTCTGATGGGTTTTCAGTTACCCTCTTGGCAGGAGAAAGAAATAAAAATGTCATTCTAATTGATAAAGACATCTCTTCAGTGGCAGCCCTCAAGAAATGATTGTAGAACATTGGAAATATTAAAAAGGAAATAAAGATTAATATGCAGAAAAAATATAACAGCATCATAGAAGTGTTCTATGCTTCCTCACTTCAAATACATTATTCTGTTGTTATCACTTCCTCTTACCAAGGACACAAGTGAGATATCTGAATATTCTGAGTAAAGTGAATATTGCAGTTGGGCTAGAGTCCCAGTTCTTTAGCGGTGGGGTTGGTGGCACTCTGAAGTGAGTGAAACTGCTTTCAAGTAAATATTTGCTAAGTACATCGAGTGCAAATTAATCAGGCACACAGAAGGGTCTATAGAAAGGCTGGAAGAAAAACCCTTGTTTGCAACAATAACCATTTGGCCAATTGCCCTGAGAGTTCCTACCTTCTTGGTTTTACAGTACAGTCTGAATTATGGAAAACAGAACCCTAAGACTCATTGTGCAGTCGTATCTTTACATCTGATTTAAGGAGTCCTAAAAGATAAAATTTATGAAAGCATTTACTGCAAATGTTCCTGCATGTTATTATAATTAAATTGTAGTGCTTCTGATATTATTGCTGTGTATCTGAACATTCACAGTGGTGAGATTTATGTCTGTCCAAATGAATATGTGCATTTCAGAATATTCTTTGCTGGTCTTTTACAACACAGTCTTGGCATGCATCATGTCACATCACCTTATCTTTATTATCTAAAGTTGTTGGCGGATATGAAATAACATAGAGTTGTCAGAAAGTACTTAATAAAGGGCATATTTTGAGAAATAGTTGGAAGATTTGATGTGCTGAATGCAAGGATTTTTTTATTCTTCAATTTCTGGCTTGCATTTACTACTTTTTAGAGCACAACCTGTTGATAATTTCATCTGATTTGGGCTGACTACATTAGAATCAAAAGATGAGCTGATTCTTCTGTAGTTTGGTTATGTAAAATTGTACTGAAAAACTTACTTATATTTTCCCTGACTTTCCATTTTTTTTCTCCCTATTTAGGATGATTATGTCAGAAACTGGAATCCAAACAAGCCTTTTGATCAAGGTAAAGTCCATTTTTTGATATCCCCATATACTTTATGCTTTTCTTGTTCCATCTGTCCCATGCATTCGTGAAGAGCTATATTCATACTTACATCTCACTTCTAATTTAGTCACAGCTTGAGGTGTTTTATATATAAGGGTTTGACTCATCTCTGTATTTTTTAGCTGTTTTTTAATCCACATCCATTCCAGCTTATTTTCAGTGAATATATATATATACTTAGGTTCTCTGTAACCATGAATCTCAATCTAAAATGCAATTTGAAACAGGTATCCTCACATAACTGTACTTTCATGTTAAAAACCTGTTAAACAAGTGTCATAAATGTAATTACTGCATTTCCTAACACTCAGGAGGTCCATTCTTTGAAGCCAACTGTAATGTGTGAATTGTAGAGCTGATTTTCAAAAGAGAAGAATATGGTATTGCCAGTATCTGCTTTTTCAGAGTCTGCCAACGTCATTTTGCACTTTGTCTTGGTGAGTTGGTAACTGATAGCAGTACTTCAGCAATTTCCAGGCTAGTCAACAAAGGATGGGAAAAAGAAATGAAAAATATTCTAATTGCTGTGTCCAGAGTACCAATGAACAACAGCGATGCCAGGAAGAACTTTAATTTACAGTGTAAATGATATTTCAGGTAACTTCATGCTTACTGTTCTCTGCTAGCAACAAGCTTTTCAGACAGTGTGGTAAAAAACATTCATTCTAAATATCGTAGATCAGCATCACTGGAAATGCTGGTAGCCCTGATGTTGCTAGACATGGTGGGTTGTGTTGGATAGCTGAAGTCACATCTTGATTTTTTACACTAAAAATCAAGAACCAGACAACAGCAAAACACTAGGCACAAAGAAATCCCAACAGTTCATCCTCTTATAGACAGATACAGAAGTTGTGCAAGCTAATAGCATGCAATAATTTTGTCCTCTTAATCAGAACTTTAACTTGGCTATTTGTTATGTATGTCACTCTGATACCAGGTTTCTTTAATGCTGGTTACAGTTCCATACTGGAGCCACCTCAGTCAGAGTAATACGAACTTCGTGAGTTGTGTATTTCATGACTTCATAGAGCTATCTAGAGAGGTGTTTTGTGGTTATTTTTCATTTGTTTTTTTCAGGACAAACATTAACATTTGCGCAGTTTCTTTTGGTCTGGTAGAACCAATTAACACCTATGTGATTTATGGAAGATGACAGCACGCTGTATAAAGTGCAGATTCATTAGTTTCTCTGTTTGCCTTTTGACAGTTGCTCATTTTTCCTGTTTGTAATGTTCAATGAAGTTTGTATAATGTGGTTGAGTGCTTGAGAACACATGGGACGTGAGCATATTACAGCTGTAAGAACACAGGTAGATGGTAGACTTCTTTCCATCCCTAAGCCATTTTTAGGATCCTGGATTTCTTTAGCTAGCTTTCGTGCAGTGTTGGACATCATAGCTTTAAAGACTCCAGTGTCCCAGAATTTTCTTCAGAACATTACTCTATCCTCTATTACTCTATCCATCTACTAGAGCTCTGGAATTTATAGTGTTATTTTGTTGTTTTTTTTATTATTTTTACCAGATGTTATCCTAAAGCCATTTCAAAAGCAATGATAATATATGCAGCAACTACAAAACAAATGAATTTCAGTCATGTAGATCCCTTACGTAGTCCTCTCTCTCTTGGATACTGCTTTCAAAGTTGTGTGGCATTTAAATGGAGTACAAGACTTCCATATATATCTTCAAATTTGTTTGTATATGTTGCTGTGCTTTTATATCCAGGACAGATATTCGTGCAAGCAAGCTGCTTTGGCAAATTATTGAGCAGGCAAGTAGTTTTCTGTTTAAAAATAAAAATTAAAAGAAATGTCATGGGAAAGAAAAAAAAAAAAAGAAAAAGAAGAAGAGAAAAAGCACCTTAAGCTCCATGAAAGAGTGGAAGGAAATTGCAAATCAGCGAAACAGAACCCAAAGTCACATTAAAACAATTTTTACACCTCTGAAAATTAAGCAGTATGAAATGTTACTTGTAAATCGTACCACAGCTGAGATGAAAAAGCAAATCAACTGAGGAAGAAAAGGAGCAAATGAATGTAGGGGTAACTGAGTGAATGGTAGACCACTGGAGCAGATGAAACCATAACGCTTTCTTTATTTGCTTTCAATTTGAGCATCAGCAGTCATTTATTTTACAAACTAGACATAAAAGGGAGCAGCTTTGTCAACCAGACTTGAATCTCAAAAATTGCCGAAGTGCTTGGGAAGGAAATATCCATTGGAGTCTCTGAGGATACACAGTTACTTTTGAAAGATTAACTTTACATGTATTTCTATATTCTACTGCCCAACATGTATTATGTCCATGTAGCTCCCAGGAATATTACTGGGGACATATACATATTAGAGCGGAAGAGCGCTGATTCTCTGCCTTTACGGAAATAGAGCTTCAATTTCAAAGGAAAGGGGAAGATGATGTTTTTGTCAAGGTATATATCCACAGAGAGATTTTCAAAGGCATTAGAGGGATTTAGGATTACAAATCCTATTGACTTTGAATGGAACTTATGCTCCCACCACTTTCAGAGTTCTTATGACCTTCTGTATTCCCAAGAGGTAAAAAACAAAAAGGTAAATCCTGGCAAAATATTGCAGAGAGATTTTGAACTGACGTGCTCTAAAACTGTCTTGTTCATTGTGTTACTGAGATTTCTAACTCTGGGCAAAAACACAAATCATTTTAGAGTCTAAAATCACACACGGATACCTTGAAGCGATACAAACAGTTGTACATCTGATAAAGATTCCTGTCTCTTTACGAAGAAAAGGATCATTACTCTTTCAGTGTAAAATCTCTCCTAGACTATGGATAACCTGTCTTCAGAAGGCAGAGTGCAGACAAGGTAATGCTGTCTGAGCATGATACTCTGCCCTGCACAGACATTCCTGCACTGCTTTTGTCTCATTTAAATCTTACAGACAGATTTTATTTGGCCAATAGAGAATTCTTTTCGACAGAAAAGCCACCACTTCTCTTGGCCTTGGTAATATTCACCCTGGCAATAATGTTCAAATAGCCAGTCATGCCTTTCTAGGGATTCTAGAAATCTCTCTAGATGCAAGGTGGATCCAGATGCTGATAAGACTAATCCTCAATGTATGTAACAATATAAGGATATATACATGCACAAATGTGGATATACTATGTATATGTAGACAGCGTACCATTTAAATAGAATGTGCTGAGACCAATAATTTTCTGTATTGAGTCTTTTCTTCTCCATCCTCCCTGCTCTGACGTTGTTTTCTGTGTTGGGTGTTAATACCACCTATGCTCTTCTGTGTTTTGGAGACAGGAAACATTTTTTTGCGTCTTCTTTGGGGTTCTTTTATCCAGAGGTTGTGTGCAGATCGCATGGAATGGAGTTCTAGTTTGCTCCTCCGTACTCAGCAGCAGCTCTCTGTTCTCCACAATTGTTTCTGAGAGATATTCAAGAGGTAAAATTTAAGCTCACAACAAAAAGGAAGGAAAAACAGCCTGCTGCTTCTCTCCTGGGCTGTACAGGTACAAGTGTCGCCCTGCTGGGCTGTAGCTAACTTACATCAATGCACTCTCTTCAGAACAGGTCTACAGTATTTTCACATTGAAAATATATTTCTAGATTCGAAATTCATGTTATAAAATCATGTGGAAAGCAAACTGTGGAATCACCGTGAAGGCTGTAGGTGGTTAGTACCTGTTGGGAGGGATCTGAAAGCAGCCAGGGGATTCAGAATGTGTTGAACAGCTTTAAAAATGAACTGTAGACAGAAGTCTTGAAAGTCAGCAGAGTTCTACTTCTAGGCTTGTACTTCATTTGCATCTTTTAAAGAAGAGCGAGCTGGGACCAACCAGTGCTATATTCCTCTCTAAAATTAAAAGCTTGCTTTATTCAGCAGATTGAAGTACTTAATTATGCATTTAAAAACAACACACTGCTATCTAGCTGTCTTCTTTCTGCTGATAATACAGAGAGATGTCTATGTCTCAAGGAAAAAAATACCTTGTTTTGGAAGAAAGTATACATGGTTTTCACTGAAACAAGCTCCGGAGAGTTGCACAAGGTATCTTTGCATAAGATGCCTTTTCAAGGGAGTTCAACTTCAGTGCTTCAGCTGCATGTAGATGGTACCTGAGTAATTGGAATTTATTTTTAGCCTTGCTACTTGCTTGCATTTGTATTTATCTCGAAACTTGGAGAAACTTATCCAAAGGTGAGCATCTTACTGACCAAGCCAAGCTAACAAGGCACTCGGGCTGCAGAAGAAAGAAGAGCATATAGCCTGAAAATGATTGGTAGTCATTAATATTGAACTCAATTCTGTCAGAGCTGCAGAAGTCAGAAAGCAGGAGAGTGGAAGGGGCAGGTTAGTCATGGTTTTTAAAATATGAATCAAAGGATTGTGTGGGGATTTTTTGGTGCTTTCTTCTTTTTTTGTTGTTGTTTAATTTTTGACAAGGTCATTTCAGAGTTCTTAAGCAGCTTGACAGCTGACTTGACATATTTTCGTAGTCTCCATTGATTTCGAGGGAAGAAAAGATAGAATCAGGGATAAAGTTTAGCATAGCATTCTCAAGTCAGAGATTTTGGTACAGTAATAAAATGTCTGATGTTCTTCACCTAGACAGACAAAATTAATTCATTCAGACTTCATGTGCTGTTGTAAGTGAAAGCTGTTAATGTTTTAAGTTGTTAAACATTTCTGCTAAAAGCCACCTCTCAATAGTTGCATTAAATTCTTTGATAGACAAATAAATGCTATTAATTTTTCTGGTAAGATGCGTAAGTAAGGGATACATTTTGTTGGGTTTAAGGTTGTGTGACTGGGGACAATCTTGCCTGCCGTATGGCTTTCTTATTTCATGAATCATTTTTACCCCCAAGATAGGAACTGTGGAAGTGGTGGGATGCACTTTGTAGTGTAGACACCAGTTTTAGACCATAATAATTAACAACAAAGCACACTTGGAGCAGAAAAAAAACACAATTCTGTTGAACGTTTTTCCCCCCAGATATGAGCCTAAAACCAAAAACTCTGGAATTGTCATAATTTCTGTTCAGTTTAGTGTCTCACCCTATCCATTTTCATTGTGATACTGTCAGGTGATTGCAGTGTACTGAGTGGGCCAGATTCCTGCTCTTAGCCCTGCCTCTTTCACTGAGATAAGAGATTGGCTAAAGCATGGTGCCATTTTACCCATCACTAGTGACAGAAATCCCAGTGTTCCAAGCTGCTGGTCTTCCCAGGAAGGGAAGCCCCTCGTCAGAAATAGTCAGGACATTCCCCTGTATTCCCCAGACTATCGTTATTTTCACTGTCTTTATTCCCAATCCTTTTCCCCAACATCTGAGAAGCCTGGGGAGCCTTTCCTCTTATTCTCAGGGCTTTCATTTTGGACATCATCTGTCTGGGGTGAAAAACAATCCAAAATCCCTGTTCTGCTGTACTGTAAAAATCCTCATCTGCCTCAGTAGGACTTACCTATGACTGACTCTGATGTCAGACATGCACGTGTAGACTTGGCTATCATTAATAACTACAAGCACGAAGTCTTTATCACTTCAAAAAGAAAACCCTTTCTGAGCACTAATGAAAGGCTGAACTGGCAAAATACCCTCACTTTTAAAGAGGAAACACTGCTTTTCAATGGATTGTGGCCTCCAGTGTAGCATAACCTGTGACTTTCACAGTCCAGTAGCCCCATGGAAGTGAATTTGTCAAATGCAGAACTTTATTTCTAGAGACAGATGTATTGCTATTCATGTTTCCACTTCTTCGACATTCAATTATACAGAATTCTTTCTAGTATCTGACTGGCAAGTCCAGATTCCAGAAACCCTCCAGCCTTCTGCAGCTGTGCACAATAAAGTTTGCCTAAAATTCACAAGCATTCCAAAAGCAAAAAGACAATAATGGTACGTCTGTGATGCTGGATGAAAAACATAGAACCTACAATTATTTTGAACATGTAATTTTCTTTTAGCCTCGTTAAGATGTTCTTTCAGAAAAGCCTGAATAAATTCCGTTCAGAGAGTTTAGTACTGTACACATCTCTAGCACAAATATATGTTAGGTTTATAATAAATGTTTTCCATTACTGTGCCTCAAATGGCAGATTTCAATTGAATAACTTATTTTGCTATTTATTTTTTGACTGTATTTGAATTAGTTTTAGAAGCTCATCCATAGGACAACTGCACATGAATTATGCTTGTAAATCTTCAGTAAATCAGTAGAATTTTAAAACGTGCTAACTGAATCAACGGAATACAAGAGCTGAGATACTGCATATGAAATATACTATCTTTTGTCGGATGTATTTCAAGCAAATTTGGCTGCTTATAAACCTCCAAGCAGATGCACGTCTTCATGTGATAGAAGTGTAATATTAAATTTCTTTTAAGCTTGTAAGCAACCAATCTTTTTCATTATATATAACATCAAAAGTGACGGAGATGGGATCCCTATCTGTAATAGTATTATAGCTGATGTGCTTTGAGCTGTGACAGTGATCAATAGGTTGCTTGTCTGGAATTTTATTAGCGCTTTGGGAACACTTGTTAGATTGGTCAATAATGGTGCTGACTTTCTTTTAAAATCTCGTACTTCACTGCCTGTGAAGTAAATAATTTTTCAAAAGGAAATTTGTGCTTTCCCCTCGTGCTTATTTTGCTCCTATTGAAATAAATACATCTTTGGGAATATCGTATGGTCCAGCCCTGCTCTCACTGACGTCACTTAGTAAGCAGCAGTCTCCCTCCTTTTGCTGCACTTCAAAAGATAGGAATTCATTCTTTGGAACATATTTAAATGTTTAAAAATGAACTGTTTGGAAAAATACAGGCCTGCAAAGCTTCCTTCCTTGTTTGCTGCAAGAGAGAGGCCCTCCCATGAAGTATCATTCAAAGCAGCTGCTTGGGTTTGTATTCTGGTTGGGCCTTGTTCAGTCTCCTGCTTTGACATTATTTGGCTTAAATCTATTGTTCTGCCATCCCATACACAAAGGTAATTTGTACAGTATTTAAACATGTTAATACAGTTGTGAGTTAACAGTAACCATCATTTGATTCTAATCAAAAAGAAACACTTCTGGGAAGAGAGAAGGTGGTGAAGGCAGAAAATGGGCATTGACAGATAAAATGCAATATTTTTAGGAGGACAATGATCAAGTAAAATAAGTGGTTCCAAAATCAGATTTCAGTAAAGAGAGAGTTTGAAAGGAATACGTTTGAGGGGAATAAGTATTGGGATAATTGACATTTCGTTAATGTAAGGAGCATGAACGCAAACTATCTGAATACCAAGAATTTGGTTAATGACAAGGTTCTTAGTGGGTTCTTAGTGACTTCAGTGGCAAGAGATTGTCTAGAGAAAGTGAAACTAGGTTGAACTCTTAAAGGAGCAAAAACTACAGTACCAAACGCAGAAAGCCAGGTACAAAATGAGATGTTTGGGAAAGGGTTTAAGATTAACCATTATCTATGAGTATATTAGAAGGTAGAGAAAAATCAAACTAATGACTTCTCAGTGGAAAAAGAAACCTATGTAAAGGCAGTGCTGGGAAGGGAAAAACGTTGTTGCTTGTCTTTGCTTTACCTTTAACTTAAAAGGTCAGTTGCAATCAGATGGGTATTGCAGTTAATATCCTCCGCTGAAGTTTAAGAGTATGGATTAGAGAAAGAAAGGGCTTGAGTAAATTAGATGTCTGCAAATCAGTTGGGATTGATCTAAGGGTTAAGTGAGTTGGCTGAAATCATTTTAGCAGTACTGAAAGTTATCTTTGAAAACATGGAATTGTGGAAGCCTCAGAAAGCACAAGTAACAGATCCATTTTTCAAGTGGGAAAAAGGGGGAAAAAAAAGGAAATTATATCTCATGGCTTGATACTGAAATCCTGAAAAAAAAGTGCCAAGTAAATATTAAAGCAAATGCTTGTTAACATCAGGAAGATAAGGGGATGAATAAAGCTGGTATGAATGTCAAACAAAATCTATTACTCTTCCTGTGACATTTACAGGCTTTGAGACACAAGGATAAACTTGCATTGTCATGTATCTTGACTTTAATAAGGTTTTTGGCATTGGATTACATTACTGTCTTATAAGCAGGCTTGAGGAGAATTGTCTAAAAGAAATAATTGTGAGGTGGCTACAGAGTCAGTTGGAAAGCTGCATTCTGGTTGTAGTTGTCGATGTTCTGTGTTAGGCTGGAAGGATGAACTGAGTACATTTCCTCTGTGTTCTGTTGTGCATCCACTATTATTCACCTGTTTCATTAAATTGCAGATGTTGAAATCATTAAATTTAGAAATGTAGCCAAGCTGGGAGAAGCTGTGCACATATTAGAACAGTAATAAAATTCAGAATAGCCTTAAGACATTAAGTAAATGGTCTGAAAACAAAGGATGAAGTTCAGTCAGGACAGATGCGAAGTTGTAAGCTGGGTAAGAATAATCAACTGCACAAAAATGATGAATAATAATTGGATAGTCAAATTCTAACTGATAGCCATAAAAAAGGATTGGGGATTACAGTGGGTTACAAATTGGCCATCAGTCAGCAATGTTGTTCCATTGCAAAGAAAGCAAGTGTTGCATTTGCACATGCAACTTGGAGTAACCCTTTAGCTCTAGTAAGCATCAGTAAGACTCTGGGTGGAATACATTGTCCAGATTTAAGTACCAGTCTTCTAGAATACAGTGAATCAATTGGAAAGTACCCAGAGAAAAGTAACCAATGATCAGAGTTGCAGAAAATATACTCTAGGAAGAAAGAATTGTGCTCTGTCCATTGTGGATAGAACAAGGAGCCACATTCCTGCAAAGATTAATTAATGACGAGAATAGTTAAGCATTGAGAGAGAGATTTTAAACTCTGTAGAGTTTCTGTATTTGAAGGTGTTCTGAAATATGTTAGATGAATTCCTTGTGGATAATGACACAGATAGCTGATCTAGCTACAGGGAAGAGAAATGGAACCAACAACCTTCTCAGAACTGCCATTCTCGCACTGTGATTCTGTGGTTGCATAGTGATTAATGGAAACCAGTTAATTTCACTGAAGGAACACAGAAGAAATGCTGAACAAGGTATTTCTTAAAATAGATTTCCAGTCAGAGCGAGGGAGGGGGAAAAAAGATGAATAGGTATCTTTGACAGACGTTTTGGCACCATCTGCAAAGAATACAGGTTCTCATTTGATGGCAGTAATGTGCATAAGCTTCAAGGTACATACTAACCACAGTCATCGCAGGTTTGCAAACCCCCACAAATGTAATCAGGGACTGGCAAAAGGCAGTCTGTTTTACCTGACTACATCTTCCTATCTCACTTGCTTTCTAGTACAGGAGGACATCCTGTAGATGATTCTGGAATGGGATATTAGTGGTTTTTCTGACCAAGCAAGACCATGCTCTAACCCTAATGATTCAGATTTGGGTGAAAATCAGCTAGCTATTTCTTTTCAATCCATTAGATAAAACATGACAATGCACGTATATTTAGGAATTAAATCTCCTTCTGCTATAAACCTATATGCCCAGGTTACCAGAACATTAATTGAATCACAGCTATTTCCCTTGCTGTTCTTATTGCTCAAGATTAAACCTGTTTGCATAAAATACTAATAATTTGATGGAAGCTCACTACTTGTGTTCTGGCTTTGCAATCCTTAGCCATTTTGAAAGTTACTTTAAGCTAAAAAATTATATCTCAGTAGTACATATCAGGATGAATAATTAAAAAAATATGTATTTGTGTTGTTCAGCACCAAAAATTTTCCTAAACATAGTGGTAAAAGCAACTATGACGTTGGTTGGCATTGTTTAGACATTCAATCACAATCTATCTTTTCTCTTTGTGTCCTCTGGTTGCAAGATATCAATGGATTTTGTGATTAATGTGTATCTTCACGCTGTCAGTTATTGGCTAGTGGCTTTCTTTAAAGGTCTTGTTATTCAGTGATTCGACTTTCCATACATTGTCTTCGAAGTGTAAGGTCAGGAAAGCTATATCTGAAAGCAGAAATTTGTCTTGCACTGTCCTTCATGAAACCTCTGTTGGAGGATTTGATCTGTTTTATCTAGGGCACATTGTCTAGCATCTTTGTTATATATGTGCATCCTTGCAGTGCCTCTGTAGCCATATGAGAGGGAGGCATCCGGATGAATTGCCTCCCCAAAATGAGGAACTATTCTGTTTGCTTTAGAATCAAATCTATAAGAATATACTGTTCCTGGGACAGTTTCAGTATATAAACTGAGCAATTAAATCACTTAGTTTCTTAATTGTCATCTCATACTTAGCAACAGATTAACAGAACTCCCTAATAAATGGACATACAGATAAGCAATCCTAGGGATCATTGCACACTGCAGCAATCTTTAATGCAATGTAAGGAACCATTACTGAAATTATTTTAATGTGATACTTCAGTATCTTCATGCAGTTTCTTCTTTCTTTTAACTGTTGGGATTTAAAAGCGTACATCAGAAAATGCATGTAACTAGTCTGTAAGAACAGAAGGGTCTTTGCTGAGAATCCTATAGCTTCAGTGTTAGTGTTAGCTAACCCTGTTAGTGAGGATCTTTGCAATAATCTTTCATATTTAAAACCAAGAAATGAGGATTTGTTGACTTCAGCTGTAGATGCCTGAGAAACTGAGAAAGGGAAGAAGCCCTGTTGTGCACAGTGATAAAATATAGGGGAAAAAAGCTGGCTTCTCTCTCATTAGACCATAAAGCTACCTAAGAAAGTTGTGTTAGATTAATAAAATAAATAAAAATCCAGCCATGATTTGTTAATTCCATTGTGAACTTTAGTACCATTTGTTTTTATGGCTATAGTAAATTCTCTCTGACCCACAGGACCTGTTCATCCTCAAAATATGCATAATATATTTAGCTATCTCGAAAGAGAGCATTGTGCAATAGTATTTTGTCTGCAACAACTTTTCCATTTTCAGTGTTATCAGTCATCACCACGTTGTATCTTTAACATTAGTAGTAGAACTGTAAAATATTCATTCTCCTGTGCCAATGCATTTTGTTCCCTCCCTTCCTCCTCCTCTACTTTTTTCTCCATTTTGCTTGAAATACAAATGGTGGAATAGTCACGTGGTGACTGTCTGCAGTATGTTCCTCTGAAGGCATCGTATTTTTATCTACTTGCATTTGCTGTGTTCTCAGCGTAAGCTGTATTTAATTGTTCTCAGTCTTATTTCCCGAACTGCTTCTGGCATCTTCACTGTTCTGTTAGAAAAATGTGACTTGATATTTAGGCAAGCATTTTTCATTTTCTTTCCATTTCTCCTTCTGAGCTACTTTTTCATTGAGTGGCAGCACTAGTATATTTTCCTACACGGGACTGTGCCAATAACATTTTTCCAGTGCCCATAAATAAATTAAGTATACCGTGGCTTGAAAGAGGAATTGCTATCAGCTGATGTTCTCCTACCTACACAAAACATTTTATCTCCTTTCAGTTTCTATTACTGTCCTCTCCCTTGATTTTGTATGGGAAATTTCATTCCCTGTCAGCATCATGTGACACGTTTGTGTGTAGCATGCTTGATGTATGGAACTACTGCAAACACCTGGCATGGGTAGATCAGCTTTTAAAATTGCATTGAAGATGAACTTTTTGACAGATGCGGCTGTTTATATGAATTGAAAATAGGCCTTTTTGTGTCAGTCACATCTGCATAGTTACCTGAAAGCCAGTTGCCTAGTCTGCGGTAGCTGTCCAATGAGTCTATAGTACACACTGAAATGAGTTTTTTCAGATTAGGCAACATATAGGGAGCTGCCTTAAGGACTAGCTGAGAGTATTTAAGCTTCGTTCTGTTGTTTGGAACAAGAAAGTGGCCATGCTTTGTCTTCTTAGTTGTATCATCTTTGCGAACTGCAGAGTGGTTGAGGATTTCCTACCTGAGGATCTGGCAAATCCTTAGTGGGGGAAAAAAACACAGTGTTTTAGGGTGAAGGCCGAAGGAGATGAGCATTTGAGATACCATCACTTTTTTATTTTCCTTTTTGCTGGGGAAGAGAGCTGAGAGAAGGGAAGATGAAGTATGCAACAGGTGATGTTTAATGCTTTGAAACAGAATCAGATAGTTTAATAATGGATTTTGTGTGTGACAGTCCTTTGGCATCGCTGATTTTTGTCTGTCCATTAGTATGCTCTCTGTTTTGTCAATCTAGCAAGAAGGGAAGAGTCTTTTGCTTGCTCTTCTAAAAGAACTGGATTTTTTTGTGATCTCTCTGCAGCTTTTAAATTAAAAATTATTATTTTGAATTCAAATAAGGAAACGGTACTCTTCAGACTTTCAAGACATGAGGTTCACTTCTAGTTAGCATTCAGTGAAGGAAGGGATGGCATTTGAGTAGATTGCTGAAGCAAAGCAGTGCAAGGTGGAGACTTTGCATTCTGCAGGGAGGAGAGGCCAAGAAGGGAAGATTTAAATGTATGTCTGGAGCAAAAGTATTTCTTATAAAAACTATTTGAATTTGAGTGGGAGTGTGTACATTAAACTCTATTTTGTTATCTCCCTCCGTGTGTTTGTCCTTTACATTGGCACAATAAGGTGTTTCAGAAAGGAAATGATTAAAATTGAAGTCTGAATTATTCTCAAGCATGTTTTTTTAAGGCATAGAATAATTATGGAATAATTATAAAAGGTTGTTCTTATAGGTAGGCAAATTTCTCATTGATAAGAACTTCCAGTCTCAGAAATTAATTTTCAGTATGCTACCTAAATAAAAGGTTCATTAAAATCTTCATAGGGTTTGTAGTAGGGAGCTAATAACAATGTTTTGTTTTCTATTTCAATTATGATAGCTGTGAATTAACTAGTATTTTAATAAAAATTAATAGTAACATTTATTTTCCATTGAGTGCTGTGAATTTACATGATAAATCTGAAACATGTAAAGAGCCTGGGGTATGGATGTGTGGTGAATGGATTTTATTTTAATGAACTATAATGTAATTGCCCTGTCCTGGCAATTAAAGTTGGGCATTAAATCTAAATTCATTTGCATCCTTTTCTTTCCATCAAGAGTAGAGGAGGAAGTACTAAAAATTCCTTTAAGCTCATAAAGCTGGAAGAAGTGTATGACGAATAGATTTAAAACGGATTACTAAGAGGTAGAACACAAAGGCAGAATTACATCGGTGTCAAATTCTGCCCTCAGTTACATGCAGGCTCCTCACTGATATTACAGTGATTTGAATTCAGCTTAGGCTTACATTACTTGGATGGAACATACATGCTCATTGTATATTTCTGTTTTTCGGTCATTCCAGTACAAATGGCCAGTAGTCATTTTCACATGCATTTTACTATCCGTACGTGTATCATGAATTTTGCAAATAATTGAGCCAGTTTGGGCCAAAATAGTTCTTTCTTTTTGAGAATTACTTTTCTTAACTTGTGGATTTTACTCATTCCAGGCAAGGGAACGTTGATAGTTTTGGTAGAAACATATAAAATCTTGGCACGACTGGAAAGCCAGTTACTCATCTCTTGCCCCTTAGCACAAATAATCACAGTCATACCTCAGATCTCCTTATCTGTTCTGCTGAATGTGCACTTCCAAGTAGTGATCGGTACCCTGGTAGCCTTGTTGTCTCTTGCATGTGTGTGTAAACACATTTATTTTGGAAGACTTGGAATAAATAGGATAAGGTGGTGTCTGAGGTGTTTGACTTTATTATTAAAAAGCTTACGAATTATAAAGCCATGGTTTGCAAAGAACTTTCAAAGTGAATAAAGCACATGAAGCAAACTATTATGTGTGTGTCCCATGTTTGGAGTTTTGCTCTTCAGTGCTGTTTTCTATGCGATGTCTTCATAAAAGACACTGAGAAGTGTCAGTAGACCAACAATTAAAAAGCAAGGACCTGACTAGATCTGACAGAAAGGTTTTCCACAGCAAATGTGTCTTAAAGAATGTGGAGAACCTGAAGTGGTTGTGATCTCAGCGTGATCTCAAAGTTTGAGAGTCTTAGTCCTGTTCTTCTGAATTCTAATACAGTTATGTGCTGTGCCCTTCCACTGAAGCAATTTCGCACCTCATCTACTGGAGATGAAAATGGTGCGGAACAAACTAGAAATCCAGCAGAATCCTAGTTTAGTAGATATATCATCCTATCAGAACTTTTTCACGTAAATAATTAGTTCATCGCTTTCTCAATCCACTAAACACGGAGAGCTTTGGAAGTGACATCCAATGATGTTATTTCAAGAGACTTTCAAGGAGTTAGCTAATCCACCCCTTCCCTCAGGGAAGCGTCCGCTATATCTGCATCATTCCTAACAAATGTTTATTCTCTGCGTTCCTAAAGATCTCCCATGCAACACACTCCACATTCTGCTCAGAGATTTATTGTGATATTCTCCTGTTTTAACCATGAGAAATTTGTACCCTGAACTTCTGTTCTTGCGATTCGAATATTTCAGTTGAAACTTTTGACATTGGCATGACAAACAGTTGGGTATTGCGTGTATTTAGCAGCCTTTTCCTTATATGAAGGCTTGTTGTTAGATTTTCCTTCAATGCTATTGGTTTTTCCTCAGATATTATTGGGTAGTCTTGCTGGCCTCTCTCAGGTTGATCAAACTGAATTTGTGTGAGTGGGACAGGGAGCAGTCTATCTGTACACTAACACTGAGCTAAATCTGTCCGTTGTTTTTGCGCAAAAAGGCAATGGAAGAGAAGTAAGAATGGTATGCAGCAGGATTTGTAACAGCAGTTTTACATTTCTTCAATACAAACTGTTTTCTACGGGTACTTTTTTTCTGGCAGTTTGGATCTTTGCCTGGGTAGTATCCTCTGTAAATAACACAACTCAGTGTTTGCATTCCTGGTGTTCTTCACCAGAATCTCTGACTTTGAAGCAAGCAGCATTTACACATCGTTTGAAATAATTTCACCCTCATTGCTTTCATCTGGTTAAATAATCCTTTAATCCGTGCTCAGAACCAACAGGTCTTTCCTTTTTTAATGCTTTTACTTGTGGGTGCCTATACTATATTATGGTAGTGTAGATAAGGTATGACTGATCAGTTTATCAAATAACAGTTGTTACTGGACCATTAATTCTGGGTACATAGATTATTAGAAGTACAGATTTTTACACTTAGGGCCAGTGGTATTTTTTTTAATAATATAGATTTAGGAGATATTTATGCAAGCAGAAAATTGAATCAGCATTACCATCAGTGCATTAAATTATTACATTTTGTTAGAGAATTCCTTTAGAATATAACAGCAGATACAGATAGAAGAAAGATGCATGAGGATTACCAGGAAGGGTTTAGCATCTTTAAATTGCCTAAGTCACTCCAAAAATAATGCCTCCTATTCATTTCCATGGAAACTACAATCAATACAAAGAGCACAGTAACAAACTCTCAACTACGAAACACTATTTTTCAGTATAGTCACTATCATTAGCTATGTAGTTTCGACAGCAGTGAACAAGAGCCTGCATGCCATGCTCATGGGAGGGGGGGGGGAGGGTTTTCAGAAACGGTAGTCCATCATCTTTCTAAGGTTCTGCCACCTTGACTTTCCCAAGTACCAGGTCAGGATTCAAGAGAATCACTGTTCAGTATTCAGTGTTCAGTTCTGGGATAAGTATGAGTTAACAGAATGAAGGGAGCAGACTCAACAGTGGGCAAGAAAGGGGCAAGAACTCCTCCAGGTTGTTGTGAAACAGTCATTGATAAGTTAGTTACCATTTAACAGCTTAATTTTTTCCTCTGCCATATACCGATCCTATCCTTTACTGATAAGTATACACCAAACCTCACTGAGGATGATGGAAACTTCCTCTTTGCCACGTATTCTTATAGTGGCTTCATTATTAATCACTGCTGATAGTCTTTCAGCTTTTCAGCTTTGTGTCTTTGGATTCTTCCTTATGGCGAAGTGAACTTTTATGAAACTTTCAAGTCTGATCATATACATTCTATCCAATGTTTCATTCAAATTAAGATCTATTATACTTTTTTATACCCTTCAGCTACTAATTTCTGTAGCTTGATGAGAAAAAAATGACGGCATTTTTTTTCACTTTGTTATGTGTAATCCTGCAGGACTTGAAATCCACAGGCCTGGTATTTTCTAATGGTGAATCATAGTACTATTGTAGTCAATGGGAATTCTGTCATTTATCATAGTGGAGGAAGAATTTCAACTAGATGCTTTCTTTGTCTTAGAGTCTATGATGATGAATTGAAACCAGGCTGTTAGCATCCATTTTTTTCTAGTATCTGTACCAGGAATGATATATTAGCATGTCCTTGATGCTGAATGAATGATCCTAGAAGTACCTAGGGATACTGCCCCTGTGTCCTTGGTGGGTGCCACTATGTCTGTGGGCATAAGACAAAGATATGGGAATATTCTACTGGATAACATCCTGATGCTACTGGAGTTTCCTGTAGCCCTTCCCATTGCTCTCCCCACAAAACCTGAGTTCAATTGGTATTAGCCTTTCCTTAGGAAAGTCAAATTAAACTGTCAGTACAACAGTCTCTCTGCATGTTCCTTCTCTTCATTGTTGGTTTTGTCTATATTCACTTCTGCCCTCCACGTGTTTGTAACATTTCTCTTCATTTAGCTTCTTTTTTTAACTAAGCTTAGTTGCTATGTTATACTATTTTGACTTTCTTCTGTACAATCTTTCTGTCACTGAAATTCATAACTTTTAGCTATTATTGAAACTTGTGGTGAAAAGTAGTTATGTTGAGTGAACCACTTCAGAGCTGAAAAGGTCCTATTGAGTCTCAGAATAATACTTCCTCAAGCACATTGATTTTTTTGAATGAGGTCTAGGTTTTGGCTTCATTTTTTCAAAAGTTTTATTGCTTCTTCTGCTGCCTTCTCTCCTGGCTTCTGTGAAATTTACTATTCTCTCTGCCTTTTATGCCTTATCTTTTATTCGATTACTTTGTGCTCTCTGTCCAAACTATTATAACTTTTCTTATTGCTTCAGTTTGGATCCTTCTCGTGCATGTGGAAATGCTGATATGTTCCACATCAGCAATGCTGATTTGTCTCATTTGTGTTTTGTCACTATCTTTCTGTGGGAATAGGTGTGTGATAAGACAGATCAGCTTAGATCCCATGTTCTGATAACGATAGTTGTTGTTTTCTCTAACATTTAAAGTCATCATAAGAAAAGATAAGGTATAGGGCAGAAAGATGCCTCCGTGACTGTAAGGCAACTGGAAATGATGAATGAAAGGTGTAGGAGAAATACCGCATTTGTATATGGAGTTATTGTATAGTAATACTAGGAATACTGAGGGTTTCTTTAATTTGTTTTTTAAAGAAAGAGCTAAAAAGTTGAGCTTTTCTTCTTGAAAGTCAGCTTGTTTAAATGTGATCTCTCACAGTTATGCTCAACTAGGTAACTAGAGAAGCAATTAAGCACAAACCGTCAGTGAGGAGACCTGCCGGAATGAAAATGAAACTGAAGATTACTGTTGCTTACCTTGAGACTCTCTGAACTGAAATTACTTTTTTGTTGTTTCTGCATTCAAACACGAAGACAAGAGCAGTTTAATCTATTTTGTGTCTTTTCTCAGCATCCTGATGGGAATGATCATTTTTCTAATCTGCCTTATTTGCTCATAGAGAAATAGAAAAGACGTCGTATTCATGTTATTTTAATGCGTTCCTTTGGTTGCAAAATAAATTGTCTACAGCTTCTCTCAAAGTTTTCTTTCTTATTCACCATAATTTGTCTCTCCAAACATTGTCTAAAATGAAGAATGCCTATCTTTATTAGGTTGTCACTAGATTTGTGGGCTGTTTTCTGTTGATGGATGTAGTGGCATTGCCATCGTAATTAATTCCTCATATAAGGATTTGTTAGTGTTTTTACTTTAATATGCCCACACAATGGAACAGTAACTAATTTCAAGAAGAACAGATAATTAGAAAAGTAAGGTCTCAAGAGGCCGTATCGCTCTGATTGTTTGCCCAGGCTAATAATCATAAACTTCTGAAGAAGGATGTCTGATTCCTCCTAAAGCTTCCCCTAATACTCCATCAAAATCCCTGTGCTGTCATTTAAGTCTGTTGTTCCTTGTTCTGTCCTGGAGATTCAGAGAAAAATCTTCAAGGATAACTTCTTTCTTAATGACAAGCATTTGCTCATTTCAAGACGTATCATGATTCCCTGACGAGTCTTTTCTTTCTCAGCCGGTTCTATCTGTTTTCTTTCTTCATTTCCTTACAAGTCATATTCCAAATTTTATCAATTTTACTATTCCCCGCTGAACTCTAATCCTTATCCTCTTCTGTATGTCTTGTTTATACTTTTCCCCAGATGGGACCATATTCCAACTGAAGACATCAACGGTGCTTAATAGAGCGAAATAATTATCTCCCATGTTTTAGTTAAGACTTTCCTGTCTCTCCAATAAAGAGAGTTTACTTTTTTTGCAACAGCTTGACAGTTTTGATTCCTATTCCGTCTGCGGTCCGTTGCCTCCCTGGGATCCTTTCCACCTAGTCAATCCCCTTTTTGTGCTTATTCCTTTGATTTTTCCTTTCTAATGGTGTTACTTTCTATTTGTATGTTCTGACTGTTGCCTTATTCATTCCTCCCATTTCCCAAGATCGTTTCTCACTGTAATCTCCAGAGCATGACAGCTCTTCTCCTCATTGCCGTGGTTTATAAGCCTGCTCCCTGTTCCCTTATACGAACAGCTGATCTATCTCTTCATCTCAAAATACCTCTTCATTTAACTGAATCATGCCAATTAGCAAAAAGTTCCTGCTGTGAGGATAGACTAGCTTTAAAAAAAAACAACAACAAAACACCTAAAAAGCAAACAAACAGAAAAACCACCTCAGATCTTTGTGTTCATTTCAGGATATTTTATACTGGCTGGGAGGTTTCTGATTGTTGGTGACTGGGGGTGTGGTGGGGACAGGTTGTTTAGCTGTTACTGGTTACTCAGGTATTATCTTAGAGGATTGAACCTCCAGAGGCTTCAAGCCTGCCCAGCAGTCCGTAGGAAATGAACAGATGTAAGAGCTCCACAGATCCACAGGAGCAGGATGCTGATCCAGGGTAATGTTTGTTGTGTTTGGCAGGATGATTACCCAACTGGTCAAAACCCAGGAGCCTGGCTCTCACTGCTGGGACTGAGCTCCTTTCCTGCTGAACCTAAACCAAAGCCATTGGTAGCAAAGCACCAGTGCCTACATACTAGCAAAGTGACGAGAAGTCAAGGGCTGTCTTTTGCTTTGTCTTTTGGGTTTGTTTGTTTTTTCATTTTGTTCCTGTTTGGTAGTGGAAATTGTTTTGGTTTTCTTCTTTTTTCCTAATCGGATACTGAGCTGCTGAAAACTTCTTAACAACGCAAAATATGTTCTGTGTAAGGAAAATCGAATATCTGAGGCTTGTAGTTGCAACGGGAATGGAACAAGAACTAAAGTCACATATCTCAGCAGATAAAAGAAATTTGGAACTGTGTTTTTTTTGTGTGCTGACTACAGGAGAGCTGCTGTGGCTGAAGCTATGGGCACAGCACATTGCATGGGATTGCTGAAGTTAGAGCCAGTCTATGATTTCACTCTGGTAGGCACCTGCACCACTGTCTCCTGCCGTTTCTGTACCAGGATATTCCTTATGGCCCATTCTTCCAGCTCTAAAGCTTCTTCATGTCAGCAGACTTCCAAATCCGGGCAGTATGGTAAATGAAATCAAATTCAAATATGTTGAAGTGAATTACGTTTATGGAAATACAAACACCATCAAATACTAACTTTTCTTTTCTTACTAGTTCAGTGCATAAGGAAAATCTTCAGTATCCCTCACACAGGCATGTGGTCTTTGAGTGTCAGTTGCTTAAAATACACTTTGGTACCCATGTGGTGTCACTTTAGCCCTAAACAATAGCAAGACCTAGATGGGATGTGTAGCAGACAGTTTAATTTGGTCAATAGTTTAATTTGGTCTGCAACGTAATGGCATTTTAAAATATATGCTGGCATTTCTGCTAGTCTGCCTGCCATCAGTTTTGTCTCTACGTGGTAAATAAAGGCTTACTAACTCAAGAAGGAATTAGCATGAAACATATCCATCAATCTCCTTGAAGAAGCATTATGTAGTAGAATTTTATTAACTCCGAAGTAAAGAATAATTGAACAGAAATGTGTGCAGCAACTGATAGGGTTGTCTTGAGAAATCCTCAGCATTGTTAGTTTTATTTCTTTTTGTGCACATTTTTAATTCTAGCCTGAACCCTTCTGTTTTCACTCCTCAGCCTGTGGGCAGTGCTAGACATGTTATTTTCAGAGGTTTTGCAAAATAACCTGTTTCTTACCCATCAAAAGTGACTGACTGACCTGAAATCAGATAAAGCGCGCATGGGTGCATCCTATCACCCATATGCTGCAAAGTCACTTCTAGTTCATCTGGCTGTTGTTTGCCCTGTGTAGCAAAATAGTTCACAGCATCCTGTATTGATAGTGGAAGATAAATGGTACACCAGGTACACTTAAAAACTTCATTCCAGTTTTAGAAGCATTACTAGCAGTTGAAATATCCAACATTGGGGTATAAGGAGTATTACTAGAATTGATATTACCTCTGCAGAATTATTTGGAGAATCTCTTATAAACCAGTCTGTTTGTTATGAAACAATTGTATTTTACAGCATTATAGACTTCACAGCATGTACACTTTGGAGGGAAAAAAAAAACAAAACAGGGACATATATTAACCTTGTAAATGGTTTCATATCTAGTATCAAATGAACTGCTGCAAGTCTAATCAGGAAAGAATGGAAATAAAAAAGATTCACATTGATCTCAGTGTTCTTGGTTTCAGATCCTATCTATGTTAGATTATAAAAGTCATACCATGACACATTCAACTTTTAAGAAAGTTAATACATCTTCCATTAGTTCTTTAAGTTCAAAAGCTATATGTTTTCTCATTAGTTTAGATTCAGGAATCCCTTGTGCATCAGTATCGTTCTACCTTTGCATTTAAAATTCCTGTTGACTTCAATAGGAGTTTCATTCATGGAGGGCTGCAAGGGTAAGCCTTGAAAAGGGAAGTGAGAAATGAGCAGCTCAGCTTTCTTTCCTGAGTGTGTTATACAAGCTTGGTGACTTTTCAGCCATTACCTACAACTGATATGAAATAAAATGGAATTATTTTTTTTTGTTTCTTCCAAGATGTTATTTTACAGTGCTTCCTGTAGGCTCTCCGTTTTTGAGTCAGTGTTTGTGCTAATTGTGTATATGTAGCTGAGTTGTTGAGATGACCATATGTTGGGAAACTCGCGTAATTCAATTCAGTCATTTCAGCCTCTCTCAAAATTTTTAGTGAGATTAGTATTCTTAATTTACTTTTCAACTCTATGTAGACATTCATATATGCCAGTAAAATAACTGTCATTACTTTCTGGAAGTCTTTTCATTTTCTCTCAAAACTACTGAGAAAGTATCATTAAATACCAAATGAAGGAGCTGTGTTAACTTTTATTTATTGATTCTTACTTCAGCATTATTGCCACAACTACATCTCCTGCTGAGGAAACTTATTTTGTTTGGGAAATGTTTTAATGATACTGATACTTGACAGTTTTTCCATGTTTTTGTACTACATCACAGTAACTTGTGATTAATCTATTTTAAAGTGGCTGAGCTATGAAAAGGGGAACATTGGCAGAAATGCATTAATGCATTGTGTTTAGATGATCAGAGATGTGACACTTCAAACTTCTGATTATCAAATCCAGATATTTTTTTGCTTGCAGTTATTTGGTTGAGATACCCCAGAGGCCACATACACAGCATTGATAACACTCAGCATTACCTCTTGCATCTGTTCACTCCAGCACTTTATAGAGCACTTTGTAGAATTCCTTATTACTGGGATTCAGGACCCCAGATGAAGTAATGCTCACTCCTGTGAGCTTCTGCAACAGAGAATATAGTAAAGAGATCTATAATGCTTTTGTGAAATTCTTGTTTGACAATATGTGCAAGTAACCTTCTAGAATCTCAGATCCCTCACAGGGGAACTCTGGATTATTAAAGAGCCATCCTTTTTTATTTTTAATTTTGAGTCAGAATCAAGTTATACATTTTCATTAGAGATGTAAAGCCTCTTTCTGCTTTGCTGCGCCTCAGTACATCAATATTTTTAAGCCTGCTGAATGCTTCTACCTTTCTCAGTGATGTTTGTGCATCTCAGTGTTGTATTTTCAAATCCTCATCGCTGCTTTCTTAATCCATTACCTTACTTGGACTGCGTCCAGCTTTTCTTGACTTCTTTCTTTAAATTTCAAGTGAATCTACAACTTCTGTTTCATTGTTTTTGCAGTCAAAAACCCAGTAGATATTGCTCACACAAGTACAAAGCTTTATGTGTAAAATTAGGAGACGGTTGAGTCTGCTCAAATAACCTTATGCATGTGTCCCAAACTGGATTCAGAAAACAGAATGGAAAAGAAGCTGAAGAGGAAGTCAGAAGGATATCGTTGCAAGTGTTGATAGTGTGGTAATAATGATTAAACAACTGCAGTCTTGAGATAGACATATTTTTTGTGTGTGCAGGATTTTGTAGGAACAACTGAATACTTTTTCCAGCTCAAACCGAGGAGCTTTGCATGCTTTATAACGTTTGGGCCTGTGTGCTGAGTGAAGTATTAAGTTATTACAAGGTACTTGTATGAGATCTTGAACTCATTCATTATGGATATGACATTAAGAGTAGTTCTTAAGCATGCAGCTCTAGTTTTCTAAGCAGATTCTCCAAGTTCTTCCATATAACACTGGAAGTAGGGCTACAAGTGGGTTTAGTAGCTTGAAACTTGAGCGAAGTGAAATTCTCTGCCTGCAGTCGAGACTCTTGCAATGACTGTGTATGTGAACTTGGGAACCTTGCGTAGCCCAGCATGCAGGTAGGCAGCTGGGAGCTTAAGAAGCAAGGAGCAAGGAGGGACACGGTGTACCTGACTGTTGGTACAAACCAACTCAGATTTTAATTTCAGGTTTAATGCTGCAATTTCCTTTTAGCCGGGTTGTTCTGCCACAGGTACAGTTCTGAATGACTGTTGTGGAAAAAATCTGAACACCGCACTCATGATGATCCGCTCGTATTTATGTATTTAACAAATAGCCCCTAAAAGTGCTTGCTACAAATTGTACTGAATCCAGTGCAAGTCATATTTTAGTTCCGCTAGACTACTTCTCAATTTCAGACTGGGAATGGTTGCTCTCATTCTCTTTGGAAGGTTCTATATATGCCCTGTAATAATTTCCATATTTCTAGCATTGATTTTCTTTTAATGCAATCAGCTTTTTTGACAGCCTTTATGTCCTGAAGTCAAGATTTTCTTTTGTTATACACTGAGAGATGAGCAATCACCAAATCTAGTGAAATCTGACAGACAGCCTCATGTTAAGATGTAACATTTTTAGAGGCAGAGGTATAAATATGCAATAGTGGCTTCCAAGGATTTTTAGAAGATTTTGTTCGCTACCTCTCCTCTCTGATTTCACTTTGGAAGAGAACTAACTCTGTTCTGTAACCATATGGTTTTGGTCTAAAAAATTAACGGCAAATAAAATAAAGAGAGATTAGCTTAAACTGATTTTGCCAGATCATTTGTAGTTGGCTGCTTTCTTGACAGTGATGGATGAAGGATATGGATTTTTTTGGCTATGGTATATGTTCTGTCGGTAGGTATAAACCCAGCATTCAGAGAAAACGTTCGTTCGCAGTGTTACAGAGAACTGCAGGGAGTAAATAGTTAATTGACAGATAAAGAACCAACATATGGTCATTGAAAATGGCATAACACCTAGGCTCTGTGTGCCACAGGAAGCTTGTTGACAGGTGGAAAATGCTTTCCTCTAGTAGCAGCTTACTTCTTTCAACAGGGATATTATTTTAGGCAGTACTTGATAGGGGAGTAGGATAATAACATGCCCACTAAAATTGAGAAACAAACTTTTCTGTGGGGAGAAAAGACAAATGTTGCATGGTTTTGATCCTTCTTTCTTACGCTTGAGGGGAGAAAAACACATAAGAGCAGGACTGCTCCTACAGATACCTATAAGCAAACAAAGCAGAAAGATCAAACAGTATTCACAGAAAAATACCAAACTCAAGTCTTTGAGCAGATGGACATGAAATGGGATGTGTTTACTCTTGAATATTCTTCAGATCACAGTGGGGGGTTGCATGAAAAGTCAAATAAAACATGAGCAGATGTACTATTACACAGACCACCAGAAATTAGTTAGCAGCAAACAAAGGGATGCACACACACATAGCTCTAGGAGCGCTTCAGGAATATTTGTAAACCACGGAAATATCATGAAACACTCAACCTATGCAATCAGTTATTTGAATAAGCAATAAAGGACTATTGAGCACAGCAGTATGAAGTGATTGGCTCATGCCAAGATGAGTTACCTCATAACAAGATGAGTTAGTTCCTGATAGACTGGTAATAAGAACAAAGAAGGAGATCACTGTTCAGAGAATCTCTCCGAACTCTGTCAAGACCTGCAGACATTTACAAAACCTGTGAGCAGGCTCATATGAACACAGTGAATAAGAGGAGAGGAAAGATAATTCATCAAGTTGGGGAATTTTCAAAAGCAGAAAATTGAAACAAAGCTATTGTAAAAATAGAAACGTACAGCCAGGAGATGAAAGACAATGGACTACCTGTGGGTAGGGTGGAGAATAACACGGTAATGGAAAATAACCACTGTAGGACCTCTTGCTCTAATGGCAGCAAAAGAAATCAGACTTACAGACAGGGAAAATAGTATTAAAGAGAAAATGTGTGTTAGAAATTTATTTTACCACATTCTGGATATCAACAGAGATGCTGAAGGATGTCAGTTGGGATCAGTCTAGCAGGGGACAAATGTTAATGCTGCAATCATAACATGGGTACAGAGCAAGGATCTGTATTGAGCTGATACAGACATAATTTTGTAGAGTTTTGAGAAGACAGTGGATTCCAAATTTTCTTACAGGGAATTTTACCATATTATGGCTCGGCAAGTGGAGAAGTCTAATCAGAAATTAATTGTTAAGAGCAAATTAGACAAAGTTATAAGGAAACAAAGAAATCTCACTGCATGCGATTACTGAGCACATAAGAATTCCATACAAGGCATCAGATGATATCCAGTGAGAGCATGTCTTGTCAATATATTTATCTACAGAGAGATATCTCTGTCTTCAGCATTGCAGTATTTGAGGAGGCGAGAAGCTGACAGACAGGCAGGAGAAGAAGAACAAAGAAAAGTGGAAGCCAGTAGAGCCAGCAAGCTGGGAATCTCCCACAAACTACAGTCTAGAAGATCCATTAAGATACAGTTATTTCCACTAGACTAATCAGGTACTTGGAAGCAGCTTCCAAGCTACATGAACAAATAAATCCTTTCTCATATAGTTCAGTAGGTACATTTTTCATGAAATTCCTAATACTACAATGACTACAAACAGAAGCCTGAATTATCTACCAAAGCAAGCACTTTAGTGAGATTCAATTAGTTGGACAGGAAAGGAATTTATGCCAAAGATACAAGACTCTTTGAACACCATCACCGTAGTGCCAACTATAACACTCTTCTGTCATCAGAAGCAAGGTTTACCCAAATTATTGCAGTAAATTACCTGCAGGGTATACACTTGGTTTTGTGTAATGCAGAGGCTTAAAAGTAGGACTCAGACAAACCCCATGGAAAAAGACTTGTCTGAAATAAGTGTAATGAGGACTCTTATCATAATCTGTATATTTTCATCTGTTTTGTGGCAGTAAGATTTTAAGAGTGTACAATAAAATATTGAGAAAGTAAGTTGGTTGTGATATTCATGCTTAATATTGCTTTCCTAGATAAAATGACAAAAGGTATTTTGTGATAGAGAGCTTCCCAGTCACCTGTTATATAATATTTTATTATCCTTATGGAGCAGGTGTATATATAATAATACATATGAATATGGAGAATGCTGACTCCAGAAAAGCGCTTTGGGGGCACAGAATAGAAACAGGACAGAACTGTGTGTCTTTTTATATATGAGAGCACAGTGAAAATATCTGTCAGTACTTCATCGGTTCTGACATGTCCTTGGGTTTATTTCTTATTGGCATGAAACAGTCTACCAGTAAAAATTACTGTGTAAAAAATTTGTGGTTGACCAGCCTTTACCTCATCCCACTCTAGAGAAAGAGGAAAATGTAACCTTTCTCCTTGCCCTAACATAAACATTTAAACAGTCTGTTTAAATTAATTTTTCCTTAAATGCATCATAAAGGAGAAAAAAGAATTCTGTCACTATAACTAATAATACGTTTAGGTCAATGATACTAGAGATACTAGCTCTGAAATGGAAAGTAAGCTCCAAATCAGTTTTCCCATGAAAGTTTTGCAGGCAAGTTATACAGGGAGGAAAAGATGAATGCCAAACATTTCAGTAACAAGAAAGCAGACATTGTAATATATTAGCACGAAGTTAGGTATCTACAATTAGTGCTTTTGAATTTTAGTCCTGCTAGAATGTATTTTTGCAATCCTGATCTACATGCATGATGTGTTTCTGTAATGTAGTGGCTTTCAGGTAGGTAATCCACAAACACCCCCAGGACTTCATGGACTGCTTTAAAGGAGCCTGGAAAAGAGGACTGTAAATCATAAACCTGCTGCCAGCAGGCAAATTTTCTTAGCTCCCCAGTTAAGAAATTCTTATTGGTCCAAAAGTGAAAGATAGTTAAAAATCAATGGTATTTTGTGGCTTTACTCTGCTCTAGTAGCAAAGAGAAAATGACAAATACATGATGGATGAAAATTCAAATTCTATTTGTACTTTGCCACTTCCATTATTACGGTGATCTCTCAAAATGTTTATGGTTTTTTTCCATCTCCTTTAACCGACTTCAACATTAATTTCTTTAAATGCATTTTGTATAATGTGATATGCCTTAAGTCAGGTTCAGACAAACCCAGCATCCTGTGAGCTGTTTCACCAGGTAGGAATAAAGAGTCTCTTGGTACTTGGCTGAACAAATTGTTATGAAAGTAGTTTTATATCCCCTGCCTGTAGTAATGCTCTTCATTTGCTGCTTCTTTGAGTGAATTTAGAATGACTCTATCATCAGTAATCCAAAAGAGAAGACATTTTCTTAACATTGCAAAGTACTCTATCTCATCATACGCTGCTTAGATTTTTCCCCAAAGCTTTGAGGTTTTTGGTAGCACTGAATTACAAAACATGAAACATACAATAGGTTTAGATATACATATATTTTTAATATAGTCTGATAACAGAGACATTTCTGTCATACTTTCCTAGGGTTCGGATGTTAATAGAACAATTTTGGAGACCAATTCTTTTTTTTTTCCTTTCTTCCAACCTAGAAACTATAAATGCTGAGGTCAGTGGTTCAGCTGTTGGTTGGTGCAAATGTTATATAAATCTTTACAAAATACATGACTGGTTTCTGACAGACTGCATTGTTGTGCCGTGTGTTTTTGCGTGTCTTTTTTGGGGGAGGTGTTTGCTTGTTTGTTGGTGGCGTGATAAAATCGTGTTTGAAAACACTGTGAAGTCTGCACTCATTTCAGTGTTTCATCTTCTTTTCTTCTTGTGGTACTGCTTTTCGCAGTGTTTGGTTCTCTGACCACAGGTTTGCTGGGGGCAAAAGAGAGGGAAAGTTGGGCGAGTTTTCACTCTTTCTTTGTGTTAAGCACCACTGAGGATAGCTACTCAATGCCTTATATTCAGGCTGTGCTTTTCCTCTGGTCGTTTTGATAGACACTGTGAGGTCTCAGCAGTGTACTCCTTCTTTCCACCATCACTCAAAGTTGCTGATGTTATCGTTGAGCACCTTTGCAGAGTGAGAGGAGCAAGAAGATGCTCACTAGAATATCCTTACACTTTGTTAGCTGCATGTCCCATATAGAAATCTGATATCAGTGTGTCACAAAAGAACAATTTTTGGTGTAGCATTAAGGTTTGTTCTAAAAAGCTTTGGGAAATTCTCAGTGGATTACTTTTCTCATGCACCAATATGCTTTTGGGATCCAGTGAGCTCTCCAATTACTTTTCACTTCTTCCTTAAGTAAATTAATAAATGGATTAGTGTAATATAGCTGTGGTAAGACTAGTTGATTTCACTCTTGCTCCCTTTAAGTGATTGTAAGTGTAAGCTTTTTCTGACTGTAATCCTTTTTGATTAATTTTCCCATTTTATCCTTAAAGTAATCTTTCCCTCCCAAAACCATTCCACAATAACGTAGAAAGTTTAGGGCCACTTTTCTGATCTCAGTTATAAAACAGTAAATCCCACAGTAATGCTGCGGAGTTTCAAGGCTTTGCTTTCAATTTACACTGAAATAACTGAGAATGAGTTCTGGCTCTTATAGTAAAATTAAGGAAAAATAAAAGAGCTGTCCTTGAAATATTATATAATAGTAAAGCTGCAATCCCAGAGTGCCAGGAAATGATGCTGCCACCTCTGCTGTGTATACAGAGAAGAGCATGTGATTCAATCCTCACCATGTGAAGAGCTTTCTTAAAAGAAGGTGCTTCCTGAATTGTAAACATCCTATTGAAGGAATCCAACTGTTCGCTTCCAATTAAGAAATCAGCCTGATTTCTTGTGAAGTTCTGTTTAGTACATTTGCCTCTGTACTAAAGCAATAGGGTGAGCTGCTAGTTTTAAGCAGAGATGTAATAGGTAAATGTGTTGCTTTTGTAAGAGTTATATTTTTGTTTGCTTTTTTGTTTAAGTTGTGAAGCTTTGAAAGGCACCATTTGTGTTACAGTGGGTTGGTGTTTTTTCTAGATCTACGGACAGAGCCTTTTCCAGAATATTGGTATAACTGACAGAAGATTGTGATGTACACTTGGTAAACCTTGTGGTTTAACAATTTGTGCTACTTTATTCTAGTGTAGCCTCTTTTAAAACTTAAGCCATTCACCACAGTATATAGGCATACTGTTTTCATTGTATAAACATTTCTGTTATAAAACTTTCCTTCTTTGCTTATCGCTTTTTCAAGTCCGTATTGGTTAGGAAGATTGAGTCAAGAAGTATTAGGTGGCTTTGCTTTAGGTATATAAATTCAGCTGTGTGGATCCACAGATGGTTTCAAATTTCAAGGATGGGATCCCAGTTCATCATTTTTATGGATCTCACATTTAGTCAAAACAGTAAAAGCAAATTCCGCATAGGAGCACATTTGCCTCTAAGTGACAGTAGCCTTTAATTCCCTTCCAGAGTCTGACAGCAGTACTGCTAGGGGAACAGAATTGAAAGGCAACAGGTAACAGCCTCCCACTAAACCCCTGAATTTTGGCATTATCTGCAGAATGTTTAAATATCTTTATGCAGATTATAAACCTTTCATTAGCACATATGTGTTATCATTTACATGTATGTGCCGGAAGTGCAGTTTTGGGGGATTTTTTTTGCATGATATCTTTGTCAGAAACTCAAATATTGATTCAAATGTCTTCAAATATCCATTTCATTAAATAAAAATAAAACACACAATTCTTTCATTTACATTATAAATGCTCTTAAAAGGCATTTTTGCTATAACAGGAAAACAGTAAAATTCCGAGGAATGTTTGAGAAAGCAAGCAACCAAGACCCCAGTGTTAAGAAAAACCTCTTGGGCAATGCTGACACAGACTAGGGCTTGTTTTTCCTCTTGGTTTCAAATACTCTTTAAACAGAAGGCTTAGTGTGATGTCAGTAGCAGTTTTCTTTCTTGAAAATGCATTGTATTGTCAGGTCTCAAAGCTTTTATTTCACCTGGTGATCCATCAGGGCTTTCAGCAATATGTTCCAGCTACAACCCAAATAGTAATGTCTGCTCTTTTTTAAATGTACATGGGTGTGTGTGGAGTTTATCAAATATTGCTAAGGCAGCTAGAAAGAAATCTGACAGTAACAGTTTCCCACCAAACTTATGTCATAAGTCGTGGAATGAAATTTCATTGGAGATAAGGCATTTATCAACAATCAGATGGCCCAAAAACTAGCTATAGTCAGTTCTTGGAATACCACCAGCCAGGTCTGGGAGAGCTTTCACCCTACTGCTGAAAGCAATCAGCATCCAATTAGCCATGTTTTGGTTAGCTGATTAAGAAACATTCAGATACTGAATATGTGTGAGATATCCAAAGCAACGTTCTTAGATCGCTGTATAGTTTGTTTGGGGAAATAATTTGTTCAGCAAATTTGAGTGTTTTACAGTTGATGAATGTTCTTTGTGCATGGATTTATAAACTAGATCTATTGTTCTGTTCCTTGACCTTTAAGCATGAGGTGGCTGTAGATTACCAGCTAGTTAGTTTGTGAGGGCAAGGAACATGTGGTTGTTTTGCCTTTCTTGTCTCCATTGTGTTCCAATACAATCATTTCAATCTGTGACATTTTTGCAGTCTCCTTTTCAGCAGAGATGTGGAACTCAGGGAACACAAACCCAGATGTAAGAGAAGGTCTTGAATGTCACCCAACTATTATTTTCATAGCTTGTGTTTTTCTTAAAAATCAAAGAAATCCTTGATGTGTGGAATGCAGAAATTTCTTTCCTGGTCTGTGCCATCTAGGTCACCTGTGTAGTTTATCAGTACCTCAGGGCTGTCTGAGCTCCTCCTGAAAATGTAGATGAAGTGGAGACTGTCTAGCCAGCTCTGCCTTTCGGAGCTACAAGCACCTAAAGCATTCACATACTTGGGTTAAACCACTTTCTATCCCGATGTGCATGACATGGCAGGGAAGTGGGCTGCACAGCTGCAGCTTATGGACATACATGCATAGCAAAAGTGATGAAATGGGAATGTTTGTGCTTGTTCCAGAGGAGTGTTCAAATGATGTTGAGGTGTTCAAGCAACTGAATATACATTTTTTAAATATGTGCATTTGATGATGAACCTTTAAAGTTTCAGCTTACGTATTTATCTGCCCAGTCAGGATTGCCTGAGCATAACTGGAGATAAATTCTCATGCAGATCATACAAATCAATTTTCTGTTTTAAATGTATTCCATGTTATTGTGTTGGCTACAGAACATACCATTCATTTTCACAAGAGAATTCATTTTCTTCACTCGGCATTTGCAAAGCAGGATGCAGTCACTAGTGGATGAATAGAGATGAATTCATATAGACTTTTAGCACAGCCAACGGGCCATTGCCAGCAGCACGCAGGTACTGGTGAACAAAGAAAAGAACGGACAGAAAAACACGCATCTCAGAGTCAGCTTTCAACTGTGGACTTCCAGCGTGCTAGTGATAAAATGAAGTTATCTTCAGGGAATTAGGATCCTGATGGAGAGGAAAATGTGTGACGGTTTGTAAGGCAGCTGCCTTCTCAAGTCTCACATCCTGGTTTCCTTATTCCAGCAGAACAGGATCAGTATGTCCTGTCAAACACAAATCAATGCCTTTTACTGATTGTTGATGATTTTCCCTATATAATCGTAACTTGGAGGATCTTTATAAATTGCCAGGAAATAGAAGTCAGCTTCTGTGGAAATCTTTGGTGTTTCTTAAAGAAAGCAACGTGAATCAATAGTAAAACAGCTCAAAACTGACATCAAATATATTTACTTAGAAAAAATAATTGTTCTGAAAACTCTTCAGTTGTTTTTAATGTGATGTAAACAGTATGCTATAGGACAATGTAAAATATGAGTAGAGTTGCATGAAATAGAGTTATTTTTGATAAATATATTTGTAAAGGAATTATTACCCATTGGAACACGCTTCTGTTGACCACTGTTGAACCCTTGGATCTTTTTTCCGCAGAGCGTTCCTATTTCAAAGAAATGAAACCTCTTGTTGAAAAGTTTTCTTGATGCTTTTTTAATTAGTTTTTATTTGCTTTGTGTAGTTTTTCATAGCTCTCAGAGCAATTGTGTTACAATCTGTGACTGGCACAGCTAGATGTCGTCACCAAATAGTCAACTGTAATGGAAAGATGAGGGTCAAATGCAGTGTAAACTGCAGATTTAGCATCTGCCTCTCACTGTGCCTAATACGTAAGACGGACTTTGGGAGTAAATGGAAACCACTACGCAATCCTGCTCAGTAGCTTGTCTGTACAACCAAGGGTGAGTTCAAATGCAGAAATTTGAGTATTGGTTTCGATGAAGGAATGCGTGTCCTCCTGTTGTTTGATTCACTCCATTTTTAAAGAAAAACCAGACTTATGTTTGCATTTTTTGGAAATAAAAAGGCTTTCATTAAAGCCATGGTAATAGAGAGAAACCTGCAGTAATTCCAGTTTGGGCTATTAACTCTTTGAGCTAATTAGAAAATGTTGAGATTGCATTATCTCCCTGTCTAATATATGGATGCTTCACAGTCTGTTGCACTTTTCATGCAGTATTTTTTGATGTAGGCCAAAATGATAATACTACCTGTGTAGATATGAGGTTCAGTTTGCCTTCTTCAAGGCAAAACCCACATTTCAGGGGACATAGTCCAGTTCCTTCAATACGGTATCACCTTTCCTTCCCTTACCAGCTTTTCCACAACAGATTATTGCATGATTTTTTATTGAATATTCTTTCAGTTCATAGAGATTGCTGAGCTACTTGTCATTGCTATTTCATCCTGCTAGTGCCACTTGAGTTACATTACTATTCTATACTCTGTGCATTGTCAATAAACAAATCAAGGAAATATGCACAAGTTTGGGAGCTGAGTGAAGGACATTGTGATTTTGCCTGCAGTACTTCTTCCTATTCAAGTGTCTGTTTCCTAGTTACCTTTTGTATTTTCTTTCACTCTCTCCCAAATATGAACAGAATTTACATTTGCTTCTTAAACAGCTGTGTTGGCAAGATCCTTTTGGGGCTAATTTTGCAGTATTTTCATGAGCATAGTTCTCCAGACCACGCATATCCCCAGTGTAAGCATATAACTTACAGTGGGCATTAACACAGCATCTTGAGTTCAGTGGAAGCTGTGCATGAATAAAAAGTGCAGGACCAGGCACATTTTAAACTATTTTTTTTTAATAAAAAAAAAAGAAAGAAAAGGAAAGAAAAAGAAAAAAAACCTCTCTGCTCTGATTTAAATACCAGTATAATTGATCTTTGTTACATTTGGGACGGTTTACAATCATTAAGCTTGAACAGAACCTCTTGGCAGGACTGAAGCTGTGTTTGAATTGGAAAATGATCAGTCTACTTTAAAGAGTGTTACGTTAATTAGGCATATACAGCAAACAGCCAGTATGTATCTGGGTAATCCTTGGAGGCAAATTATTCTAGCCCCATAGTGCTACATAAATATTTGTCTGGAGATGGTATTCTATAAGCCAAAAAGCAATTACATTCTTGATTGCATTGCTAGTTATGATAACTTCTCTTAGTAAAGCATTTCAGTTTGATCTCCCTCTTTTTCTTTGTTTTTTTTTTTTGTTAGCTCTCTTTGCTTCCCACTGTGTGTCCTCTCCTTTTCATTCAAACAGTGCTGGTATGGCATTGAACACCATAGGTTTCCTAGGCAGTGGCATCTTTCGTTGTGCTTCAGCAGCAATGGGGCTTGGAAAACAGTTTTAGACAACTCTTTCTCAAAGATTCTGTTAATATAATGGCTGTCACTATGAGTAGCATCAGATTTTCATTTGCAGGAAAGGGCTGTCTCTTTGTGACGCTATCTGAATCCCTTGCAGGCAGTATAGTTTCAGGAAGACCTCTCCAATAATCCTTTTTGCCCTTGCAGAAGAATTTCACCTGCTCACCTGCCATAGGGTTCTCTGCACAAGTGGAGGACAAGGGCAGGGTGTCTCATGCTAGGTATAGTGTGAGTCATTTGCTGTGTCCCTTTTCTCCCCTGACTGAGCAGTTGTCATTGCTTTCCTGGTACGGAGTCATGTTTTCTTATATCCCTAGAAATCTCTGTAAAAAAGATTACTTTGTCATTTCACTCATGGTTTGTAACACACCAGCCTCTAGACATCTGTTTTCACAACTACAACTCCGAATAGCTTCTACTAACGTGTTTAATGAAATTCAGTGAGCTTTTTATAAGAATGACAATGAACACAAGCCACAACCCTTGGGTAGTTGTGAAATACACCGTAGCTAAGTGAGTTTGAGATGACAGTCATGCCAATAATGCAACACAGTGCTACAGTAGACATGGAGATAGAAGAGCTTGGGAGGGGGTGATCATAGAATCACAAAATAGTTTGGGTTCAAAGGGACCTTAAATTCAGTTCAAAACCTCTGCCATGTGCAGGGACACCTCCCACTAAACCAGGTGCCCACAGCCCCATCCAGCCCAGCCATGAGCTCTTCCAGGGAGGGGACATCCACAGCTTCTGCAGTCAACCTGTTCCTGTGCCTCACCACCCCTCATAGTGAAGAATTTATTCTTTTCATCTAATCTAAATTTTTCTTAGCCCTCTTTAACTCTCTTGATTTATTTTTTTATGAGGCATTCTTTAAGCATTTGGTAATAAGGTGGACAGATTTACGGGAAATAAATAGTATTTCTTATGCCAACAAGATAACCCAAATAAAAATAAAATAACTGTTAGCCTTAAAGACAGTATTGTAGCAGTGTCCTATATTAAAGACCCCAGCAGCGTAAGGGAGAGGATTGTTTGTATTTTTTTTTCTTGGTGTGATATACTGATGGGCAAACTGCATGCTAATCCGTGTTATTGGACTATTGGTTATCTCGAATGATAGACTAGCTAAAATATTTTTCTCATTACTATGTGTCTTATTTTTGTATGATGAGGTCTACACACTGAGATTCCATTACAGTGTTTTTCACTTGAGAAATACCAGATATGTATAGTAAACCACTCAGTGCAAGCAAGTAATACAATAAACTATTTTTTGACCATGATCTATAGCAGTAGCTCAGGGTCTTATGTTTAGATAAATTGAAGTTAGGCCATATCTTATTCATTTTAAAATGCATCAAATGCATTGCCCAGGCATTCAAGTCATGGGACTGTTTGGAATAACTGCATTTATTCTTTTTAAAACTTTTACTCTAGATAAGTAGCAATATTGCATTCTAATGAGCTTATGTAAGCTGTACTGCTTTTCAGTGAGATTTTGTTCAGTAATTATGTTTCCTTGATCCATCAATCTGTACTTCAAAAGAAACTATTTTGTTTAAATACTCTGTCAACCGAAATTAACTTCACTGAATAAGTGAACCTCCTCCTCCTGCTATGTTTTAAAACTGTTTGGGGGAGTGTATTTAGGCCACCGTAACACTACGTGTGTCTAAAGGTACATCAGCACAACATCCACAGATGAAAAGCAGAGAAGATGAAAGGTAAAGAGAATGTTATTAATTAACTGCATATATCTAAAGGGCCCCACTTCCAGTCAATTCTCTCAAAAGTAACTGGCATTCAGTACAGGCCATAGATGGACTGGCTGTGACACCAGTGAATGTCTTGGATTTTTTCTTGTTGGATGACAAGCTTATGGGAACAGAATGACTCACAGTTGTAACACAGAAACCCAAAGCAATGCTGGTGTACCGATGCATCTGTAGTAACAATTCAGTTTCAGCCCAAATGGCAGACAGTGGTTGTTGGCCTTTAGCTGAACACTGCAAGAGATGCGAATTCTTTTCCTGTTTCATGGATATTTGATGCCAGAGTGGGCTGTTGAACTCTTACTGGAGTTGCTGTCTGTTCTTATAATTATTTATAGGCCCAGTGGTGCTTGCTACTGGTTGTTTTTTCTTGTTTTACTGTTTCTGCAGGGATAGTTAACCCTTTGAATAAGTCAGCCACCTGGCACAGGTTTTTAAGTCAGCAGAGATCTACTGCACGCCTGGCAGGAAAAATGAACACAGAAAAACAGGAATTTATTTTCTGAGTGGCACCAACTAAACCAATGTCCCCTTTCTCACAATGGCTTGAGCCAGATCCATCAGAAAAAAATGTGTGAAAACTGTGTATTTAGCCAACAGGCAGGAATTTGCTACAGGCAGAACATTGCCCTTTGAAGGCCACCTCAGAGCCACCATCAGAACTCAAGAAATTCTCAACAGCTACAGACCTTCTGTAGCCATAGCACACATGGAACCTTAAGATGCCAGTGGTCTCCATGTATAGAGAGGGTGAGTGAATAGACAAAGTGCCATTGACAGCTGCTTTCACGGTTGACCATCACTGCTGCAGAGATCTTGCTCTTCTTCTGACCTTTGGCAGATGTAGTTTTAAGCCTTGAATTATTTAAGCTTTGTGTGATTAATTTTAAGTGATTTAGTTATTTTTTGCTGTCTGCGTAAATGTCGAATCCTTTAGAGACCTCATGAAGTTATTAGCTCCATCTCTTTCCAGTGGTGGTGATTGTGCAGCTCTGTTAAGGATTGGGCAGTATGAGAAAGAAAAAAAAATGAAAAGGAAGTACTTATTTTGTACTTTTGCCTTTTGGTTTCCATAGTGCCGCTGAAGTTGGAAATTCTGAGAAAGTGATAAAAAAATGTCTGTTTTTCTGATTTTGAGCTTGTGTTTATGTGCATAAATGTTATGTATGATTGGAGAAGGGCATCTTGCACAAATGGAGCTAGAAGTTGTTTGATATTCTTCATTCCTGGAGAGCCTGCTGGATCAACTGAGGAGAAAACTCCACTTGCTCTGTAGTGAGAAGTCTTGTCTGTGCTCTTTCCTTGAGAGCAAGAAGTGTTTATGTAAGCTTTAATCCTAAGTCTTTCTTACGAAAGCCAATATATACAGGGCAGCACAAAATCTGGTGCACTGACAGTGCCCTGTCGTGCTGAGAAAACCCTCTTCAGCATTTGTTTACCAGCTTCCTCAACAGAGGATGCAGCAATTGGGTTCTTTTTCTTTCAGTGGCAACAGAGATCTGTTTTCATGTCATCTCTGTCTTTTCCTGTGCCCAGCTGGCTCTTCAGAGCCGGCCATGCTGTCAGACAGCAGGGGTCCCATGTTTGGGCAGGTGGTGCACTGCTAACGGTGGAATAGCTTCAGCAGCAGGAGAGGTGGCAATATGCCCACCTATTGCAGAACTGTTTGTAGTTGCTAAGCCTGATAATAAAGGCTACAGAGAATGAGCGGTTCCATGAACCATCCCTTTCATGATTTCAGCACATTTGTTATGACTGTGTCTTGACAAAGACATCAAAGGTTTGGAGTACAGAATCAAAAAGAGGATCAAAGTAACGAACAGCTTTGCAACTGTGTTACCAGTTCACATTCTCACCTGAATAAAGGCTGAGCCCTCCAACTTGGGGTAGGTGCCATCCACCATCCTTCACGCATGCTTCACACTCCCTTGCAGGAGATGCCAGCAGTCGGTGCTTTAATATTTCAGTCATTATTGCCAGTGTCCTGAACAGCACAGCAAGCTCCAGTGGTTTAACAATAGGCTATTTTTTCTGCTATGTTTTATCTATCCAAGAGCCTGCTGTTAAATAAAATGTAATTTGAAGTATGTAAGTATTAAAGCTACCCAAAAGCTTTGATGTTGAAGATAATTAGTAAGAAATTATGAGGAGATAATGCATGGGTGGGCAGACAAAGCTAATGAGGCACAGTCAGGAGAAAGTGTGAACTGAAGCAGTTTTCTGTCATTAATATCCCAATGACATTCCCATTGCATTTCTTCCCCAGGTGTGAGAGGAAGACACATTTGCAGAGCCAGAAGTTGTTTCTTTGTGGTCTGTCAAACAACACACACAACGCGATCAGCAGTTGGTAGCGTTGGTGCTGAATCGCTGCCTGCAAAATCTCAACAACCAGATTCCAAAATAAGCAATGGTCCAAACAGTTGTTAACTCGGGAAGATTCAGAAGAGGTTTTTGCTGCAGTGTAGAATTATCCATGTTAAGGTTATAAGCTTCTTTGCTGTACCAATTTGAGCCTGTTTGCAGACTGTAGGCTTTGCGATTGTGCTGGGCGTGGTATTAAATTTCATCACAAATCTAAACACGTTGTCTCTGTGTTCCACAAACAAACTCTGGTCTCTGCAGCCTCTTTCCTCTTATCTATTTGCTTGTTCCAGAGAAGGGAAGAATCACTTAGAAGTAATTACTGAGAAGTTAAGAAGCCCAGATTTCCATACCAGATATAACCCACTAGAACAGGTATCATCCGGTCAGGGAAAATCTCTTGTTTTTATTTGCTGTCATAACAAGCAACCACAATTTTGTGTGAATTGTTGCTGAAGATGTTTCTGTTTTGTGTAGAGTTTCAAAGCACCTGCTTGTTTTCAAGTACCTTTTGTATTTTGCTTGGGTTCTGTGCATAACCTGTTTCACAGAGAGATGATAAAAGGTGATGAGAAGGAAATTGTGGTGTATCTTGAAATCAAATATATCATTAATTAAGCAGATAATAGCCCGGCAGTAAGCTCTGTGGCTCCTTTGTTTAAGGAACAGAAAACGTAATGATATTAGAAAGACAAATGTTGGAAAGGGTTTGTTGTGAGGTTGAGGTTTTCTCTTGAGGTTTTCTTTCCACATACCTAATTACTGTGTTCCTTTAGTTCAACACAAGGTACTTTTGGACTGCATTTTATTCCAGCAGTCTCCTCCCTGGTGCTAACGCTGCCCTTTTCCTTGCAGTTCATCTGTATTCTGCTGCTGACATAACTTGCAGTTATTGTCTCTTACATTCGCAGAGCTGCCTTCTTGAGGATCTAACAGGTTATCAGCTCTTGTAGTCATTTTTAATCTTTGTAAAGAATCATATCTTTCTAATAAAGCAAGTGATTAATTATCATGCCCTTTTTATCAATGTAAAATTTGTCGTAGGTGTAGTGACTTTCAATTATAACCTTTCAAGGTTGGGTATAATCCAGAGTACTCGGACAGCCCTATTGCTAGGCAGACTTCTTCACTGTACAAACTATTATTATCTCCTCATTTATTGTTCTGTTTATTTACAAATAAAGACCAAATATCCTCAGTGGAACATATGAGAAAATAATAACTCCAAACCCAATACTGAAGAAAAATTTAACATTGGAAACTCAATGAAAACAGAAATATATCACCCGTTTGTATCATTAGAGAGTAAGAGCCTTTCATAAGCCTAAAATAAATGAAATACCAATGTGAAATTAGGAATATGTTTTTCATTTATAGAGAGCTATGAAGCAAGATGCTTTTGTCTTTTCTTAATAGCCTCACTTCAGACTCAATTGTTATAGATTACTGTGGAGACTTAATGGAACCATACAGCAGTGCAGAGAAGGAGGCAGGAGAACAGTGGCTGATGAGCCAAATTAAGCAGCAGGGAACTTTACATGGAGAGTGTGAAACTGCATTATGGCAAGCCATATTGCTTCCTTCCATGTTAATCTGTATGAAGGCTGTGCAAAGTGGCTGAGGCAGTAAGAGATCCAAAAGTAGTGAGTATCTCCCAAAATTCATGGCATTCAGGTTGGTCACACATTCCCCCAGAGCAAAATCCTGGCATTTCTCCTGCTAATTGACATTTCCCATGGGCATATCAGCTAGCCCTGGTACAGTTCTTTTCCATGGTATGCATAGGAAAATAAATACATATGTGCCACTTGCTGCTTTGAGATATTTCAGGTGGCCTTCAGACTGCTTCCATCTGCCTTTTACGTACGCTGTGTTCCTTGAGATACTCTAGTTTTAATGCTGCACTTGACAAAACCTTTAACCTGCTCAGTGGGAGTGTAGACTCTACTTCTGCACTGTGATATGAAAGATTTCCTCCACAGAACGAAAAACACAACCCATTTGGGCATTTGCATAAATGTCAGAGGATTTAGAAGGGCACAAATCTCCTTCAGCAGTAATCACATTTTTGTTGCTATTAGAATAACAAACAGAAATCATTTTGCATTTTACTTATACCATTTGTTTTCCCAAAGGAGATCGTTCATGTCATTAAAAGCTCTTTATGTGTTAAAGAAGTAAATAAAGAAAAATAAAACGGGCAAAAAAAATGAATTCATGCTTACGCTTTCAGTGTTCAGAGTACTATATGATCATTTCTAATTATTTTTCTTCTATCTAAAATAGAGATAACCAACCAATAATGAGCTATGGTATTGAGGAGGTGATCTTATGGATAAAGTCTGCCGCGAGGCATGGACGTTCTTCTGCCAGCAGTGGTCATAAAATATTCTGATACGATTATGATTTCAAGAATAGCTGTGGGAAGGCGTATTTCTCTGTCTTGCACAGTTTTGAAGGTATAGTTACCTGAAAACAGCAGCATTTCATGACAGAGGGAGAAAGAGGTTTAGAAATTGATTTTATATTGAGATCTGGAAAATACTGGAGTTTTCAGGTTCGATTTGCAAAGTGTATTGATCACCGCACATATTAAATACATGTGAAATCACAGTTTATCTAAGTTCATAAATTGTCTGTTTATGGGTTCAGCAACACGGTTTTCTTTCTGTTGCTTCCTGGAGCTGATGTACATTAAACTAATTGTACTGAAACTTTGCTATGACTTGTTAATGCCATTTGAATGGCATTATTCTTCTACCAGTCAATACTAGTTCTTTTGCTTGATTCTTGTAGGGAATGTAATGCAGATGCGATCCCTCTCATTTTTGCTTGAGTTCTGTGTGTGGGTGGGAAGTTCTTCCAAAATCCACTAAACACTGCAATTGCAGGAAAATTTCCTGTGGTTATTTTTGTTCTCCTGAGCCCCAGTGCTGTCTGACAGGCACTGTACTATTCTTCGCTTGGCTGACAGTGCAAGACGCAGTATGCTCTGAAATTGTTTCCTGGTACATCTCTGCAATAGATTAGCAGGGAGCTCAGAGATGAGGAGTGTAGCCTGCATCTCTTCTTAGATTTACTATGTCACATTCGGGGCTCTATTCACATTTCTGTGAAAATACAGGGATTTTTCTTGTATACAGCACAAATAAAATAATTCTGTCCTTAGTTCTGTCAATACCAGTCCTTCAAATAACCAGCAGAGGCCACTCTTCTAGAGAATGAGGTCTTTCTCATATGCAGTTGCATATAGAAGCTTCCAACCTTTGCAAATAGAGTGCAGCATACAGTTTTACTAATTCAGTGGCAGAGAAGCCCATTTCAGCGAACTAGCACAGAACTGGCAACCAGAGGTGGCAGAACTCTGTGTCTAACTCTACCTTTTATTCTCTGCATTTCCCTACCTAAGACTGATAAACCTCGTGCTTTCATTCTTCCACAAGCTCAAGTGAAGCTATGGCAATTCCATTATGAAGGATTACCGAAGACATTTAAAATCTTCCTGTGGCGCTAATGATATTAGGCTGTATCTATCAAATCAAGCTACCAGCTGTGACAGATAAGTGAAGTATAAAAGCTTAGCTTAAGAAAGTCACTGTAACATACTTTAGATAGGGAATCTGCAGTACTGCTTACCAGGCTCTTAAGCCTCCAACCTCAGAAGATACACAGGGACAGGTCCTTAGACATCAGGTATGTGGCTGAGCACGCTGCTTCTTCAATAAGTAAGAACGGTTCTTGTTGGTGTATTGCGGACTACATTCAAAGCATAAATTCTAAGTGCTTTTGAAACTTCTTCTGATGACCGATTGAAGATAACATACCCCTCCCTGCCTCCCCATCCGAGGAAAATACATTAAAAACTGCCCAAAGAAATGACTGAAGGATAAAATTTCTGGGTTCTTCACAAGTAATTATGTGAATGTCCTTCATGGTGATTTTTTTTTTCTTGGTAACGTTAACAACAAAATATTTTTGATAGCATTACCTCAATAATGTAGGAGCCAACCAAAGTCACCTCATGTTTACTCCTCCAGATTATTGCATTATCAGTAGGGTACATCACAGTAATGGGGATTCAGCTATCTGCATCTCCGTGTCTGTTATTGTACATCTAGTTGTCTGGTTTCTCTTTCTCATTGGTAGAAGGAAATGGGTACTCTGGGGTATAATTCCTCCCATCTTAAGTTATCTGTCAATAAAAAACAAGTCAGAAGAGTAGCTCAGTTTCAGATATCTACAGTGCTGGAATCTAATGTGAAGTGAGATGGTTTCCAACCTGGTGTGTTTAAGTCTTGACATTTCTGCATCAATGCCATTTCCCAACTGGTGGTTCTGAAACACTTGAGAATTTCAGGCTATTTAAATTCCAATGGTAATGTACATGAGTCAGATTTAAGTGATATAAATGTTTGCATTTTTTGTTTTGGTCTTTCAAATGGAGGATCTTACATATTTTTTCCCCTCAAATTATATAGTTTGTAAGGAAATGTGGAACAGAATGTGTTAGGGGACTGTACTCCCTGATGTGAAATAAACACCAAGTACTTCAAATTGTCAGCTATTACAAGAAATGCTTCGGTTTGAAAGTGTATTACTGAAATGGCAATTACTCTCACCATTAGCATCCCCTACACAGAAGAGCCATGTGTAATGCCTTTCCACACAACAGATTTCCCAGCACACGTATTCAGCTGGCCACCTAGAATAAGAATGTGAATTGGTTACAAAGATAACTTTTCCCAGATCAGGGATATGTTCAACATGTTCATCGTCACTTAAAATACTGTCCTTCGTATTTATCTTTTAATTAAGTGTATCAACAATTTAAAAGTTTCAAAGTTTGAATGTCAAATCCTGGCATCGTGGAATTGAGGTCCAGTGCAGTATTCATGTGCAGAATTCCAGTATCATGGGGCAGATGATGGGGGCCTGAAAGTAGGAAGCCGTAGGCAAAGGAAGTTGCTGAGATGAAATTATCTTCTTGTATCACATAGTCATGCAATGCCATAGAATACAAGCTTGCTCCTTTTTTTTTCTTTCCTTTTTTTCTTCTTAATGTAATTTCAACTATAGATAGGAATATGCAGTAGTTAACATTTCTCTGTGTTCCACCAGAACATTAAAAGAATAGCTTATTGTTTACAAGCTAATACGTAATGTAAGAACACCTGATTAATATATGCTTCCACTTTTCTAGTTAGTGAATATTCTAAACATAGCATCTTGCATTTTAAACATAAAATTCTGTAACATAAAATTTAAAAGCTGACCACAAGAATGCTTATTAGGGCCATATCCTAAGAAGTGCTCAGCGTAGCATCTCAGTTAATTGAGTGTGACTAGCTGCACATTCTTACAGACTTACAGTCCCTTATAATATGAGTTGCTTGGAACTGAAAGTTCTATTTGTATTAATGAGGGAAATCATTCTTTGTGCCTCACATCAGGATGATAAACTATGTACTCATTGGTTAGATTACAGGTAAGTACATAAGAATTCAAGGGGTTTCAAAGTAGTAGTCTGGCTTTATCTGCCACACCTAAACTAGAATGGCTCTGTGCCATGATACCATGGCTTTTGTGTGTGATGTCTACTTTGCAAATCCAATTTTCAAAACCCTTCTCCAAGCCCACATTTATTTCCCAAGAGCTGTTGTGAGCATATGCTCTTATCTGAGTACTGCCTTCTGGTTGACATTGCCGTCTCTCCCTTCTACTTTATCAGTGTTTCTTCTACACTGTGATGTATATCCCATCAGTAAATGCAGCTTATTCCTTTCATTTCCACCTAATTTCCTAGGCAACTTGTTGATCTGAATCGTATGGATTTTCAGTGATGCATTCAACTGCCCAGCTGGTTTTGATACATTTCATCAATTTTCAGAATAATAAATTCAAAGCTAAGAAGAAAGGCATGTTTGTCAGTGCTATTTTATATATATGATACCGGAATTACAGAATTCTATGAATTCAAAATCCAATCAGATGAGCTTAATAGAAATCTCTGGGTATATTCATGTGATCTTAATTTAACTCATTTGATCCTTATTTAACTGTTCTTCCTACATTGCTTTTGTATATGTTCTATACAAATGCACATTGTCAGCTTTACATTAATTTGGTGTGATAGCCTAAACATGCAGCAAATCCCCTATTCTTTATTAGCTAATTACCTGGTTGCAAGTCCCAGCATTCAGCACTTTAAGCGAATAAGTGGATGTGAATTATTCATTTCATGGAAACTGCTGTAAAGGGTAAGAATGAAAGATTCTCGTTCTGAAAGCACTTCCAAGTACGAACAGCAGAGACACAGGAAACATAACAGCAGGCAGAAGTAGCGTCATGGGCCCAAGTGTCCCTAATATTTGACTTCTGCTTTCTCTTTTAGAACAGAGTATGATAATATATGTTGCCAAGCTATCACCAGAATGGCAAGAAATTTTGTGTCTACTGTTGTTGTATTTACGTTGATTTCTTTTTAGCTTGTGATTTTTTTCCCCAAATACATTAACAATAAAGTGGAAGCACTTTAAGTGATTAAAGATGCTGTTTAAGTAGACTTTGAATTTTCCTGCCTTCTTATCAGTCCTATGATAGCAATCATTTAACAAAATGTGAAATTCTGAGCCCGAAGAGACCGAAGTTTCCACCGGTCTGTGAATCTCATCATTAAAGTACAAGTATCTGTAAGAACATGGCAATTTTTAAATGTGCAGTTTCTCTGGAACACGTACTTACACGTACAGGTAATGGCTCTTCAAGGATGTTGAAATTTCTATGGTGTTTTTTAAGGCTGCTAGTTAATGCCATCAGAGGAAGTTGTACGTAAATAGCGTTTTAGAGAACCAGCACTCTGGGATTTTAAGCATGATGATCTCCTACAGAAAAGAGAGACTAATCATCATTTCATTTCACTACAGAAATATGACAGCCCACTGCAGGTAACAATGCACATCAGTCCTCTGTATCTGTAGTTAAGAGTGTGTCTTCTGTTTTTGTAGTTAAGAGTGTGCCAAGTTTTCTCTTTGCTCCCTTTCTCAAGCCATGTGAATAGTGAGGATCGGTAAGGCCCTTCTAGGTCCAGCCTTTCAGTTTTGTCCTGTTTCACTATAAAATGAAATGATCTGGAAATCCACCTGAAAGTGTAGTTAAGCATTGTGAAGTTTAGACACGCTAACAAATTACCAGTAGCTGAACATGCTGAGTTTCAAATCATCCTACAGCCTGAGGAACTGCTAAATTAATTAGCTTGATATGAAACTTCGAAGAGGAGCTACTGAGACAGCCTACTGACGGGGGGAAAGGAGGATCTTTCTTCTGAAACAATGATACTGCCACTTTGATGCCACACAGTTCCAAGGTGCTTCCCAAGCCCTGAAAAAAAATGTCTGTGTATTAGCAAATGCTGAGAGCCCACAGTCAAGGCTGCACACCTACTAATGACCATGTCTCATATAGATTCTTCCATGTTTAAGGAGTCTGTTATGCCTAATAAATGTCTTGACTGTTGTTGACTGTTCAGCTCACATTAAAAGCCCTCATATTGTAGTATTGCTTTGGATATAAAGAAGAAAAAAAAAAGAGGATTTGTGGCCCATTTAAAAACCTATCGGGCATGAAATTGATACTGTATGAGGAAGAGAGAAATGAACTTCCTCATTAGAACTTGCACATTAGTACAACAGCTCTTGCCGTAGTTTAATCAGAGTTCTTATGATATATCCTCGTAGCTCAGTTATACCAGGCATGCACATGGAGTAATGCATTCAGATACTGATATTTCCTTTCATTATGTTTTTGAACATCTTCACATTTTTGTAGGCATGTATATTTTCTATGAAAGAGCAATGCATGATTACGTACATAGTTGAATTAAATACCCTGAATTGAAACATCAACTCTCTGCTTCCAAATTTAGCATGTTGTCATTTTGTCTTACTGCACAGCTTTCTCAGCCCTTCTTTTCATTACAGAGAACACCTCGTTGTAGTGATGTAACCTTACTGAAATCTTGATTTGCTGATTAAAATACTCTTCAGAAGAAGCAGAGAGTTGCATAAATCAAGCTGAAATATGGTTTGTCTTCCCTTAACATCATGGCACACTTATATAAATTGAACTGTTTTTTTCTCCTGAATATGAAGGTCATGGTTAATGTCTTGCAATCTTCTGACTGTCATTTTTCTATAAGGATTTTGTTTGAAACTATAAGTGTCTGATATTTGGATTTCCTTCCATTCAGAAGTCCACTGCTTATCCTCTTGGGTTTTCTCTGTTGAAAGGGAATTATGAAGTCGAGAAGGGATAGCACATACTGTTAACATTTACATCTTTTCAGACCAAGACTGAATTCATCCATTTAGAGTCATAGTGATGGTTGCTGCTAGTGTCCACCCCATTTCCCATCCTCAAACCACTGTAACGTTGTTTCTTGCTCTTCACAATATTCATGTCCCAAATTTGGGACAATGCCTCCAGAAATGTGTGCAGGTAGATCAGACAAACTGATTCATGAAATACAATGTATATTCCCTGACAGAAGTAAAACCCAGTTTCCAATTCCACTGTTACTTTATGTTTGATTTATTCAAGGTTACTGATATACGTGGTTCTTTTTTATTAGAACTCTCTATTTTATCTTTGTTCTAATAAAAAGTAGCATGTACATCACGAACCCTGAATAATTCAGTGTTACTTCTCAACTCAGAAAGCTTACTCTTTTTGATGGCATTTCTTACCTATATGATTCAGAAAGCAAGCAATTCTTTTATGAACAGTTGTTCCTCTGTTGTTGGAGTGTATTTTAGCTACCATGCTGTGTGCAAAGTTACAGAATTTGCTGTTGTATTGCCTGAGGCAACCTGGGCTCTTTCTCAGTGGGAAAAGGACAAAATAACATTTTAGCTATTCCAGACAGTTACTGGAATGTCCACAAGCAACAGCTCCAAGTTTAATTCTTTGTAAAGGATCTTTCTTCAGAATTATTTTAGCAGAGTATTAGACAAAGGAAATGGAATTTCTCTTTTATCAGATGATGTCTTCATCAGTGTATAGTTTTCCTTAGAAATAGAAAGCATTCTGATTGAACTGTGAATTCATTTGAAGTCTTCTCAATGTTCTTTTTGTGTTTTCTCAAAAAATAAATAGCAAATGCTTATCAAAAGACATTGACTTGTTCCGAAATGTATTAATAAGAGTAGGATTTTGGCACTGTGTGCATTTGCCGGAGAACCATAAAAAAGAGAAGTGCAAAGTGTGTTGATTCAGCAGCAGCTCCGTGCAGGTGATCTTTTGTTGCTGAAAATTAATGTTGAAGTCTCAAAACCAAGAGAGGAACTGTAGGCTGTGTGAATTAAAGGTTAGTCGCCAGTTCCCACACATCTGCATTGATTAAAATGGTGCAAGAAAAAAACTTGTAGAAGCAACACAGTGGTTTGGGTCTTCTGTCCTTCTGTTTGTGTTGATTTTCTAGGATGCACCGGTCCTACAGCTTCATATTTTAGATTGCTATCCTACCACAGTCCACTTAATTCCAGTGTTAATGCTTTAATTGTGACCACTTCGTCTTCCAACCCACTTGACAATGTGCTTTTCCACTTCTGAGGTTAGCTGCTCATTTTACCCTTTCATTTCATTCTGTGCACAACAGTCACCATACTCCTATTGTTTACAAACTCTCAGTCTCAAAATTTCTGCCTTTGGCTGTTGCCAGCTATTGCTGGTACATAACCACAGAGCGGAGTTAATTCTCAAAAATGATTTTGTAGTTCATGAATTTTCATCTTTATGTGTTTCACATTAGAGAATTTCTCATGCAGTATAGAGTGAGAAATTGTATTAGATATTCATTGCTTTTTCATAAAACTGGTTTCTGTTAACTCTTGGTAGATGAAGGAACTTTCTTTGCTGTGTTTATATTTACTTTACTGTAGATCCATCCAGGGTAGGCATTTGTCCCTTCATTTATTTCCCATTCTATTCTCTTCTGGATATCAATTTATATGACTAAATGATTGTCCATACAGGAGCTTGATCTTTTCTTGCTTAGGTTATTCCTCTCAAAAGTGATAAAACATTACACAACAATCAACTATGCTAGGCAGGCCCCAGATCATTTACACTTGTGTATTCTCTGTTGTGCAGATTGCTAGATGGCGTACCAACCACATGCAGTACCAGCAGCTTTCATTCTACAGGCTTTTCATTTGTTTGGCTCATGGCTAAAATGCCTCTAACTTCCTAATTCTGGTGAATTGTTCTGACAATAAGTACTATACACTCAACTTTTTCTATTTTCATCCCTAATCCAGGGATATTCTGCAGAATGCTGCTTGTCTTGCACAGTTTTCCACTGTGGTATCAGGTTGACAGGGACAAGTCTCGTGTAATTGGACTGAAAATGCTCTTTTCATAATGAAATCCATCTTTGAGAAATCTCTTATTTTTGTGTTTGTTTTTCTCAGTGCACACTAAAACTAATATAATATGGAAACAAATCTTCCTGTGTTGATGTAGAAATGTTTTGCCCATGTTTCCATGGAGACAATCAGACTGTCATAAATGAACATGAAACGGCTTTTAGTTCTGCAGAATTTAGCTGCTTTAAAATGATTACATTACAAATCAGACATATTCTGTGATGCCTTCCAGAAGTCCCCGGGTGATTTGTAAAGACAGGTAAGTATTACTGTCCCCATTTTAAATGCTGGAAAAGAGAAGGTGGCACAGAGGGACTAACTCACTTGCCTCAAGCCACAAAAAAGATAGAAAAAAAGTGATAGCAATAAGAACACAACATAAGAACATAAGAACATTGTCCTTTTCTTCTTGCCCACTGACTGGGCCAGCGGCTGCACATGAGGTCATGTGCTAAGGACAAGAGTGAATTTGGTTGTTCTTCCAGGACGTGCTGCTTCAAAGAATGCTAACTGTATATTGTACCTTATAAGCACAAAATGCACTCTGTATTTTACATTCAATAGTTGATAATGTTTGATGCCAAATTCTGTTTCACTTAGCAAATAACCAGTGGAACACGTAGAGATTTTCTCATTTCCATGGCTGAACACATTATCTAGTTCAGTGTTTAAATACGAGCATGTGGAGAGAGCCAGGGTGCCTGGCTGGGAACTGCTCTGCCTGGATTGCACTGACATTCCGTCTGTCGACAAACAGAGCGACCTTGTCAGGCTTTCATACCCAGAATTCCCGTTATGTGCCTAGCTCTCTATAGCACTGTGTTAGGAAATAATTCTAATTATGCCTACTAGAATGCTGATTCATAAAAGCAATCCTTTGATCCTTATTTTTTGTTATTTCCAGCAGTGCTCAAAATTTGCTTCTGCATTACATCTAAAAATTAACATATATGTTATTCATGAGATTTAATGACATCAAATACATACTGAGGAATGGTAAAATTTGATTGGTAGATGTTTTTCTAGAAGGAAGAGTTCTATATGCAGAGATATTTATTTCAATTATATTTTGTGAATTTTTTCCTACTCTCATATTTCACAGTATTACAGTGCAGTATAGTTTTTAATCAGAGTTGGAAGACAGTTCAGTATCTCAGAAACCATCTATCCAAATCAAATCCTGATAAATTTTTTCCCATTATTTTATTGCTTCAGTTAAAGCATAGATTACGACTGCTTCATAGCTGTTGAGGAAGTGCTTTGTGAAATATGATGCAACTTCTCTCCCTGAGCAAATCCAAATACTTGCTTGTATTCGTCTGAAATGGGAAAGGTGTGTCTATAACTATGCATGAATAATTCAGTATATTACTTTCAGAAGAAGGTATGAATTGTTTTATTTTCAGTTGGCCTTGGAGTAAAATAATTTGTATTAAATGAAATCCTACTGAATAAATGATTTACTCCAGTGTAACTGAAAGCAAAAATGGTCTAGGTCAATTTGTGGAATGAATTGTATCTGATATTTCAGAGTTAACGCAGGATCATCAACTGCACACATCTTAAATATCCCTTTTTTTTGTAGTAGTAGTAGTAGTTTTCCACGGTTTTGATTATTATGATGAATTTTAAATCTTTACAGTTTATATTTTCAATATTGCCCCAGCAGCAATGAGAATTAAGTCTTACTGGCTTTTACAAAGAGAGAAATGAAGTTGTGTTCTGGTTCCAGGATCTGCAGATTGGGGATCACCCAATATCATGGGACTCAAGCTTGAGCTGGGATAGGGAAAATGCAGCCTCAGCATCACACAAAATTAAAATATTACAATTTTTTTACAAGGTGTTTTCAGCTAACCAGTTCTACCAGTGTGGATATCCATGTGCTTTCTCTCTCTTGGCTTCACATTCATTTGCTAGAAAATTGAAAGTATGAGCAAGCATCTTTTGGTCCAGAAGAGGTACAGGTGTGCTTGGAGGCACTAAAGAGGGAACAGAGTCATTAATAGCTTTCCTACAGAAACAGCTATGCCTGTTTTGGCAGAGCAGTGAAAAGCTGGTAGGGTAGAGATCACTTAGAGTGAGAGGCAGGATGCCTGGTTTTTGAGATGCTGGGCTGCATCATTATATGGTATCTTTGTAAAGCAAGGACAGAGCTGAGGCTGACCAAAGGAACCAGCCATGCTTTTAATTCTGCTCCTGTGCTGAGGTTCCATTATTATAGAACTTAGTGCTCCCTGCAAGGCGGAAGCAGAGGTTTTTCATTTTCTCGTGTTCTACCAACTAAAGATTAGAACAATCTTCTGAAGCTCCTCAGTACTACCCCAGGAAGCTTGATGCTGCATCACTCCAGGGGTTCTTGGGACATCGAGACAAAATCCATAGAACTCCTGTCATTAAACATCTGCGGAAGCTCCATGAGTCCCTGAGAATGGGGTTATTTTTGTACCCTTAATACCTCCTGGAATTAAAAATTGAATGGAACGTCTGACTGATGTCCTTCTGTCTGTGCTTTTTTTAGGTCTGTTTTGCCTCCACTTTCTCCTTATGCAGAAACACACTCTCATCTCTGACTCAGCCGAGCAAAAATCATCATACAGCAAAAGTGCTCGGAACTTAATGCGATGTTACGGCACTGATGCCAGGTTATACTTTATCGAGCCAGTGTGAATGGTCTCTACTTGCATATTGGTTGAACCTGTGCCCTAGAGGCTGGAGAGTTTCTTGTACAAAGTGCACCCGGTGATAGCTGGAAAACAGAACATGTAGTTGGTTTTGACAGCTTCTTTTTTTCCAGCGGGTACGTGCTGGTTTATTTTCAGATTCCAAAGAAGGTGTTGGAAAGATACATGTATTAGCTAAACACACCTAAGTCTGTGAAATATTACAAACATGCCCCAGTGTAGAGAAATATTTGAGATATATTTGCAGTATGTTGAGATATAAATCATAACTATTCATTGCAGAAATCAAACTAGGAGCTTCTTGTTTATGATTCTTTAGGAAGTCAATTTTGGTCTTTCCTAGTCTTCATATGTCTCTTTACTAGTTCCTAACCAAATACCTACATTGATGCTTGTGAGTGATCATGATATCCACCAATGGAAGCACATTTCTTGGCTCACAGTTATATCTTTTCCTTTCCTTTCTTCACTTATTTTCACAGCATCAGACTTCTGTATATTTTTCAAGGAAATTTGTACTTCTCAGGTTCTTATCTTTGCTTTGGAAGGGAAATCTGTAGAGTCCTTTAGAGCACCTTTTGACCTGCACGGCCCTTACAAATGTCAAAAGAAAGTATACGTCAGTTATAAGGAAAGATTTTTGGAAGTGTTTGTTCAAATGAAAACTGATGTATTTGTCCACTGTACCAACATCTTCAGCCTCCCCCATGTTAGGGTACTCCAGGCGAAAACTACACAAAAATACCATGCAGTGACGACAGTTTGGGATGTTACTGTTTGACTGCCTTGAGAAATCTTATTTACTGAAAATAACTCACATACATGTTTGAAACATGCAGGCCCACGGTAATTAATTTTCAACTGAACTGATTTGTGTATGCAAATTGCTCTGAGTAATTACATGGAGAGAGAGCATGAAAGAGAGAAAGAGGGGCTTAAATATCTGAATGTTAATTGAAGACATGTTCTCCCCTAGAGGTGGGGGGGAGGGTTAACACCAGTTTTCTCTCTAATGAAGCACATTGATTTATGCCAAGGTTTGTGGAAGCAGAATTTAAAAATTGATAATCACTTGCAATTGATGGGGGAGGGTTCGTATTCTTTTATTAAACAACACTTTGTAAAACCAGAGTTATTGCCAGTACCAGTTCTGAGAAGCAAAGTTCCACTCACCTGCAATAAACAACGTAGTCTTAAGCTACTCCATGTGGCCACTTAGTAACCCGTACAATAGGAAAATGTTATTTTCATAAGGTTATAGGCAGAAAAAAGCACAAGGTCATCATCTGCTTTAAAGCTGAACAGAAGGTAAATCTATGGAACAGCTGAAATGTTAAAATCAAAACTTCTTTTAGCCATATGTTAGCTATCATGTGTTGAAAACATGCTGATTTCCAAGCAAAAATCAAGGACAAAGGTTGTAGAGTTTTTTATTAATACATGCTTAAGCTGGCTGCGTGGTTTCTTACATGTTTTCTGTGTGATGGTTTTTGTGGAGAATATAGTAATTCCTGCAAGTCACCGCTTAGCTGCTTCGATTACGTTTTCTCTTTGGTAGAGACAAGAAACTTTTCCTCTTGGATCTGAAGTTTGTCATTTGCTTCGTGCTGCGTGTGGAAGAAGCCAGGTGGGGGTCAGCCTTCCTCCCCTTCCACCCTGCCCAGACCAGCTGTCCTCCACAGCTCTCTCACTGCCAGGCCCTGGCTGCTGATTCCTACGCCTAACTGGAATCAATTAATACGTAACAATATTGGAATACACACTATAATGTAACGCATCGTTTAATTGAAAGGCTTTGTTATATCATCAGTCTTACAATATGCCCCAGGATCTCTGCATTGAAGACAGCAGGTCCCATTTTCCAGTTCATCATACCTTTCTCAACAGATGTTCTTCTCATATACTGAGAACAGTTTCAAGGGGATTTCATAAACGCAACTGCTCTTGACATTTCATTACGCAGAAGTATTTTTGTCATTGAGTGATGATAGTACTTATTGTTAGGCCATTTTGAAAACAAAAAAACCAATATTTACATAATGCCATTTCTTTTTGATTGTGTAGTTTGTTTCAGCTCCACTAAACAGCTATGAGTTTCAAATTATTCTCTTCCCCCAAACAAATGGTCATAAAAACAAAATCAAGCTCATAAATCTTGCTTTGAACGGGTTGTACAGTTTCTGCAGGATTGCACATCCATTGCTGTAACGCTCTGAGAGTATTTATTTGTTATCACCCTTTTAAAGTCAAATGAGTGAAAAATGAATTTATTGTGATTAACACGTGACCCACAGCTACAGCATAGCCTTAACCAGCAACTTCTCCCTGTACTGCCATTATCTGAACCGAGGAGTTTCCTCCAAGTCATAAGTCTTCTTTTATAGTGGTAATATACACAAATATGAAATGCAATAGAAAAGTATCTCAAATGCTGTTGCTAGGTCTTTGTCCAACACTGATCTATGTTGCTGACTCACAGCCTCTGCTGAAGGGCACACAGAGGAGAGAGAAAAGTGTGTACAGTTCAGATACAGATGTCCTCTGGTCTCTGTGGAGGCGGCAGGGAAAAGGATTTGGGATGCACCTAGTGTTCATAGTCCTTTCAGCATTGGAAAAAACTGCTAATGTACCATTAGGAGGTTGTTAACAATCTGATGCAATCTTTGTGTTTATTTTTCCCCAATTATTCTAATATGTCTGTGATGGAACCACAGAATTTAAATATAATTTGAGAGATATCTCACGTTGCTATGCATAATTAAAAGCTTAACTTAAAAAAGGAATGCAAATCTTCTGCCTTAATAGCAGGAATAGCTGATTCCTTCACCTTGTATAAATGGGCCTGGCATAGGTTTGGGTCACTGTATACAGGCAAAAGCTTTTGCACTGCCATCAGATGACTTGTGCAGCTACCAGCCCAAGAAAGTGCAATTTTCCTACAAATTGTTGTAACCACTGAAGTAGAAACTTTAGCCCGTCTGAATATTTCTTCACTTCTGTCCTTCCAGATAGGAAGAGACTTCAGGGTTCAGGATACCGGGACAGAGAAGCTCCAGAAAACAAGTGTTGGTAGCAGAAACATCTCATTGTTAGAAGTGATAAACAGTAAGATTCTGAGCCAAGATAAAAAGCCAGCAGTTTTCAGAGGATGAAAACTTCCAAAAATGTTCATACCAAGAGATGTGCAGTGCTGTATTTCCCTATGTTTCAGCCAACTGTCTCCTGGGATGGATACATACCACTGGAGATCAGGTGTGCAGGGATTTGGATAACGTGGGTCAGATCAGGGCAGGAAGCCACGGAGCCTGGACTCACGGAACGATAGAGGGACTGAGCTGAGTTTTCATCAAAATATTTGTGTTTATGCAAAACCTTTAATTCCAATGCTGTTTGAACACATACTCCCCCCAAAATTTTGGACTAATCCTCAGCCACTGTTAGGTCAGATTAACTAACCATATCACCTTCTCCTGCAGTCTCAGCATAAAGGAAAACTGGGGAAATATTTGCATAGTGGAAGTAGGCTTAAGATATTTTTGTTACTCTTGAGTAATTTCATGCAGACTCTTAACGTAGAAAAGGGGTGGGTGTGATTTTTTGTCAACGGTTTATGGGCCAATTCGGCCCGGTTCCGTGACTAATGGGGTGGAGGACCTACGGACCCACACCCTGGGAAAGGGGAAGGGGGGGAAGGGAGAGGGTAGGGAGATGGGCCTAAAGACAAAACAGCGGTAGCGATCTGAGGAGGAAAACTAATTTACTAAAT
>JANHGO010000045.1:21345168-21379867 GCA_024606505.1 Aquila spilogaster | reverse complement strand
TTCCTGCATTGTTAGTTATGATAACTGCTCTTAGTAAAACTTCTCCTTAAGTCTTCCAGCTTATTCTACCTCACTTGGTCCCTTTTTCTTTCACTTTGCCTCCCACCTCCTCTCCCTTTCTCCTTCTCATCTGAATAGTACTTGTATGGCATTGCACGTCGTAATTTCCTAGGTAATGATATGTTATTGCTGTGTTTCAGCATCAACAGCAATAGGGGTCGGAAAACAGTTTTAGGATCTTCCTCTTCGCATGTTCTGCTAATGCAATGGCTCCCACTGAGCTTAGAGACAGATTTTGCATGTGCAGGAGAAGGTGCCCCTTTATGAAGCTGATCAGAATCCCTTGCAGGCAGTACAGTTCCAGGCAGACCTTGCCAATATTCTTCTGCCCTTGCAGAAGAACTACACCTGCTTGCCTGCCATAGGGTTCTCTGCATGCATGGAGGACAAGGGCAGGGGTGGCTCTCACTGGGTATAATATGAGTGATTTGCTGTATCCTTTTTCTGTCCTGATTGGGCAGCCGTCATTGCCTTGCTGGTGAAGTGTCATGTTTTCTATATCCCCAGAAATCTCTGTAAAAAAAGATTGATGTGTCATTTCACTCAAGGTTTGTAACACGCCACTCTCCAGACATCTATTTTCACAAGTACACTCAGAAATAGCTTCTACTAAGACATTTAATGAGATTCAGTGAGCTTTTTTAAAAATGACAACAAACACGAGCCACAGCCCTTGGTTATTTGTGAAATACATTGTAGCTAAGTAAGTTTGATATGACAGTCATGCCAATAATACAACACGGTGCTAAGGTAGATATGGAGACAGAAGAGCTTGGGGATGATGTGTTGGGACAGGTCCTTGAGCCCCCCTCTGTAAGCAGTCAAGGGTATATGTGTCATTTCCAGGAGCATACAAAGGTTAAAGGGCTATAGCTGCATTAGTAGCAGCTAGGCCAATATTGTGAGTTATTATAATTAATACATTTTTATAGGCTTTGATTCTGCAAAGGACTGCATATCTCCTTGGGGATGCAAAGTGCCCTTAACTCCCACTGATGCTAGTAAGAGTTGAGGCTTGTTTAGCCCTCCTCTGCTCCCTTCACAAGAGCCCTTAGAGCTCTTTTGCTGCTACTCTCAATCAAAGCATATAGTTGAGGCTTTTTTCTATTCACCAGCGTGATCAAACCCAGGTGTCTGCTGGTGTTACAGAATAGGTTTCGAGCACTGCCTCTGTTTTTGCAAGTGCCAATTACTATAGCATTCCTTTGTTGTAGGTATCTTTCCCTCTTGTTCCTGAAATGGCATTAATCCACCTACTCCAATTTCTTGAATTAAAAAGGGAGACTCAATCAGTTAAAGTAATTGAGACCATAATTTCTTCATCTTTTAATAGGGCAAACCCTGTGTCCTGTGCTAGAGGGACTTGGGTAGCATGGTACCATCAAACTTTACATCCTTCTAGAGCTGGTTTGTCACATCACAAAAGAGAGAGACCATTCTCCAGCAATGTGGAGCAAGAACATTCAAAATGGTTTTGGAGTGGAACAAGTATGTAATTCATTCTACCTCAGAAAGGCATGGGGAGCAAAAGATGGTGTGAGTCACCAAAAGAAGAGGTTATTATCTGCTATACGTGTGCATGTGGTAGTATACAGAAATATGTATTTACAGTAGTTTTTGTTTGAAATTTCTCAGTGCTTTTAATCTTTACACTTCTTAAGTTTCATAAGTGAACAAAAAAATGTCATCTTGGGCACCAATTATCGCTGAATTTCTCACTAGTGTTTGATGAAGCTGTGCTAGCTGTGTGTCAAAAAATTTAACCCTGCTTCATATCCACATGGCTGTTGGCAGCTTTGGGCCCTTATAATGCTTTAACACTGCAGAATTACTCTCATTGCTTCTCTTACCAAGAAACCACTTTGTGAAGAGAGTTAATTATGTGTCCAATAAATTGATGGTACTTGCCACGTGTGGTGGATGAAGAGTCATCCCTGTGTACCTACAGTACAGGGAAGCAAGAGGTCAAGTGGTGATGACAGACATGAAATAGTTTAGGGCCATGAGACCATTACTTCATTTCAAGATTTTAATAGTACGTGCTTCTCCTCCTTTATACTGAAATTTACATCAGGTACCAGTCTTTCAGGTGTACTGTGGATTTACAAAAACAAAACCCTCATCCTGAGCCTCTGGTATAATCTGTGCACAAGCATGTAAGCAGCTTGTGGGAGACAGCAACTGGCATTTTAAGATTCTGGTTAGACAACAGTCTTGTCTTATGTGTATATCCAAATGAAGGCTGAAGCATCAACTCATTTCTAATTCTTCTCAACTCATTTCTTATTCTTCCCAGTGTCTCAAAAATGTGTGAAACATATCCTGTTTGCTCTTCTATTGCAGTAAAGATTGGAGAAATGATCTTCCAGCTAGACACAGCAGTTGCAAAAACTTTTGAGTTCTCTCCTTCATCTCTCTAAAGCAGAGTGGAAGTTGAGAGGGGAGCAAGCTCGCGGTCAACAACCTGATAAGACTCCACAGAGTGATCCAGGCAGCTACCCAACCATAATAGGTTTATATTATCATACATTATTTGTAGCTGTGAGAACTTAGCTGTCAAAAGCCTACACAGGCTCTGTATTTGCATGTGAGTTTTGCTGAGTATTGGGGGATTCTGTTTAAAGCTCCCAAGTTTTTTTTTCATTTTGTATTGAGTAGATGGTGGCTTTGTTTAGCAAATGCTTTGCAAGAGAAGGGTTAGAATAAAGCTGCCTGTATTTGTCCACTCCCTTTCTACCAGGGGTTGCTATCATTTTTTCTTTGCCATTTTTAACTCTGTTGATTTATATATATATATATATATATCTGTATGTATTTCTTTAAAATTAGAGATTCTTTAAGGGTTTGGGAATAAGATAGACAAATTACCAGGAAGGAAATAGTTTTTTCTCATACCACCAACAAGATATCTCAGAAGCAGCAATGTAAAGCAACAAAAAAGTATTATAGCAGTATCCTATATTAAAGATCTTGGCAGCCTAAGGGGAGGGAGTTATTTATTTTGAGGTTTGTTTTTTGGCATGATTTACTGATTAGCAAACTCCATGCTAATTCATGTTATTGAGGTCTACTTTACCTCAAATACTACACTAACTAAAGCATCTTCCTTACAGGTAGGTATCTGATTTTTAGCATGACTAGGTCTTTACGCTGAGGTTCCATTACTTTTTTTTTCCTTGAGAAATATTGGATATATCTTGTAAACCACTAAGGGCAAACAAGTAATACAATAAACTGTTTTCAGCCATGATTTGTAGTAGTTCCTCATGTTGTCAAGTTTCAGTTATGTTTAGATAAATTAAAGTTAAGGCAAGTTTAAAGTTATTCATGTTTAAAATACATCAAATGTATTGCCCAGGCATTCAAGTCATTGAACTGTTCACATTAACTGCATTTATTCCTTTTATAAATATTACTCAGAGGCTAGATAAGTAGCAATATTGTACTCTAATGAGCATATGTATGCTGCAGTGCTTTTCAGAGAGATTTAGTTCAGTGATTAAGTTCCCTTGATCTGCCAATCTGCACATCAAAAGAAGCTATTTTGTTTAAATAGTCTGTCTACCAATATTAACTTCACTGAATAGGTGAAAACCCCCCACATGTCAGTATGTTTTAAAACTATTGGGGGATTATATTTAAGCCACTGTAACACTACTTGTGTCTAAAGGTACATCAGCATCTGTTGTAGCATAACATCCACAGATGAAAGGCAGAGAAGATAAAAGGCAAAGGGAATGTTATTCATTAACTGTGGATATCTAATGGGCCCCACTTCCAGTCCAGTCTCTCAAAAATAACTGGCATGCAGAACAGGCTACAGATGGATTGACTGCAGCACACATATGGCTGCAGATAACCAATGCACATGTCTTGGGTTTTTACTTGTGGGATGGCTGGCTTATGGGAATGCAATGACTCACAGTTGTGACATAGAAACATAAAGAGATCCTGGTGCACTGGCAGATCTGTGGTAATAACTCATCTTTAGGCCAAGATGGGAGCCAGTAGTTGATGGCCTTAGCTGAACATTGCCAGAGATAGGGGTTCTTTTCCCATTCCATGTATGTTTGACGCCTGAGCAGACTGTTGACCTCTTACTGGGGTCTCCAGTTGTTCTTATAAATAATTACAGGCCCTGAGACACCTGTCACTTGTTATTTTTTTATTGTTTTACTGTCTCTGCAAGGTTCAGTTTCACCCTTTGAATAAGTCAGCCACCTGGCACAGCTTATTTGGTTTTTAACTCAGCAGAAGTCTATCACATATCTGGCTGGAAAAAGCAACACAGGAAAACAGGAATTTCTTTTCTAAATGACACGAACTGGTCCAACATTCCCTTTCGCACGGTGACTTGGGGCAGATGCATCAGAAAAAACTGTGTTAAAATTGTGCAATAAACCAATAGGCAGGAATTTGCTAGATACACAACGTTGTCCTCTGAAGGCCACCTCAGAGCCCTCTTCAGAACCAGAGAAATTCCCTACAGCTGCAGACAGCAGGGCCAGCAGGAACGCTACAGAGAAAACAGGACCTTCTGTAGCCAAGGCACATGGATTCCTAATATGCCAGTAAGTGGTTTGGGATGCCAGTAGGCACCATGTGTAGAGAGAGCAAGTGAACTAGAAAGCAAGCCATGCACAGCTACTGCCACAATCATGCATCACAGCTGCGTACATCTTCCCATTAGGTCTTCTCCTGATCTTTGGCAGATAATAGGCTTAAACCTTGAAATATTTAAGCTATAAGAATCCTTTGTGTGATTAATTATGATAGCTCTAGGTATTTTTGCTGTCTGCATAAATGTCCAATCCTTTGGGGACCTCGTTAAGTTATTAGCTTCATCACTTTCCTGTGGCAGTGATTCTGCAGTTCTGTTCAGGATGGGTCAGCATGAAAAAGAAGTACTCGTTTTGCACTTTTGCCTGTTGATTTCCATGCAGCAGCCGAAGTTTTGAATTCTGAGAAACTGAGCAAAGAATGAGTGTTTTCCTGATATTGGAGCTTGTGTTTATATGCACAAATGTCACATTTGAAGAAAAGCATCTTGCACACGTGGAACTATAAGTGGTCTGATATTTCTTCACTCTTGGAAAGACTGTTTGAACATCCCGGGAGAAAATTCCACTTGCTGTACCAGTAAGACTTGCCGATGCTTTTGCCTTGAGAGCAAGAAATATTGATGCCAGCTTTAATCCTAAACTTTTCTTATGAAAGCCAATGTACAGGATAATGCAAAAATCTGTTGCGTTGACGGTGCCCTGTCATGCTGAGAAAGCTCTCTGCAGTGTTTGTTTACCACCTTCCTCAGGAGATGGAACAGCAAATGGGGCCTTTTTTTTTAGTGGCAACAGAGATGCTGCTTTAATGCCATCTCTGTCTTTTCCTGTGCCTGACTGGCTTTTCAGAGCCGGTCATGCTGTCAGACAGCAGGGATCCCGTGTTTGGGCAGGTGGTGCACTGCTGACAGTGGAATAGCTTCAATAGCAGGAGAGGTGGCAACATGCCCACCTATTTCAGATCTGTTTGGGGTTACTAAGCCTGATATTAAAGGCTACAGAGAATGAGCGGCTTTAATGAACCATTGCTTTCATGATTTCTTCACATTTGTTATGACACTGTCTTGACAAAGACAGCAAAGCTTTTGGGTACAGAATCAAAGAGAGGATCTGAGACAGCTTTTCAGTTGTGTTACCTGTTCACGTACTCCCCTGAATCAAGGCTTAACACTCTAACTTGTGGTAGGTACTGTCCACTACCCTTCACGCTTGCATGCTTTGCACTCCCTCATAGGAAATGCCAACAGTTGGGTGCTTAAATATTTCAGAGTCATTATTGCCAGGGTCCTGAGCATCACAGCAAGCTCCAGTGGTTTAACACGTGGGCATTTTTCCTGCCATATTTTATCCATCCAAGAACCTGCTGTTACAGAAAATGCAATTTCAAGTATGGTACTTCATTAGATGATTTTACACTATTACAGCCACCCAAAAGCTTTGATGTAGAAGATAATTAGTAAGAAATTATGAGAAGATAAAGCATGGGTGGGCAGACAAGGCTAATGAGTCACAGTCAACAGAAAGTGTGAACTGAAGTAGTTTGCTTTCATTAATATCCCAAGCATATTCCTGTTGCATTTCTTCTCCAGGTATGAGAGGAAGACCCTGAGAAGACGCATTCTCAGAGCCAGAAGTTGATTCTAATCTTCCTGTGTGGTCTGTCAGACAGTTAGCAGTATCACTGCTGAAATCACAGTGCCTTGATTTCTGAAAATCTCAGGTCATAAAAATCAGATTGATTCCAAAACAAGCAATGGTTTAAATGGTTGTTTTTCGCCTTAGCCTGAAAGATTCAAAGGAGTTTTTTGTTTAAGGGTAGCATTAGCCATGTTAAGATGCTGAGCTTCATTGCAGTACTGATGTGAGCCTGTTTTCAGACTTCTGGCAGACTTTGTGATTGTGCCAGGGATGGTGTTGAGCTTCATCATAAATTTAAACATATGTGCTGTGTCTGTGTCCCCCAAACGAACTCTTCACCCTAGTCCCTTCAGCCTCTTTCCTCTTATCTATTTCATCAAAAGATGGGAAGAATCACTTTAAAGTAATTATTTAGTGTTTAACAACCCAGGATTTCCATAGCAGTCATGACCCACCAGAACAGGTATTGCCAGGCCACACCAAAATTCTGTTGTTGTTTTCATTTGATGTAGCAAAATGCTCTCGGTTTGGTTTGGGTTTGGTTTTTGTTTTTTTTTTTTGGGGGGGGGGGTGCGGGCAGGGCGCACAGGGTGTGTTAATGTTGCTGAAGTTGGTTTTGTTTTATATAGAGTTTCAAGGCAGCTGGTCATTTTCAGATGTCTTGAATTTTGCTTGGGTCCTGTGCATAACCTGGTTTATAGAGATAAGGTAGAAGGTGATGAGGCGGAAACTGTGGTGTATCTTGAAACCAAAGATACAATTAATTAAGCAGATAATAGTCCAGAAGTAAGTCCTGTGGGTCTGTTGTTTAAGGAACAAAAAATGTGATGATACTGGAAAGACAAAATTAGGAAAGGGTTCAGCCTTAGCTTTGTGTTGAGATTTTCTTTCCAGCTAATCACATATGCTGTTACTGTGTTCCTTTAAGTCAGCAGAAGGTGGTTTTACAGTACATTGTATTTGAATAACCTCTTCCCTGATGCTAACACTGCCCTTACCATCTCCCTTGCAGTTCATCTGTATTCTGTTGCTGACATAACTTGCAGTTATTGTCTCTTGCATTCACAAAGCTGCCTTCCTGAGGAGTTAACAGGTTATCAGCTCTTGTAGTCATTTTTAATCATTGTAAAGAATCATATCTTTCTAATAAGGCAAGTGATTAATTATCGTGCCCTTTTTATCAGTGTAAAGCTTGTCAGGGGTGTAGTGGCTTTCAATTACAACCTTTCAAGGTTTACTTTGGTAGAATCCAGAATAGAGGGACAAACCCAGAGCTAGGCAGACTTTTTCTCTGTACAAACTATTATTATCTCCTCACTTATTGTTCTATTTATTTACAAATAAAGACCAAATATCCTCAGTGGAACATATGAGAAAATAATAGGAAATTCCATTTACCCAATACTGAAGAAAAATTTGACATCAGAAGCTTAATGGAAACGGAAATACATTATCCATTTGTATGATTAGAGAATAAGAGCCCTTCGTAAGCCTAAAATAAATGAAATACCAATATGAAATTAGGAATATGTTTTTCATTTATAAAGAGTTCTGAAGCAAGATGCTTTTGTCTTTTTTTAATAGCCTCACTTCAGACTCAATTGTTATAGATTACTGTGGAGATGTAATGGAACTCTACAGCAGCACAGGGAAAGAGGCAGGAGACCAGTGCCTGGTAAGCCAAATAAAGCAGCCAGGAACTTACACAGAGAGTGTGAAACTGCTTTATGGCAAGCCATATTGCTTCCGTCTCCATAAATCTGTAGGAAGGTTTGGCAAAGGAGTTGAGGCAGTACAAGATCCAGAAGTACTGAGCATCTTCCAAAATCTGTGTCACTTGGGGTGGCCACAAATCCCTCCATAGCAAAATCCTGGTGTTCCTCATGTTAATTGACATTTTACATGGGCCCATCAGGTAGCCCTGGTACAGTTCTCTTCTAGCCTATGCCTAGGGAAATAAATACATATGTGCCCCTTGCTGCTTTGGGAATTTTCAAGTGTCCTTCGAATTGCTTCCATCTGCCTTTTGTGTATGCTCTGTTCTTTGAGATGCCCCTGCTTTAATACTGTACTTGACAAGCTCTTTAACCCACTCAGTGGGTGTATGGACTCTGTTTTTACACTGTGGTATGAAAGATTTCCTCCGCAGAGTGAAAAATGCAGCCCTTTCGTATATTTGCATAAATATCAGAAGGATTTGGAGGGACACAAATCTCCTTCAGCAGTAATCACATTTTTGTTGCTATTAGTATAACAAACTAAAAATCATTTTGCGTTCTGCTTAGACCATTTGTTTTCCCAAGGGGGACTGTTCTTGCCATTAAAAAACTCTTTGTGTGTGAAACAAGTGCATAAATAAAAAGGCAACAGGAGAAAGAATATTTATACTGTCAGCATTCAGAGCATTATGGAATCTTTTTTATATTTTTTTTTCCTATCTAAAATTGAAATGACTAACAAATAATGAACTTTCTTATTGAGGAGGTGTTCTTAGGGATAAATCCTGCCACTAGGCATGGAGATATGGGGGTGCTTATGCCAGTCTTAAAATCTTCTGATCCAGTTCCGACTTCAAGAGTAGTTGTTGGAAGGCATATATCTCTGTCTAGCACACTTTGAAGGGACTATTACCTAAAAACACCCAGCATTTCATGACAGAGGGAGAAGGAATTTTGGAATTTGATTTTAGAATGAGATCTGGAAAAGATTTTTCCCAAAATTTGCAACTTCTATTTGCAGACTGTATTCATCACCCCAAATATGAAATACATGTGCAATCACAGTACTTCTAAGAGCATGAATTGTCTTTTTATGGCTTCAGCAACATAATTCACTTTCTATTCCTTCCTGTGGCTGACGTCCGTTAACCTAATTGTATTCAAATGTCACTATGATTTATTAAAGCCATGTGAATTCTAGTTTGCCTGTTAATTCTAATTCTTTCACCTGTTGATACTGGTTCTTTCACTTGTTTCTTGTAGGGAATGTAGTGTGGATGTAAGTGATCTCTCCCCTTTTTTGAGTTCTGTGTATGGGTGGGAAATCCTCCCCAAATCCACCAAACTTTGCAGTTGCAGGAAATTTTCATGTCCTGCTCTTTTTTTCTCCCAAGCCCAGTGCAGTCTGGCAGGCACCATACTATTCATCGCTTGGCTGGCAGTGCAAGACATAGTATGCTCTGAAATTGCTTCACAGTACATCTCTGCAATAGATCAGCAGGGAGCTCTGAGATGAGGAGTGTAGCCTGCATCTCCTCTAAGATTTACTATGTCATATTCAGGGCTCTATTCACATTTCTGTGAATATACAGGGATTTTTCTTGTCTACAGCACAAATAAAATAATCCTCTCTTTAATCCTGTCAATACCAGTCCTTCAAATAGCCAGTAGAGGCCACTCTCTTAGTGACTGAGGTCTTTTCCACGTGCAGTTGCATCCAGAAGCTTCCAATTTTTGCAAATACAGAGTGCAGCATATAATTTGGCTAATTCCTGATGACAGAGGAGCATATTTCAGTGAACTAGCACAGAACTGGCAGCCAGAGATACTAGAATTCTCTGTCTAGTTCTGCCTTTTATTCTCCATATTTCCTCGCCTAAGACTGATAAACCTCTTGCTTTCATTTTCCCCCAGGCTAAAGTGCAGCTACTGCAATTTTATAAGGTTCTTGAAGGATTACTAAAGAAATTTAAAATCTTCCTAAGGTGCTAATAATGTTAGGCTGTATCTATCAGAACAAGCTACCAGCTCTGATAGATAACTGAAGTATAAAAGCTCAGGTTAAGAAAGTCACTGTAACTTATATAGTCTAAACAGCGAATCCATATAATACTGCTTACCAGGCTTTAAAACCTCCATACTCAAAAGATATGCAGGATCAAATCCTTAGATTTCAGATACAGGGCTGACCATACTGCTTCTGTAATAAGTAATTATGGTACCTGTTGATGTATTTGCTGACTAAATTCAAAGCATAAATGCTTTTGGAACATTTTTGATGAGTAAGTGAAGATAACATGCCCCTCTTTTTCTCCCCATCTAAGGAAACCTCTTTAAAAATTGCTCAAATTAAATGGCTGAAGGACAGAATTTGTGGATTCTTCACAAGTAAATTGTGTGAGACTCCCTCTTGTTGAATTTTTTTTCATGGTAGCATTGTTAGTAATTAAATATTTTTAATAGCATTACCTCAGTAATATAGGAGCCAGACAAAGTCTCATTTTTTCCCCTATGGGTTATTGCAATATCAGTAGGGTGCGTCATCACAGAAGCAGGGATTCATCTATCTACATTTAGGTGTCTGTTACTATGGATCTGATTGTCTGGATTCTGTTTCTCATTGGTACAGGCAAATAGATACTCTGGGGTGCAATTCATCTCATATTCAGATAGCTGTCAAAAAACAAGTCAGAGGAGTAGTTAGGTTTTAGATGCCTACAGTGTGGGAATCTAACGTTAAATGAGATGGTTTCCCACCTGGTATGTTTATGTCTTGACATTTCTACATCAACATAATTTCCCAACTGGTAGTTGTCAAACACTGGAGAATTTTAGATTATTTTTTTTTTAAACTTAAATGTGTAAGTGTGAGTGAGTCAGATTTAAGTGATATAAATGTTTTCATTTCTCGTTTTAGTCTCTTAAATGGAGAAAATTACACTTTTTTGTTTTGTCCTTTTGTATTATATAGGCTGTAAGGAAATGTGGAACAGAATGTATTAAGGGACTGCACTCCCTTATATGAAAGAAACACCAAGCATTTCAAATTGCCTCAGCTATTAGGAAAAAATGCTTTAGTTTGAAAGGGTGTTGCTGAAATGGCAGTTCCCATCAGCATTAGCAGCCCCTGCACAGAAAAGCTGTGTGTAATACCTTTCCATACAACAGATTCCTCAAAGCAGGTGTTCAGCAAGCCACCTCGAGTAAGAGTTTGAATTGGACATACAGTTAACTGGTCCCAGTTTTGCGGTAAATTCAGCGTGTGTTCATCATCACTTAAAATACTGTCCTGGCATTTATTACCTTTTAATGAAGCGTATCATCACTGTAATAGTTCAGAACCTTGAATGCCAAATTCTGGCATCTTGCAGTCGCTGCCCAGTACCATATTTTCATATATAGAGCTCATCTGTCATAGAGGGCTAAAAACAGGAGACTATAGGCAGGGGAAGCTGCTGAGATGAAACTTCCTCTTGTATCACTATCACATGCAAGTGCAATGCCATAGAATCCAAGCTTGCTCTTTTTTTTTTTTAATTATAAACTTCAATTATACACAGGAATATATAGTAGTTGGTGTAATCTTTGTGTTTCACCAGGACGTAACAGCAATAGGATATTGCTTACAAGCTAATACTTAAAATAAGAATATCTGATCAATATATTTTTCCAGTTTTTTAGCTAGTGAATATTCTAAACATTCTAAACACCATGTTGCATTTGAAACTCAAAATTCTGAAACACATAAAATTAGAAAACTGACCACAAGAATGTTAATTAGGGCCATATCCTGAGTAATTGGGCAGGTCTAGCCACACATTCTTACAACCTCTTATAATCTGACTTGCTTGGAACTGAAAGTTCAATTTGTATTAATGAGGGAAATCATTCTTTATGCTGTACATCAAGATGATAAAATGTATATTCACTGACTAGACTAGAAGTAGGAACATAATGAATTCAAGGCCTCTCAAAATAGCAATCTGGCTTTACCTGCCACAGCTAAAATCTGTGCATGATACCATGCCTTCTATGGCTGATACCTGCTTTGAAATCCAGTTTTGTAATGCCTCACCAAGCCCATGCTACTTTCCCAAGAGTTGGTGTGACCACATCCTCTTATTGGAGTTCTGCCTTCTGGCTGACATCACCATCACTCCTTTCTACTTTATCAGTGTGTCTTCTATGCATACTGCAATGGGTGTCCCATCAGTAAATGCAGCTCACCCCTTTCATTTCCTCCTAATTTTCTAGGCAACCTGTTGATGTGGATCACATGGATTTTCAGTGGTGTATTCGGCTGACCAACTGGTTTTGATACATTTGATCAATTTTCAGAATAATAAATTCAAGGCTAAGAAGAAAGGCATTGTCGGTGCTGTTTTATACATATGGTGCCAAAATAAAATTCTGATTGTTCTGTAGATTCAAGATCCTATCACTTGATCTGAATAGAAATCTCTGGATATGTTCACATGATCTTCAGCTACCTGGTTAATCCATTTTAAATTACTGTTTGTAGCTAAAACTTAGCAGCCCTCAGCTAAAACAGCATAAAGGATATTATGCTGCTTGAAGTCTCACACAGTGCAAAAGGATTCATTCAGTTGTCAGGGAGCAGCAAGAACAACTTACACTTCATTTGCTTTTGATCTCTAAGTGACCAGTAAGAGGTACTGCAGGTTATAGATTTCACTGGATTGAGGTATTTAGTTATACCAGAATTTAATTATTATCCTACAGTCTGAGTGTTAAGATCATATTGGGCTATAGATGCTAGTTCTCGTCTTTGTGTTGTTTGCAGACTCATCTAGGAAATGTAATATCAGTTATACTTGCTCCCTCTTGGCAGAGTAATTTGGTAGGTGGCTAATTAATGAAATTCCATCCCCACACACACATTCTTCTCCCCCCCTGCCATTGAACATCAGCGTAGTTTCCCAGGTCAGTATTTCAAGGCAGTGCTGATGAGGTAAGATCTCAAGTTATAATAAAAGAAGATCATGTTGGTAAGTAAATTTAACACATACTCACTCCACCTGGAAAAATTATGGAACAACTAGATTTTCAGAACGTTAATTGGATATTGAATCCTTTGAGTCATTTCAAGTGAGGTGAGCAAGTCTTTCCTCAAAGATTAAGATGCAGCCTAGAGATAAATTAAACGCTGGCTGCAAGCTGAATTATCAAATGAGAGCTGGGCAAAACTTTAGTGGGGAAGATTAGGATTATTTTATGTCAGCAAGTAGACAATCTGTGATTAAAGTACCAAAACATACTGGCATGCTGAAATACAGCATTTCTGTAGTACTTCAGTTGCATTTGCAAGCTCTCGAGTAATGTATGTGCTAGAGATACTGATGAGGTCAGCGGGCCCTCAGAAGACGCAACACTCAAGAAGAATCTCTGGTACTTCTGTCTCTTAGTACTTCTCTCTCTCATGCATTTCCAAGAGCATTAGTTGATTGGTATTTTTTAGGTTTGTTTTTTTTCACCGAAAGAGTCACAGTTACCAATACATGGAGCCTTCTGTTCTTCACATAACTTTAAGTATTCCCTGGGGGCTGTTCATGTAGGTGTTCTCTGCTAAAGATTTGCCTCAGGAGTCTGTAATTCCTACAAGAAGAGCATGTAGCTTTATTTCAGAGTCATCGCAGGCTATCATGCTGGTTGATGCTCGCTCACATTCTGCTTCATTAACTGTTCCACATTTGTTTCCTTCTCTTGCCAGCCTGCTTAATCCACATCCCCAGTGTAACTCCATTAAAGCCTGTATCAGTTGCAGTCAGAAGACAGATGGCCTCATGCCCTATTCCCTCCCTTTCTGTGATGTACAAATTGTCTTGAATGCTTCTTTTGCATGTTACCAAAATACTGACTGCACTCTTGCCTTTCTAATAAAATGACAAACGTGACAATTTTTTTTTCTACTGGATTTGGAAAAGTCATGGTGCTGCAGAGGAATCAACTAGACATTGGAGTGTGGGCACAGCTTAAGATGTCATTAATGGGCAGCAATAGTCCCCTAAGGACTTTCTGTCTGTTCCCACTAAATCTGAGCCCGTGCGCTGTGTATTTGCATATTCTTAAGGTATGACCTAGGACAGTTGATAATAGGCACACTTAATCTCAAAGAAATAGTAAAAGGAGTCCAGAAGCCTTTAAATGTTGTTGGATAATGGAACTCTAGTTAAATGTGTAATCTAATCTAATAAAGTGGCTTCCAGTTGATCATCTTCTTGGGGAGGGCCAAAAGCTTCCATTATGAAAGAGTGATCAGTTGTGGGTTTCTCCATCTCTGATTTCAGCTGCAGAAAGATGTGAGATCATTGCAGACAGTATAATGGTATGTGTTATACGGCAAATCCACATGTACAACTGTAGTCTTGAACAAATTTTAACATCATTTTGAAGCTACCTGCATTATCTAGATGTTAGTAGTTACGTGATGCTTTTAAGATTTCTTCTTCCTACATTGCTTGTGTATATGTTCTGTGTGAATGCACATTGTCATCTTTACATTAATTTGAAGAAACTGGTAAGTGAAGCATGCAACAAATCCACTATTCTTTATTAGCTAATTATCTGGTTGTGAGTCCCAGCATTCAGCAGTTCAAGCAAATAACGTAGATGTGAATTATTCATTACATGAAAACTGCCGTAATGGGTAAGAATAAAAGATTCTAGCTATTCCACTGTCCTCTTTCTGATAGCTCTATCAAGCATGAGCAACAAAGATATTGGCACCATAACATCATGCAGAGATAGGGTCATTGACCCAAACTGTGCCTAATATTTGGTTTCCATTTTCTCTTCTAGAACATAGTATGAGCAGTAATATGCATTGCCAAGCTATCAGCTTTTGCATGGTGGCAAGAATGTTTATGTCTACTGTTGTTGTATTTCCATTTTTTTATTTTTAGTTTGTGCATTTTTTCTCAAATGTGTCAGCAGTATAGTAGAAGTATTTTAATCCTCCAAGTGACCAAAGCTTCTGTTTAGATAAGCCTTGGGTTTCCCTACCTTCTTATTGGTTCTATCTTATGAATCATTTAACAAAGCCCATTTAAAAGCAGAAAGTGAAATCCTGATCCCAAAGACACCAAAGCTTCCACTAGTCTGTGATATAATACCCAGTGTTTCATCATTAAAAGATAAGTATCTGTAAAAACATGGCCATTTTAAAATGTGCACATTCTCTGGTATAGGCACTTAGTACTTCCCATACAGGTAATGGCTCTTCATATGGATGTTGACGTTTCTATGGCAATTTTTAAGGCTGCCAGTTAATGCCATCAGAGGAAGTTGTGGATCAACAGCATTTTACAGGATCAGCACTCCAGCTGTAACACTCTGGGATTTTAAGTACTATGAAAAACTTATTTGAGGTTACTCACAGAAAAAAGAAACTATATGATCAATTTATTTCACTACAAAAACATGACAGTCTACTGTCAGTAAAAATACACATCACTCTTCCGTATTTGTAGTCACGAGCCTTCCGAGCTTCCTCTTCATTTGTTTGCTTTCTCAGGCTGCAAGTAAACAACAAGGGTCAGTAAAGCCCTTCTAGCCACAGCCTTTTGGCTTTGTCCTGTTTCATTATAAAACCAAATGATCCGGAAATCCACCTGAAAATGTAGTTAAGTGATGTGAAATTTAGACACACTAACAAATTACCAGTAGGAGAACATGCTGAGTTTCAAATCATCCTGCAGTCTGAGAGACTGCTAAATTAATTAGCTGGATAGAAAACTTCAAGGAGGAGCTACTGAGACAATCCGCTGAAAGGAGGAAAGAAGGATGTTTCTTCTGAAACAATGACACTGGCGTTTTGACGCCTAATGTTCTGAAGTGTTTGCCAAGCCCTTAAAAAAAACTATCTATTAATGTCAGGCTACCACCGTCCACCTTCAGCAAATACTGAGAGCCAGTAGTAAAGGGTACGCACATAATGGCCGTGTCCCATAGAGATTCTTCCATGTTTAAGGAGCCTATTATGTCTAATAAATATCTTGACTGTTATTGACTGTTCAGCTTGCATAAAAAGACCTGATATGGTAGTCTTCCTGTAGAGAAAAAAAAAAACAAATCACAAAGATTTGTGGGCCATTTAAAAACCTATAGGGCATGAAATTGATACTGTGTGAGAAAGAGAGAAAGGAATTCCCTCATTAGGTCTTGCACAGTAGTACAAAGGCTATTGCTGTAATTTAATCTGAGTTCTTGTGATACACCATCGTAGCTCATTTATAACAGACATGCACGTGGGAAAATGCATTAAAATACTGATATTTCTTTTAATTATATTTTTTTAATGTCTTCACTTTTTTGTGTGTGCATATGTATTGTGTATGAAAGAGTAAGGGACGATTATGTAAGTAGCTGAATTAAATACCCTGAACTGAAACACTGACTCCCTGCTTCCAAATTGTGATGTATAACATAATGGCTCTCAAGCATTGTGGGCAGAATTATATTTTTACTCTGTTGTTGATGAATTTAACGGTACTGAATGCTAAGACTGCCTCTGTGGCAACAGTAGAAGCTGATGTGACAGCATTTCTTTCCAAGGTTTGTGATATAGTCGATTGGACTGTGCTTTAACTGCTGCTTAGGCTTACTAGTTTGTACAGCTGTTCCTCACCTCTGTATCTCAGTAAAGAAAGTTACTTTAATATCCAAAGTGTTGAAAAAGGGTCAAAGCACAGAACATGAAGCTCTTGGTTAGTTTTTTCTCTCCTGCACACCTAGCATATTCAGGTTGTCTACAGTCTTTGCTCTGACGTGACTTAGAGTGGATGAAAATTTTGAGTTAGGTTTTCTGGCATCGACTTTATCCTGGAAAGTACTATGAAATCAGCTGGAAAAATTATAAATGCAAACTCAGTCATCATGTCAGACAAACACATTTTCTCTGAACAGATTTTAATATTTGACTATGGTAAAATCAAGCTAAACTCATTTTGCAGTTCAGTGTCAGCCCAAGTAACACAGGGAGGTATTGCAAACCCCACAGGAGAGGGAGGAGGAATCAGAAAGGAGCAGAGATACTCCCTCATTGTCAGTCCGCCTTACTGTACGACTTGCTCTGCCTTCTTGCAGTAGTAGTGATGCACCCTTATCAAAATGTCAATTTACTGATTAAAAGCAAATAGAAATATATTCTGCAGAAGAAGTGGTGGGATGGATAAATTGTGCTGAAGTACAATTTCTGTTCCCTTAATATCACAGCACATTTATATAAATGGAAATGTTTTTTTCTTCTTAATACTAAGTTCACAATTATACTGTTTCTATCTTCTGACTGTCATTTTTCAACAAGGATCTTGCTTGAAATTGGAAAAGCATCTGGCATTATTTGGTATTCCCTCCAATCTGAGATCCACTGCTTATCCTCCTGGGTTTTCCATATTCACTGGGAATGGTGAAGTCTAGAAGGGGATAGCAGTTACAGGTAACATTTACATCTCTTCAGATCAAAACTGAATGAAGTTAATTCATTTAGAATTATAGTAGTAGTGCCTGCTAGTGTCCTCCCTCTTTCCCATCTCCTATCACCAAACCACTGTTAACACTGTTTCTCGCTCTTCACATTATTCTTGTCTCAGACTGGGGGCAATGCCTCCAGATATGTCTAGAGATAGATCAGACAAGTTGACTCTGGAAATATAATATATATTCCCTGAAAGACTGTAGAACTCAGTTTCCAATTCCATTGTTACTTTGTGTTTGAATTATTCAGCATTACTGATACACAGGGTTCCTTTTTATTAGAACTGTATATTTTATCTTTGTTCTAATAAAAAGTAACATGTACATCAAGAACCCTGAATAATTCAGTTTTACTTCATAACTCAAGAAGCTTACTCTTTTCCAAGGCATTTCTTGCCTAGGTGTTCCAGAAATCAAGCAATTCTCTTATGAACAGTTGTTCCTCTGTTGTAGAAGTGGATTTTAGCTACCACGCTGAGTGCAAAGTTCCAGAATTCGCTGTTGTATTGCCTGAGGCAACCTTGGCTCTTTCTCTGTGGGTAAAGGACAAAACAACATTTTAGTTATTCCAGAGAGTTACTGAAGTATCCACAAGGAACTGTTCAAACTTTAATTCCTCATAAAGGATCTTCTTTCAGAATTACTTTAGCTAACTATTGGCAAGAGAAATAGCATTTCTCCTCTGTCAGATGAGATCTTCATCAATGTATAATTTTTTAAGAAACATAAAGCATTTTAATTAAACTGTGAATCCATTTAAAGCCTTCTAAATGTTGTTTTTGTGTGTTTAAAAATTATTACCGATCACTTATCTAAAGATGTATTGAGATGCCCTGGAATGCATTAATGAGGCTAGAATTTTAGCATTTGCCAGAGAACTATAAAAAGACAGCTGCAAAGTGTGTTGATTTAGCAGTAGTTCTGTAGAGGTGATCTTTTGTTGTTAAAAATTAATTCTGAGGTCTCAAAACTGAGACATGAACTGTAGGCTGTGTAAATTAAAAGTTGATCATCAGTTTCCATACTTCTGTAGCAACTAAAGTATAGCAACAAAAAACCCTGTAGAAAAACCCCAATGTTGTTTTTCTTCCTTCTGTATGTATTGTTCTGCAGGGCTGTACGAGTCCTATAACTTCATGTATTCATTGCTATCATACCACTAGACACTTCTAAACTGCAATGCTAATGCTCTTCCTTGTGACCACTTTCTGTCTTGGGCCCATTTGACAATCCGCTTTTTCCACTTCTGAGGTTAGCTGCTTATTTTACCCTTTTGTTTCATTCTGTGCAGAAAAATCACCAATCTCCTACTGTTTAGAAACTCCCAGTCTCAAAATTTCTGCCTTTGGCACAATTCCAGCAGTTGCTGGTCAATTCCAGCAGAGTGTAGTTAATTTTTACAAAATGATTTTGTAGTTTATAAGTTTTCATCTTTATTTGTTTCACATTAGAGATTCTCTCTTGCATTGTGGAGTGAGAAATGGTATTAGATATTCACTGATTTTCACAGCACTTGTCTCTGTTAAACTCATGCTAGAAGAAGGAAATTCTCTTTACAGTATTTATATTTACTATACTTTAGAACCAGGCAGGACAGGTGTTTGTCCTTTCATTTATTTCCCATTTAAGCCTCTTTCAGATATCAATGATATGACTAATTGATTATCTATAGAGGAGCTTTGTCTCTTCCTGCTTAGGTAATTCCTCTCAAAAGCAAGCAACAATCTATTAAGCTAGCCAGCCCCCAGCCAGTTTACACTTTTGATGTGTTTCGTGTGACACAGATTTCTAGATTATGTACAGGCTGTGTGTAGTAGCAGCAGCACTCATTCTGTAAGGGGGTTTTTTGGTCATGTCTCATGGCTAAAATCCCTATAAATTTATAATTCTAGTGGTTTCTTCTGACAATAAATTCTTTACCTGTAAGATTACAAATCTGTGTTTTTTCTATTTCATCCCTAATCCAGAGGTGTTCTGCAGAATGCTGCCCATCTTGCAAGGTTTTCCACTGTGGTATCAGGTTGACAGGAACTGCTTCCATGTGATAGGACTGAAACTACCTTTTCATAATGAAATCAGTCTTTGAAAAGTCTTTTATTTTTGTGTTTGTTTTGCTCAGTGCGCACTAAAACTAATGTAATATGGAAACAAATCTTCCTCTGTTGATGTAGAAAATGAAGTGTTTTGCCCATGTTTCCATGGAGACAATCAGACTGCCATAAATGAACATGAAACGGCTCTTAGTTCTGCAGAATTTAGCTGTTTTGAAATCATTACAAGTCATTCACAGGGGCCCTTTGCTTGTGTTCTGTGATGCCTTCCAAGAGTCCCAGGGTGATTTCTAGACGGTAAGTATTACTATCCCCATTTTAAGTGCTGAAAAAGAGAGGGAGGCATAGAGTGACTAACTCATTTATCCCAAGTCACAAAAAAGGCAATGATAGAAGAAGACAACGTAAGGGTGTCCTTTCCTTCCTGCCCCATTGACTAGGACAGCCAGTGCCCATGTGCTAAGATGCTAAGAATGCTAAGAACAAGTGTAAAGTTGGTAATTCTTCCATGGCATACTGTTTCAAAAAATGTTATCCATATTGCACCTAAGCATAAAATGAGCTCCTATATTTTATACTCAATAGCTGATAATGTTTGGAGCCAACTTCTGTTTCATTTATCCTAGCAAATAAACAAAGGAACGTAATGGAAAAAGTAGAGGTTTTCTTATTTCCAGGGCTGACTGTCTTATCTAGTTTAACATTTAAATACGAGCATGTAGAGATACGCAGGGTGCCTGGCTGGGAATTGCTGTAACTGTTACAACATTGACATTCAGTCTGTCGACAAATAGAGCAAACTCGTCAGCCTTTCAGAGAATTCATATCCAGAATTTTTATTGCTTGCCTAGCTCTCTACAATGCTGTGTTAGAAAAGAATTGTAATTGTGCACACTGGAATACTGATTTGTAAAAACAGCTGTTTGGTCCTTATTTTTTGCTATTTGCTGACGGAATCAGTAATAACAGTGATGCACTTTTGCTTCTGCATTACCTCTAAAAAATAAGCATTAAAAGATACATTTGTTATTCATGTTTTCAAATGAAATTTAATGACATAAAATATCTATTGAAGAATAATAAAATTTGATTGGTAAGAGATTTTTCTCTACAAAAACTACAGAGGAGTTCTGTTTTGTTTCAATTTTATTTTTTTCTACTCATAGTTCAGAGTATTACACATTATAGTTTTTAATCAAAGTCAGGAAAGGCTTCAGTATCTCTCAAACTTGCTATCTGAATTAAATAGTGGTAATTTTTTTCCCATTATATTATTGCTTCAGTTAAACTATAAATTACTACAGCTTCAGAAGTATTACAGAAGTGTTTCATGACATATGATGCAACTTCTCTCCAAGCAAATCAAAATACCTGTTTGTATTCATCTGAAATAGGAAAAGTGTATCTTTAATTATGCATTAATAATTTAAAATATTATTTTCTGAAGAAGGTATAATCTGTTTTGTTTTCATTGGCTTTGGAGCAAAATAATTTGTATTAAATGAAATCCCACTAAATAAATGATAATTAATTCCAGTGTAACAGAAAGCAGAAATAGTCTAGGTCAGTTCACAGGAAAAATTATATCCGGGATTTCAAAATTACCATAGGATTGTCAAGCCCAAACATTCAGAAATCTCAAAGTAATCTTAAATATACTTTCTTTTTTTTTATAATAATTTGGAGTCTTTTGTATGGCTTTGATTTTTTAAAATCTTTGTAGTTTATATCTTCAGTATTTCCCCAGCAGCAATGAGAATAAAATCTTACTGGCTTTTGGAGAGAAAAACAAAGTTCTGTTCTGATACTAGGAGTTGCAGATTTAAGGGAATCAGCAGGTATCGCAGGACCCAAGTTCAGCCACAGATAGGGAAAATGCAGCCTCAGCTTCTTAAAAAACTAAAATCTGACTTACAGTCATTTCACAAGATGTTATCAGCTAGCCAGTTCTACCCGTGTGGAGATCCAAGTGCTTTCTCTGTCTTTTCCTCGCGCTCATTTGCTAGAAAATTGAGCTTGCAGGTCTGTGGCAGCACATTTCATTCCAGAAGAGGTATGGCTGGGGCTGGGAGCACCCAGGGGACGGGGAGGTGGTGTCAGGAATGGCTCTCCTGCAGAAAGAGCCGGGCCTGCTTTGGCAGAGCAGTGAAAAGCTGGTAGGGTGGAGATCATTTGGAGCATCAGGATGCCTGGGCTTAGAGACGCTTGACTGCGTTGGTATGGGGTACCTTTGAAAAGCAAGCAGAGAGCTGAGGCTGACCAAAGGAAACAGTCATGTTTTTAGCTCTGCTCCTCTGCTGAGGATCTGTGAAGACAGATACTGCGGAACCGGGTCCTCCCTGCAAGGCAGAAGCAGAGGTGTCTTCATTTTCTCACGTTCCACCAACTAAAGATTAGAGCAGTCTTTTGAAGCGCTCTACTTCCATCCCAGGAAGCTTGAAGCTGGATCACCCCAGGGGTTTGAGGGACTCTAAAAGAGAAACTGTAGAGCTGCTGTCATTAAACATATGCCAAAGCCCTGTGAGTCCTGGAGAATGGGGTTATTTTTGTACCCTCGGTACTTCTTGGAATTAATAATTGAATGGAACATCTGACCAATGTCCTTCTGTCTGTAGGTTTCTTAGGTCTGTTTTGCCTTCAGCTTCCCAGGATATGCAGAAACACACCCTGGGGTATGACATGTAGAAGCACAAATTATCACATAGTGGAAGTGCTTGGAATTTAAAGCATTATGGCACCGGTGCCAGATCATACTTTATTGAACCAATGCGAGTGTTCTGTACTTGCGTGTTGGTTGAACCTCTGTCTTGCAGGTAGGAGAGTTGTTTGTGAAAAGTGCGCCTGGTGCTAGCAGAAAAACACAGCAAGTACGTAGCTGGATTTGACAGATTCTTTTTTCCGGTGGAAGTTTGTTTTTTCAGAATGAAAAGAAGGTGTTAAAAAGATAAATGTATTAGCTAAACATACCTAAGTATATGAAATATTTAAAACCTGCCCCATTGTAGGGAAGTACTTGAGATACATTTGCAGTATATTGAAATATAAATCATAACGATTCATTGTCAGAAATCGAACCGGGAGCTTCTCTTTTATGACTCTCTAGCAAATCAGCTTTGGTCTTGTACATGTCTCTTTACTAGTTGCTCGCCAAATACCTACGTTGATGGTTGTGACTGATTATCACATCCACCAATGGAAGCACATTTCCTAACTTACAATCCTATCTTTTTTTTCCTTTTCTTCACTTATTTTCACTGCATCAGATTTCTGTATATTTGTCAAGCAAATTCATTTAAATACTCGGGTTCTTATCCTTCGCTTCGGAAAGGAAATCTGTAGAGTCCTTTGAAGCATCTTTTGCTTTGGATGGCCCTCAGCAATGTCAAAAGCAATTATATGTCAGTTATGTGAAATGATTTTTGAAAGTGCCTGTAAAAATTAAAATAGATGTTTCTGTGCACTGTACCAACGTCTTCAGCCACTCAAATGTTAGAGTGCTCCAAAACAAAACTATACAAAAATACTACACAGTGATGGAATAAATGCTGACAGTTTGAGATGTTACTGTTTAACTGCCTTGAGAAATTCCATTTACTGAAAATAATTCACATACATGTTTGAAACATTCAGGCCTACAGTAATTAATTTTCAGCCGAATTGATTTCTGTATGCAAATTGCTCTGAGTAATTATGCAGAGAGGGAGCATGCGAGAGAGAAAGAGAGACTTAAATATCTGAGCTTGTTAATCGAAGACATGTTCTCCCCTAGACTTGGGGGAGGGCTAACACCAATTTTCTCCCTAATGAAGCAGAATGATTTATGCCAAGATTTGCAGAAGCAGAATAAAAAACATTGGTAATTATTTGCAATTGATATGGGGGGGGGGGGTAATCTGTTATTAAATAACAATTTTTAAAACGAGAATTATTAACAATACCAGCTCTGAGAAGAAATGTTACACTCGGCTCCAATAAACAACATAGTCTTAGCCACTCAATGTAGCCACTTACCAGCCTGTAAAATAAGAAAATCTGGGGAAGGAGTGTAGGCAGAAACCTTCTGAATGGCTATAAAAGCCTGGAAGTCCATCCCAGGCTTACTTGGGTGTCTTGGTCATACAAGGGCGATGGGGTAGTCCCATTGCACTTGGATTAAGATCCACCTACAGTCTAACCTCAGCACATGGGTTGGTTGGAGTTTACCACTGGACCATTGAAAACTATCATGTTTTCACAGAGAAGCAGAGCAACGTTCACTTGAGTGCTCTTTAAGTTAATATGTATGGGCATGTTCACCTTAAGAAAAAAAAGCATAAATTCATCATCTACTTTAAAGCTGAGTAGAAGCTCTAATTCTGGGGGGAAGTCTATGGTTTACTTCGAAAATCTGAAACTGGTTTTAGCCATCATGTGTTAGCCATCATGTGTTGAAAACATGCCCTTTCCCTAGCAAAACTCAAGGGCAAAGTTTGTAGAGACTTTCATTAATACATGTTTAAGCTGGCTGCGTGGCTTCTTACACGTTTGCTATACAATGGTTTTCATGGAAGTACATAGTAAAATTCCTCCAAGTCACTACTTAGCTGCTTTGATCACACTTTCTCTTTGGCTGTCGCTATGCTGTAAGTGGAGACAAGATGCTAATTTGAAATGTTGCCTCTTAGATCTGAAGTTTGACATGAGCTGCCATTTGAGCTTCATGCTGAGTGGGGAGGAAGCCAGGTGAGGAGTCAGCCTTCCGCCCCTGCCTGCCCAGACCAGCTTGCGTTCACAGCTATCTCATTCCCACGCCCTAGCTGCTGGCTTGTACGGCCAGGAGCTCTGCTTTCCTTCTCATGCTTGCTTGTGGAGTATTGCTGGAATCAAGTAATACATAATAATATTGAAATGCACACCTATAATGTAACGCATCATTTAATGGAGAGGCTTTGTATTTTTATCAATCTCTTTTGTCTTAAAATATGCGCTAGGATCTCTGCATCGAAGACAGCAGGTCCCATTTTCCAGTTCATCATACCTTTCTCAACAGATGTTGTTCTTTTCTCATATAGTCAGAACAGTTCCAAGGGGATTGCATAAAAGCAACTGCTCTTGACATTTCATTATGCAGAAGTATTTTTGTCATTGAGTGATCATAGTACTTATTGTCAGGCAATTTTGAAAACAAAAAACCCAATATTTACATAATGCCGTTTCTTTTTGATTGTGTAGTTTGTTTCAGCTCCACTAAACAGCTATGAGTTTGAAATTACTCTCTTCCCCCAAACGAATGGTCATAAAAACAGAATCAAGCTCATAAATCTTTCTGTGAACTAGTTGTACGGTTTCTGCAGGATTACACATCCATTGCTGCAAGACATTGAAAGTATTTATTTGTTATCACCCTTTTAAAGTCAAATGTGTGAAAAATAAATTTACTCTGTTGTGATTAACACAATGACCCACAGCTGCAGCGTATAGAGCTGCAATCTTATAGAGCAACTTCTCCCTGTACTGCCCTTGTCTGAACTAAGGAGGTTCCTGCAAGTCATAAGTCTTCTTTTATAGTGGTAATATATAAAAACATGAAATGTAATAGAAACGTATCTCCAACACTGTTGTTAGGTCTTTGTCCAACACTGATTTATACTGCAAACACAGCCTCTGGTGAATGGTGCAGGGAGGGGAGAGCAAAGTGTGTACAGTTCATAAGCAAACATTCTCTGGTGTGCTTTGTGGAGCTGCGAGGGAAAGGGATTTGGGGTGCAATTGGTGTTTGTAATCCTTTTTGATATTGGAAAGAGATGTCAATATACCATTAGGAGGTTGTTCATGGTCTGATGCAATCCCTGGTGTTTATTGTTTACCAATTATTCTGGTATCTCTGTGAGATAACCGCAGAAGTTTAATAGTTTTAAGAGGGTATTTAGGTTGCTATGTATAATAAAAGCTTGACCAAAAAAAAGGAGTGCAAGTGTTTTGTCTCTTGGTGACAGGAACCCTGATTCTGCACCTCTATTTTGTATAAAAAGCCCTAGCACAGGTTTTGGGTCACTGCGTACATATGAAAGCCTTTCCCCTTTGCAGTGCAATCAGCTGACCTGTAGAGTAGAATTTTCCTACAAAAATGTTGTGGCCAATGAAGCAGAAACTTTAGCCCATCTAAACACTTCTTCACTTGTGCTCTGCCACACAGGAAGAGACTTCACAGCCCACAGTACCAGGACAGCTGGCCAGAAAACAAATGTCAGCAGCAGAAACATCTAGGTGTTAAGTGAGGAAGAGTAAGACTTTTGAGCGAAGATAAAAAGCCAGAAATTCTAAATTTTTCCAAGATAAAAAACTTCTGAAAATGATTGCACTGAGAGATGTGCAGTACTGTATTTCTCTGTATTTCAGACAGCTTTCTCCTGGGATGGATACCTCCCTTGGAGACCAAGTGTGCAGGGATTTGAACAACATGGGAAAAGCTCAGGACAGGAAACTATGAAGCCTGGACTCAAAAAAAGATAGGCAGGGTGACTGAGGTGGGTTTTCATCAAAGAATTTACATTCATGTGAAACCTTTCATTCCAATTCTGGCTGGACAGGTATCCTCTCCAAAAATTTTGGACCAATCCTCAGCCACTATGAGCTCAGATTAAGTAACATCAATTTCACCTTCAGTCTCAGTCTAAGGAAAAAGTAGAAAAATGTTCACATATTAAAACCAGGCTTGAGGTATTTTTGTTATTACTGTGCAGACAGACCTGAGTAACTATGTGCAGACTCTTTGACATAGAAAAGGGATGGCTGTAGTTTTCCTTTCAAGCTGATAAAATAACATCTTTAAAATAAAAACCTTCAAATTTTTGCTCACTTCTCTTCCCACTTTCATTTATTTATTTGTACTTTTGGTTCTTCATTTTCAAGATTTCATACTCATTGCTTTAGGGCAGAAAGAACTGTGATGACAAATATGGTTGTTATGTTTCATCTTATTCCCAAGGGTCTTTTCTTCTGCAGATGATGAGCATCTGCTCCTAGTCATGTAGAAATCTGATTAACAAAGCATGATCTTTGATTAGCATATTTCAGAAATTGTTTCTTATTATGAGCTCTCCTTAGGGCTTGTGTTGCTTAGCAGTAGAACAACCTTCCAAACTTATTTAACATGTTGAGGAACTTTGCAGACATATAAATCCCTATTTTGACCCTTTATGTTCATATGGATCATGCATTGTGCAGAAGTGGAAAAAAACCTCAAGAAATAATAATCTGCATCATGGGGTTTTTTGCTGTCTTCTGAAAAAGCCCACAGTTTTGCTTGTATTTAATAAACTTCCTGCTACTGTTTTGAACTGTATGCAAAGGCTGTTTGTAATGAATAATAAATGATGCTTCTATAGTGTGTTCCATTTAAGGATCTTCATAAGCTTTTCCACGATGAATGAAATAATTAATCCAACACATAGGTGGGGAAAAGCTTTATTTATTATTATTGCCAGCATTATTATTCTTTTCAGATTTTAGAAGCAAGACACTGAGGTAGAGAGAAGTTGAGGCCTGATTTAAAAGGAAATAGTGACCGGGATTTCCAACCACATCTTTTCCCATTCCTTTGCTTCAAACTGATGACCATTCAACAATATTTTTCTTTTTCAATAGACAATTTTTTAATTGCAAAATATTTGAAAGTTTTGTTTCTTTTAACAATAATATATTGTGTGATGCTATTTCAGAAGGTACATACTTCAGAAGTGCATGCATTTTTATTGCCTTAGAAGACCTAAGGAGTTCCTGAAGTGGATATAATTCTTCAATTAGAGTAAATTTTACTGTGAAAAAATGCTAAGTATTGAAACTGTGCATGATGTCACAAAGACCATGGGGGCCTACAGCTTGCTTCTCTTATTCATGACAAACTAATATTGACTTGCAAGGCTAAACCCACATCCCTACTTATGCAGGCTCTAGCTGATAGAAAACTATGCGCGCAAGGCCAGAGTGCTCTCCAGCAGCCCAGCAAGGTTGGCAGCTATTAGCCCTGGGCTCCTAGCCAGTTTGCACAATGGTTTCTGTTGATGCAGCGTTTTGCATCAAGGATGTGTCACCAGCAAAAGCAGACAACGTGCATGAGCTCCAGTAAAAGAGCAAGGCCAGCTGCAAGCATGCAAAAGTTCTGGTCATTAAATTTTTTTGTGTGGATATGACCTTTGAATTACATCAGCCCACTGAACCTATGATCTGGTGACCGTTCATGCTCCAAGTGGTGCTTACTTATTGAAGGCTTTGCAGAAGGAGGGTGTGTTACTCTGTTTTGCAGTTTAAGAACTTCTACGTAGACAGATAGGTAAGGAAATTGTGGCTTGCCATTTCAATCCCTGTCAAATATCTACCTCAGTCTTTAACTCAGTCTCCGGTGAGAGCAAAGTAAGAGGATTAAGAATGTGTATCTCACCCGCTGTGTTCTGGGAATTTAAGGAGCAGGGGATGGGCTACTTCTCATGTGCATGTTAGTCTGACTTGGAAAAGACACCAAGAGGCAACAGCAAAACACCCCTGAAGGGCCTTTTCAGCCTTTGGTCTTTTCAGTGGGACAGACCCTGGCCCCTCAAACACTGCCTATATATTTTCCTAATGGCAACTCATTGGATGTTGATGCCTTGTTGTTTATGGTGCAGGAAACAGATGGTCTTTTCTCCTTCCTTGCTCACTTCACCTTTTCTATCAGTTTTAATGGCTTTAAAAGAAAATGCTTTTAACACTTCTGGTTTGATTTTACGATTTCCCCGTGTCTTGCACCAAAGGCATTCCACTAAATACATACGCACTAGTGAAGCTCAATTGCCCATCACAAATGTGTAATGGGTGTTAATGTGGTAAGAGCTTGTAGCTATGGCTGTTTAAACCAACACCGAACAGCTGCAGCACTTTAGCACTGCAGGAAAACAGAAGAATCCTCTGCTTGTTGAAAGTACATTTGCTGCCATATAAAGAAATTTGGTACATAGCAAACTGAAACTTCTTGTACTTCAAATAGTATCCTTTAAAAGTTTCTCTGATCATTCAGTAAAAGTGGGAAGCTCAGTTATAATGTGCGATAAGAGTTTTATACAGTCCCCAAAATGAAACTAGGAGTTGCCCATTTCCACGAGTGGCCCATTACGTGGGGAGGGAGGGGAGAGGTAAAATGGGATTTGAGGGTACATTGAAGAGGCATAGAAAGTCAAATCTATGGCAAAATAATGTCCAAAAAAAAGCTTATCTAAAAATCACTTCTTAAAGGTGAAATTTCTCTGTATGGCTGTGACTTCCCTTCTTCTGAAGTATTCATATAACCATTTTTTGAATATTTGTAATTCATGCTGGCAGATACGTTGTATTGCTGATCTTTAGAAGCATCCTTTTGTAAGAGAACGAATTTAGATAGATAGCTTTTCAAATGGGACTTGATTGCAGAAAAGTATTTATAAAAGATTTTCCCAGGTGGGATCAGTGCTCTAATTGGAGTGGTATCCAGCATAGCACTGTATCGCTCCTCTTTTTTTTATTTCCAAGATTACCAAATCACCACTCATTTAAGGAAGCATTCTATAGAAACTTGGCAGGAGCAGACAGACTTGCACACTGGCAGGACAGCAAATACTGTCTGCCTCTGCTGAGCTTCTGTAGGGACCAGGAGGCTGCTCCGGCACCCGCGCCAGTGCCTAATGCACCAGCATCTTCTTGCCTCTGTGAAGGAGCAGCTCCTGCCTCAACTAAGATCAGACCCTCGCTCACTTTGGGTGCTAAACAGGATGATCCCAACCCAAATCCTAATTTTACCACATCAGGCCTCTGATATATGCTTAATATCTTCATTTATTTGAGAAGAGGGGAAAGGTATGTGCAGTTCTAGTAAAACCTAGTGTAAAGTGCCATGTGCTAATTTCTTCATTTAGTGTTAGGAGACATATTTGTGTATAGAGAAAAAACATGAAGGGGCTTTTCAGACTCTCACTGCTCCTTTCTGAGTGTGTTTGGGGAAAATGGTTCATTGCAAGCTAAATGAGGATCTTTGCAGGAGCCTCCTGTTAGAATATTGGCAGTGTATCACTGTGCCATTTCGGTCTCTGAGTGCCCTTTTCAGATAAGCAGGGCATGTGTGTGTGTGTGTGTGTGTGCGCGCGCGCGCACACGTGTGTGCACATGTGTGTTAATCCTTGTGTCCTGGCTAAATGCCAATTTTGATGCTTACTTTCTGTCTGCAGGCCTTTAAGTGTATTTGCATCATCATTACGGTACAGCATTATTCACTCCTTTGAGTCCACTATTGTGCTGCCTTGCAGTACGCTGTCATAGAGTGGCAGATTTTAACGAGAGGATTGGGAAATGGGTATGTTCAGGAGGAAGGTTCATGGGATCTTTCCTAATCAAAACTGTAAAGAAGGTACCAGAGGGTAAACCCTAGTACCTTGCACTTTCCAATGCAGGATTGCATGTCACTTTTGCACATTTTCCAGACTCCTGACTAGCTGCAGTACCTCAAGTCATCCATCGCATTAGAGGGAGAGAAGCTCCCTTTACTACTGCCATGTCCTTTTCTCCAGCAGCTTAAGAACTGTTGAGAGAAAGATTGACCACTGTGTTATTCATCCTGGGCCTGACTGAAGTACTGAAGATACGTTTCGGGGCTATGTGTCCCTGTCTGTCCCCCGGTCCCATCAGGCTCCTGTTAGGCTGCTGGAGAGAAGGACAAAGCGGCAGTGATCACTCCACAGGGAACCACAACCTCAGACCAAAGCAGGGATGCCAGCACCAAGAGGGGAACATTGGATAGTGTTGGAAGGAGAACAAAGAGTGTAAGGACTGACTTTAGAGGAAGAAATTTCTCTGGGGAGCATTAGCAGGGACAACAGCTTGGGCATATTTGCTCTGAGGTAGCAACTCATCATGCCTTCTAATCCCACTTCTGACAGCACTGCTCGTGACGTAAGCTGTTGCATAAAAGCCCAGGATTATTTTATTGTTATTACTGCTCTTCTACTTAAGCATTTTAAGTACAGGAGATGCTTATCTGTAAAAATTAGAAATAACTTCTAGAAAATAATATGCCTGTTATACATAGTATCTGTGAAACTAAATTTAGTAGCACTCTGCAATATGTCAGTTATTAGACAGCTTCTAAAATACCAGTTATTTTGTTACTTGTGAGTGTATTTCATTCCACCATAACTTTTCTATGAAATAAACAGCATGATATAGATTATTATACCAGAACTTCACCCCAAAGTATCATGTCTAGTATTAATGTGAATGCCAAGTTAGACTCAGATCACTGTTCAATAATCAGTCTTTAAGCTCTCCATCTATCTTTCTACTTAAACATCTCTATTTAACATGCAGTCTGAAAACAACGGCACATACTCTAAAATGGCAAAGTATTTATTCACTCAGATGTGGGAGTGTTCATTCTAACCAGTTGTCATCTGTCAACCAAGAGATAACTTTATATGCATTTCTCACTTTCTTTTTTAATATGTCTGGTTTTTTATAGCCCTTGATCCATCCAAAGATCCATGTTTGAAGGTGAAGTGCAGCCCACATAAAGTGTGTGTCACTCATGACTATGAAACTGCTATTTGTGTAAGCCGCAAGCAGCTGGTACACAGGTAAGGAAACTTTAAGTTGTTTGAGGTTTTTGTGTCTTCACAGGCATACGGTATGATGAGAAGAAATAAAATGAGAAAACTCCAAAATGGACATGAAAAAACATAATTTTAAAACATTCCTTTAAAGTTTAATTTGCATTTTTTTCCAAAACCAAACGGAAGTCTTATTATTTATAACTGAGGCTATTCCAAAAAGATGAACTGGAACATGGTGCACCATGTAGTCTGGAGTACAGAATGCTCTCCCAATTCTGGGAGTGGTTTTCTCCTCCCAGAGAGCAGTAACTACACATATGTTAAAATCTGAAAACCTGGAATATGAAAACATTGTGTCAGAGACATCTACAGTTCCCATAACTTAATTAGAAGCAATTAAAAAATATTAATAAAGGGCTTTTTTTTAAATATATCAAACTTCTGCTTAAATTTAGTAAAGAACTGAAAAATGTTGGTGGAACTTTGTAGAGCATCTCCCTGGTAAGTCACGTAAGTACAGAAATCTCCAGATCTGATGGCTGAATGACTGAATTAAGAGCAAATAAAATAGCTAATATGTTAAAAGCTTTGGCCAAGATGTTCAAATTAGACTACAGAACTTCACTGAAAGAAGCTATGAATAAACAAAGAAAAGCCTCCTTGAGAATAGGTTGAAATATGCTATGAACAATCAAGAATGAAGAAATTTATAAACAAATTTAGAGAAAACAAACTAACATTGCCCCATTTTGGAAGCAGAACAAGTAGAACTGGTAAGGAAACTGGTCTCAAGTATCTCCAGAGGCTCTCTGAGTCAAGACCCGGAATAAAACTGAAGAAATAAGCCCCTCCACTTGCCAACAGATGTCAAACAAAACTGTACTGCTGTAGTGGGCAACTTGGAATGGTTGGTCTGTACTTTAAGAAAAATACGTTGTCTTGCTTTCATTACATTTGAGTGATAAATGTGGGGACTGGTCTCCAATTTCTTTCCCTATTTAGTAGTGAAGCAAAAATTCACCTGTAACAACTCAGGTCCCTAAATGTCATTGTCAGCTGAGATTGTAGTTCCACAACTGTTTAAGCCAAACTAAATTTAGGATGATCTGATTCCCAGGTACTAGTACTACATCTCATCTTACCTCACTGCTACCTGCCTGAGGAAGCTAATACAGTAAAAAAAAAAAAATTGCATTTGATTTATAATACAAAGTTAATGGTGTAATGTGCATGAGGCATTATGTTTAATCTTTGGTTTTCAATGTGGAATGAACCCTGGAAGGATGTTAGGAGTGTGTCTATGTGCAGTGCTTACATTCTAATGACATTTTTGGCATTATGTAGCTTAAATTTTCTAGTTAGGATGGATTTAAAGCGCTTACATTATATAGTAGTCCATATGATATATAGACATAGATGTTAAGCCAAATGCTTTCTGAGCTATTTCCAGTATTTAATGTCCCAAAAGTGGTCAAAATGATACAGAGTAATGGTATAGAGGAGGAGCTGAATATCCTTTTTTTTCCAGAAACCAGGCTGTGTTTCATGTGATCTCTCTCTGATTTCTCCACTGCCTGCAGCTATTTCAGCTAACCTTTGAGGAGCACTGTGACTATGGAGATGAATAGAAAAGTATTGAAAACTTACTTTGAAAATTCTCCAAACAATTTCCAGCAAGTTTTGTAATGCTGAAAGAACTACTGCTGATGTGTGATAGTGGCACATATGTCCCCAAAGTGTTTTTATTCTCAAAATATCCGGCTACCCTTGCCTCAGAGGGTTGACATGTCAATGAGGAAAGTAACTAGGCCAAATTGTCTGCTGATTTGAATCTGTGGAGTGACACCACTAAAGATTTTCATCTTTAGTCCCACAACATTCTGTTCTTTTTTCTGTGCCTGACCTAAATACTCCAGTCATATTTAAGGGTGTGTTAATCAGGAGTAAATGCATTACAAGAGGTGGAGTTGCACCTATTTAAAAGTAGGAAGAGCCTGAATATATTAGCGTGGTCATATGTGTAGTAAGAACCGTCAAATAACAGAGCACCATTGTGATTGCTTTGCACATCCACAGTGATTTTGGGTGTGCTCAGAAGGATTTTCCATTTTATGCATCATTATCAACTTGCTGTAGTGGCTTTACAAAGCATGTAGGCTCAGCAAAAAGTAATCAGGAGAGCAACATCTTGTGTTATTGCTGAGGTTTCCAGACAGAGCTGCACTGATTTGCATCACCTGATTAACTGGCCTACTGAAGAGTTGCAGCACAAGGAAACTGTATTTTTCCAGGCATAGTGTAGCTAACTTTGAAATCACCAGTGACAACACATTGCCATTGCCGTTTCATTTCCTTTGTGCTGGAATGCACACTTTTTAAACCACTGCAAGAATACAATAACAGCGTATAAAATTGAGTTAAATGGAAACTTGTTATTTTATATTTACTCAGACCCTGGCTCCCTGATGGCTAACTCATCCTGTAAAGCTTTCAGTCTCATGCCTTTAGAGTAACTCTCACATCTGGCACCACGGCTGCCACATATTTCAGAGTGCTGTGGCTTTGATCCTGCCCATGGTGATCTGCTGGATGTGGGATCCCCTGACAGGGCGCACGGGCTGGGTCCATGGGACAGCAGCTCACGGTGCTGCTCGGTTTGGTTGGGGGTTACCCCAGGGGTGCCAAAGGAGCCTGCTAGAAGTCCCGTGCCCCAGGGGCAGCCTGGCAGCCTGACCCCTCCTGGGCAGCCTCCTCCTTCCTTCCCTCTTCCTCCTTCCCTCCCCTCCACAGTCACCTGGTGAGCAGCCCTTGGTCTTGAAAATACGGGAGAAGATGTCTGAGAGGTGTTTCAGGCAGATAACAGCGTTTTGTCAGCACATCCTCTAAGGCGTTTACAGTACAAATTGGACAGGGCATTAAGAGAAAAGGCAAGACTGAGCAGTGATTGAAGAGAGTGTAAAAGATAAATTTGAAGGTGCCTTCTTATATGCTTAATAGTCCTTGGACTAATGATGGAGCCTTATGAAATCTTTTGTGTGGCTTGAAACGCCTTTCAATTTGGACATGATCTATGAGGAAGGTTCATTATTAGTTCGGTTTTGCATGAAATGCAGTAGTTAATATCTCTCAAAGATTACTCATACATTTACAGTCCTGGAAAACTTCATGCCATTTGTCTCTTCTGGTGTTGCTAGTGAAGCTGGTAGGAAGGAAAGATGTCACTCGTGGGCTTTTCTGAAAAGAACAGAATTAGAAAAGACGATTGATGAAAAAATAATGGGCATATTAACATGTCCAGGGTTTACACCTTTGTTCAGTCCATTTAACTGGCGATCACCAATTAGTTCATCACTGCAGTGTATGTCACTCACAAAGGTAATCATGCAACCTCTCTGCTTCTCTGCTGTGACTTAGAAATCCAGCTATTTACTCAGTATTTCTTCAGTACTTTTGAGGCTACTGTTGCTGACAAAAAAGGCCACTACTGAGTTCCTCACAAATGTTTTTTTTAAGATCTAGACAAGCTCCCAGATCATAGAATCATAGAATGGTTTGGGTTGGAGGGGACCTTAAAGATCATCTAGTTCCAG
>JANHGO010000045.1:21232835-21339371 GCA_024606505.1 Aquila spilogaster | reverse complement strand
CCTCTGGACCCACTCCAACAGGTCCATGTCCTGCTGAAGTTGGGGCCCCAGAGCTGAACGCAGTACTGCAGGGGGGGGTCTCCCGAGAGCCGAGTAGAGGGGGAGAATCCCCTCCCTCGACCTGCTGGTCACGCTGCTTTTGATGCAGCCCAAGATACGGTTGGCTTTCTGGGCTGCAAACGCACATTGGTGGGTCATGTTGAGCTTCTCATCAATCAACACCCCCAAGTCCTTCTCCTCAGGGCTGCTCTCAATCCACTCATCGCCCAGCCTGTATTTGTGCTTACACATCAAAAGCTTGGTCTGACCAATGTGGCAGTGTTGGCAACTACACTTAGCCACATTGAGCAGTCAATTCTCCCTCTTTCTTTACAAATCCTGCAGTTGATACACCATTTCTGGTTAGGAAGGACTCTGTTGAAAACAAGTCCAGTAAAACATCCCCATATGTGAAACTGAGCATTTTCACACCAGTGCTATTCTATGTGCTATTTGTATTTGTGCTTTAAATTGTATCCAAAAGGGAATTCATGAATGAAGAAAATTAATAATTGCAAGAATGTCAGTGACCCACCTGCTTTCAAGAACTGCTTGGGAGCATTACAGAAAAATCTTTAACCACAGCAAATGCACTTCTAGGGATTTACTGAAAAATCGTGCACATAAGCAAGGATTTTAAACAGCGCTGTTCCTCAATGGCTATGTATTAGATCATTACCTTTTAAAATGCACTAAGTATAGGGCCTATAAACCTTAAGCTTGTTGTTTTGCTCTCTTCTCTGACTCATGCATGTCAGTATTTTCTCTTGCTTGCTTTGCTGCTAAATGCTAGTGAGGGCTGGCAAAACACCAAGGACTCCTTTGGGGTAATATCTTCCTGTGCCCAAAACCTGACTCCCATATTCTCAGTGGCCTGACGGATGTGAGGGAGGACTTGTTTCTAAGCTCATGATGTTTAATTCTGCATGATTTATGTGGTAATATTTATCAAAGCCTGAATACGTGAGCAACCTATATGAGGTGGTGTAACAGACCCAAACCTGGGAGGTGATTAATTATCTTTGGATCTACTAATAACATCAGTTTGTTCCCCAGTTAGCCTTGCTGTGCTCACAGCTTTTTTCTATTGTTCATTTTCATGCTGATTCAGAAAATAATTGTTGTTCTTTTTTGTATTAAGTACCATTCAGGAAAAAAAAGCATATCCCAAAGGGAACTTTACAAAAGAACATTGTTCAGCTTCCTGTTGGTGTATTTATCAGTGTTAATTTTATGTGCTTTACTTGTATGTATTTTCTTGAATGGGCTACCACAAGCAGCAAGATGGGAGAACCCAGACAATAATAGGGCAAGACCACTGGGTAGTTTATTCATTTTCTTGTCTTTCTCCATGGAGACTATCCAAGTAGTTTTTCTAGTAAGCTTTTATTACTTCAGAATGTTTCCAAAGTAAAGTGTCAGTATTTCTAACTTCTCTGCAAATCCCTACTTTTCTTTCAGTTTGTGCTAAAATGAAGAGGGAGGGGATGTGACTCCCTAATAGGGTGAATTCTCCCCCTTTTCACTGCAGCCTTGATGCTTTCTTGTAAGCTGGCAGGTGCAAGAGAGGCAAAATTATGCAGGAAATTTGAAAAATCTGCTGTAAAAATACTGTTCTTTCAATTATTATTTAATCTTAGCTGAGGAAAAATGCAGTTGTTTTCAACGGTGCTGCAGTGGAACACAGTTTGTTCATCCATCCTGGGTAGGCAGCATGCCAAAAAATGTGTTCTGGGACACTGAGGCCTTCCTAGAGTAACAGGCTTCCATAACTTTAATGGTGAGATGTGGGACTCCACTCAATAATTCAGGATAATACAGCTCTATAATAAAATCATTATGAAGATTAAATTGTTAATGCATGCACTGGATGCAGAAAACATAAATATCAAAATTATTTTTCACATCCCCAGAGTTTCTTCTAAGTTCTGGGATGAATTCACAGTTATGAGTTAATTTTTACTGCAGATTTGTTTATGGGCACCAAATGAATTCTTTTGTTGATTAACATTTTCAGAATTAAGGGAAGAAAACTGCCTAGTTCAGAGCAAAAAGAAAATCTTTTGACAGTTGTTTTAGAAAAAAATAAAGCCATTTCAAATTTGTTGGATTTTTTTTTTCCAAGTAACAATACAACAATATTTACATCTCTCTGCAAACTGTTTTGGAGTCACTAAATGTGATTTTCCCTGCAAACAAGAAAGTTTTCATGTGAAACATTTTATCCACCTCTAATGCTGAGCATTGATTTCTCTAATCTACTGGCATAGATTTTTGCTTCAGAAGAAAGAGCGTTGAAATATTTGATTAAACACACACTCACAAAAAACAACAGATTGCATTAGGTTTTTTTCAAACAGATATATTGTACTGGGGAAATTGCCAAAATTTAGGCTTATTATTCCCAAGGGTACCTCTGACAGAATCTTGGAGAATTATTTTAATCTTCTGTGAATGAAAGCTCTAGACATGAACAAGATGGAGTAAATGGCTTTTTTTTGGTAATTTGTAAACTATAATGCATTACTCTGTAAAGACTATTATTCTTTCTAATATCTAATCACTCATGGTACATTGCACAGTTTAACTGTAGCTCATGCTGTTTGTCCAGAAAAATAAATGAGAATCCCGGAAAATCAAAAGAGCGAGGGGCCTTTGAGGTCACAGCCAAGTAAAGCACATAATGTGATGTGCAAGTGGTGTGCAAGAGATGTGTGCAAGTCCTTAGAGAAAACGTGAAAGCTTTTAGAAGTATTTCATTTCTGGACTGCCTGACAACAAAGGCATGCCTCTGCTACAGTGCAAAAGCTTTGGGTTTTGCAGCGGACAAGTAATAGACGTGTGGAAATCAGGAATGTTTGTTTTTCTTATGTGGGCTATGTTGCCTTGTAGTAAGACAGAGAGCACATGGTATGATGTGCCATCAATCTACAAGTGCTCAAGGGGACCACTGAATATTAAGAGAGAACAGCATAAGAGTCTGGCACTATCCTTTATTCCCCATTACAGTTATTTTTAAAATTTTGATTATGAAAATTACAGTCTAAGCATGAACCCCAAAAGGTCACTAGCTTTTCCTCCAAGACGGTCTCCATCTTTAACAGCCTGCGATTCAGTCCAAGGATGCTTAAATATTGGAACAGCACTCACTGGTTTTAAAAGCAGATATTACTCTCCTGAACAGGATAATCTGTAAACTGTAGGTCTCATTTTCCAAGTGGTCCATTTCTCAGTTTCAATTCTGCCTAAGGTAAATTGCTTTTAACTAAAGAGACCATAGGGAGAGTCTGTGGAGGGACTGGCTTTCATCAATCAAGATGATATGAGCTGGTTCTGTTCTGAGTCACGAGAGTGACCTACTGGCTGCCAGGAGTTTCTGCACAAAAATCCTCCAGTTTCTTATTTTCTGGAGGAAGCTGGCTATGGTATCTCCCCTCAATAGACAAGACTTCGTGTACCTTTTAGGCTGTTTTCTGGCTTTCCCGAGCTCTAGATACGCTGCTGACTTTGGTGTATTTCAAACCTCAGAGGTAAAAGACTCCTGAACCTTAGCAAACAAGTAGAAGGAAAGATCCACCTTCCTTGACTTTAAGTACTTCAGTCATCTTTAAAGCTGAATTCAAATATGGTTCCTGACTCAAAGCAAAAAGCTCCCAAGTTTTGCACCATGCATTTTGGAATTTCCATGCATTTTCAAACTTCCACGGAAGAATGTAGACATGCTAAAGTATGATCAGACAGAGCACAGACATCTCCCATGGAAATTGCACAAGATTGTCGCCAATAGCCTAGATGTGAAACTTTCTGCATCCCGAGGCCAATTAGCCACTCTGCACTTCTCTCCCCAGAACTGGTAACTCATTGCTAGTCATGCTTCATCAGCTTTAGAGCTCATTAGAGTAGTGCAAGGTGACTGTCGCCTATTGGACATGAGTAATTTTTGAAATATATGGTAGTGCACAGCGCTTTTATAATGGATTTTAGAGTGTGTAGTCTTCATCTCTGTCTGCTTTGGCAATAGCAATAGATGAACTCATTCTTGCTATCAACAGGGGATTTACTGTATTTTATTCACAGTCACCAAGCACCTGGCTGCTGGGGTGAACATCTCACTGCTAAGGTCATTGTCTTTTACTCTGCAGCTCCTATCTTACTGTGCTCTACTTTACTGTGAGGATGCTGCAGGCACAAGAGGAAATACAATGGTTATTGAGACATTCTCCTGCTGCATAACTCCTTTTAGACCAGTATCAGAGCACTCGCTGAAAACCACCTCAATACCTCTGGATACCTTTGCTGTCATCAGAAAGTTATTACAGTGAATAGAATAAGAAAATAATCTATTATCTTCTGCACTTTAATTAACATTTATAAATAGTTTGTGCATTTAAAGATATTATTCGATGGATTGAATACTACTTTGTAAAATTCCTGCTCTTAATATTTCTAGTTGTACGCTTTTAGCAGCATATAAAAATGGACCAGAAGTGACTTCTTGGATCATTAAGTTCAGTCCCTCTGCAAGAGTATCATATAAACTTTTTTATTAGCCTACCAAGTTCTGTCTTAAAGTTAATAAGGTTTATTGCCCCCTCTACTCTGTTTGGAAGAATCTCAGCATCTCAACCCTTCTGGTTAGAAACCTGCTAATATCTAGCCTAAATTTATTCAAATCCAGCTAAAATTTCTGGAGTTTTCCTAAATGGTTCCTCAGTATTTATTTGGAAATAATGACTTTCTGTGGTTTTGCTAGACTTAGCAAATGCTCCTACTCTTTTCTTACAGCTCTCTTAAAAACACATTCCTCTTGACTGTCTTAGTTTTCCTTTGTGGCAGAGCTTATTGGGCTTGGCTGCTGAGATCAGTCAAGAAATTAAACTCAAAATTATCACTTTGTCTTCTTGCTATTTAAACTCTTTACACATCTTTAGGTATTATATTCCCTCTGAGTCATTGCTTATTAAGATTTTAATCTTTATTTCTTAAATTAATCCCCTCTTTTAAGTGCCTGTTCTATTCATGCCTGCTTTAAACCTGTGGTTGTCCTTCCCTGAGCCCCAGTAGAATATCTGCAATTCGAACGTCCGTATTCCAGGTGGGCATTCAGCTGAGCTTTCTGGAGGACAGTTTTGGCTTTAATGTTCTGTGTACCTCTGGATTGATATACAGTCCAGAATTGGGTATACATATATGGAATTTACTGTTTCAAGGATTTGTACATAACATTCTACATTTGTTTCATCCTCACTAGAAACATACAATAGCCAAAATTACTTTTCTCTGAGCAAAACATTTTTTATTAACATGATAACAAAAAGAGGGGGAGGAGGGAGTTTGAAATAAATACAAGTCATACCTAACAGAGCATTACATATAAACTATATATAAAATTCAGTGTTTAGAGCTCTGAGATCTGACTAATGTGAAACTTAAATGTATAATGGTGGAAAATGCATGTCTGAAAGCTCATGTGTGAATGTAAGTTTGTGCAGCAGATTCATAGGGAACACAAGCCAGCAAGAAAACTTAAATACATGAAAGAGAAAATAAGGGCAACACAATGTTTGTTCTTCAATGGTTTTACTATCTCAGTGGGTTCTTTTGGTGACTGCAGAATTGGTCATATATAAACCTCTTGATATAGCTCTTACCAACCTGTCAAGAGCTAGCATTCAAAGCTAAGTTAGCATCCAAAAACTCTTGATTTCCTTGAGATACCTAGAAGAAAGCTGAGTTAAAAGTTCAATCACCTCCTCCATGGCATTTGTCTCTTCCTGACTTGGATTGTGAGCTGTTTATAGCATAAGGGATGTTGGCTTTTTTGTTGTTTGGAAAGCTCTTCTTGCTCACTCTCAAGTGAGCAAGATACGAAAACAGTAATTGGTATAAATGTCATCTGCTTGGCAAATGTCAAGAGATTTGTCAAGAAATGAATAATGAACAAATGAATAAAGTTGGATGGGACTCTGCCTTTGTATCCTCATCCTGTAAGAAGACATTAGGCTTTGCATGCTTGGTAATTCTTGGATTTTTAACGCTTTTTCAAACAACCTTAACACATCATCATTATCACTATTATTAAAATATAAACAGGTAGGTATATTCAGATGTGGGACCCAACAGGACAGTTCTACAGGCTGTCCATATACCTGTCAGCAGTACCACATTTGACCATTGACCTTGGAGGTTGCATGCATGTCTTTTTGCCTTAAGTTGTTGGCTGACTTTATGACTGCGTTAACACTCAAATGACTTGGAATCTGCAGTCTTTCTGGGTTTACCACAGCCCAGTAGATTAAGAATGTATTTCCCAATTCAAGCTCTTTGTATTTTCTATGTGCTAAAAATCTTAACCGCAGAATTGCTGGAAGCAAATTTGTAATGGTATTTAATACGTGTCTGTATTTTTGCTGTTTATCCCTATCTTAAATCTGTTGAGTAATCCAGTCAGTCAGAAATTATTATTTAATGTTTACAAATGACCTCCAATGCTCTGAAAATTATTCTGTATTTATACAATAATCTGTTTACTGGAGATTCTAAATTTATTGCTGGTTTTTGCTGTAGAAGCCCCAGGACATGAATGTGTTCAGTGGAAAAGTCTTTTTAGTGCTAATAAAAGGCATGCTTTTGTAAGATTGGGACTGATGTTTATGGCAAAGGCATTTTATTAAAGCTTTTCTTCAATTTCCAACATCCCATTATATTGGAAAAAGTATTAAATGTGCAGCATTTTAAAATCTGCCTTTTGATAAACAGCATTATACATTGCAATTCAGTGAATGTTACAAACAATATGTTTTGTATGAAATTTTCAAATTAGGCCTTAAAAATATTGCATTTCATTTGATGCTGGTCAGCTTGCTGCTTTTTACAATCGTGTGTCTTCAATATGATGCGGACTCAACATACCTAACTTTTAAACCTGCCAAAGACTGATCTTTATTGTTTGCAAAACAGTTCTATATTTTACCATTACTCTTCTGAGATTTCCCAGTTATTGCTTCTAAAGCCTTTCACTAGCAGTGAAAGGCATTGCTAACAATAGGCTAAAATTCTAATGAGTTGGGCCAGACTCTTCTTTTACACCTCCTGCCTTGCATAGTTCACAGCTTTCTATCCTGTGTGTATGGCTCTGTTGGGTGGGAAATTTTGGCTCCTCTAAAGGTGGAAATGGTTTTCTGCAGAGTTCTGCTGAATTTCATATCTGGTTCAACATCCTTCATCATTTCAGGCACAAAACTTCACTAGGAAAAATGATGAAGCCATATCCAAGACCACCCTGAGGAATTCAGCAGCGAGTATCTTTACAGGCTTTCATTTTTGAGTTAAAGCTTGCAAAAAACTTACACTGTGAAGACCTTTTCCACATAGGTTTGCCAGTTCCAAAATAGATTAGCAACAAAGGTATGAATGACAGCTAATATAAGAAGTTGGAAAAGGTAGTCTTAGGTGTTTTATCCCTTTCACAGCCACGCAGTTCCATCTAATGGCACTCTTTTGAAAGAAATAGCATATGGAAACAAGAGAAAGGAGCTTCTTGCATCAATCATTTTCTTATTTGGTGCAAGTTATGTTATCAAAATTAACTTTTAATCTGTTACTTCCTGCTTCTTTAATATTTCAATTTCTATCATTCTCTTTTCATTAATAAGCTTATGATTGCCTGCTTAGTGCTCTGCCAGAACTCATCAAGAGCTCAACCTACAGATTTTCAATTTAGTCATTTTATATCAGATTAATTCAACCAACGAACCACAAATGACATTATTTATGGACATGAGCCACCAAAGTACAGTCTGTTTAAAGCTCTGTACATAGGGAGTACTAATGATGATTAGAAATCAAGCCAAAATATTTTGCTTCTTTAAATATGTCTGTTCAGGTATCACTGTTCCACTTACAAATTAACGAAAGAAAGGCAATGCTGTGCCATTAACTTTTTAGGCAAAAGGAGTAATACTTTAGCACACTTTTGAGAGACATATTGCATGTGTCTTTAGATTTAAACCAGTCTTATATTAAATGATAATTTCATTCCCAGGAGCATCTTCTGTACCTTAAAAAGAGGGGCAGAAAAAATCTTGATAGTTCTGTGTAATACTTTACACTTACTATGCAGCCAATTTCTTAAGGGAGTCAAGGAAGGAAGCACCATGCCGATGTGCATTTTAATTACAGTCCATATCACCAATGCAAAACTCTTGTGTGATCTCTCTAATAATTGGAAAAGGTGATCATATGTTTGAACTTCAAAACCTAACAAGGAAAAGAAGGAAATTCGCTTCTCTGGTTTGAGCTCTTCCCCTCATTCTTTCTCCCTTGAATCTGCTGTGAAAGTCGGTGCTAAATTCTCAGTGCCCATAGTCAAAAGATCAAATTTTATCTCGTATCATGCATCTTCATGGCTCCTTAAAACTGAAAAGAGTTATTGTTTCAGGATCCCAGAACTCTCAGGATTTGGCCTGGTGGATTTGATGGTCTGGAGGCTGTGAGCAGGCAGTCCATGAGACGATGTTGAACTCCAGCATTCACTTTCCTCAACAGGAAAATATTGATTCATTAAAGCCCATCTCATACTTACATGCCTGTAGAGCTGGAAGCCTACGGGGTCATTTTATGTTTGGAGGATCAATATTCACCTTTCTCATCTGTAAATTCAGTGGTATATCTTTTATCAAGGACTGTATATTCATTCTAAGCCACTTAACTGGCTACAGTGTAGAGCTAAAATAAATAAATAAATAAATACCAAATATATCATGATAGATTCTGTTACATTAATGAAGCATAATTACCAGGAAACATTTCTACAGATCTGTGCTATTAAATCTTTGTGGAATAGCAGGGGCAGGAAGATTAACAAGTTTTCAAATTAGTTAAGAGAATTATCAAGCCTTCATTCTGCTATCAGTTATTGGATTTATGTTCACTACTTTAACAATGAAATCCTAAAAGATTCATTTCAAGTAAATACAGAACATTCAGCGATTGCAATTTAAAAAGTCAAAATTTCTAGCAGATTCCACAGAGTTATTTCCTACTCTAATTAGTACATTAAAAAAAGAAGAAAAAGAAAACTTGTGTTGCAGCCAGTGTAAAACTGCCACCTCTATGAAATCAAATATTGCAATTAGATACAGTACTTAAAACTGGAGTTTTTTTAATGTTCTTGGATTAGGTCTTAACTTTGTAGAATTATCTGTATAGTCTTTGCAGTCTCAGTTTGCACTCAGCTCCCTGCTGAGATTTTTTTTAACACGGGAACATTTTGAGAAAGTGGAAACAGAAATAAGCTTAAAATGAAAACAAGCTTTCAGCTTTAAGTATTGAGTAGACATGTACTGGAGTCTTCTGATGAAATGGTTTTCCTGACAATTCAACAAAACATTTTCTAGGACTGTAAAGAATAGTTCTTGACAAGAAAGTCTCTCACCTCAGAAATGTGAGTAGGATGGTGAAGAGACCTTGAATGTAGAATGTAAAAAAGAGAGGTTCAAGCCTAGTCACTCAGGTAGAATGGTCTTCTGGATCTTCTGATAAGTGGTTATTGCCTTTTCTTTATGGCTTTCCCTGAAAGTCTGTAGCTTTTATTCCTTTCTCTTGGTGTTAATTGGAGAAGGGATTTGGTCCCATCAGCCTGGGTGAGTGCCTTCATCACTGGGCTGTCAAACTGGTATCTGTCCATGTCTGACCCAATGAACATTTCATTAATTATGCAAAATTCACTCAGTAGCCTGATGGTTATGGCACTGAACTGGGACTCAAGCTCTACTGAGTCTGTACTGCTATTGTTAACAGAAAGGTAAATAAAATCCACTCCCGTGACTTTCCAGCATACCACCTTTGAGAAGTCAGTACAATCAGACTGATGTAATCACCACCCCCTGTCTTGATGATATGACAAATTTACTTTATATTAAAGTGGTGAAGAGAGTCTATAGCATATAGTTACTCCCACATGACTTGAGCATTCAATTATCATTTGCACCTAGGGAAGATAAGGCATTATTTTCTTTCATTATTATCTCAAGAGGCAGAGTATGGCTTTGCTCCTGGAAAAGTGTCCAGAGACATTTTCTCTTCTCTTTTCATTATTTGGGAGTGACCTAGCATTGCTGCTTTCATATTTTATTTCTACAATGGTAGAGATGAAACATATTGGATTATGATTTCTGAAAGATGCAATCCTTTGTCTGGGTCTTCACTGGTTTCTGATGAATGCCAACTATCCAAAAAAAAAAAAAAAAATCCCAGTCTTCTTTCTTCTCCATTTTCTGGGACAGTATCTTTAATAAGTGGATATTGCAAAGTAGACTTTCCCAATAGCCTTCCACCAGTCTTTTTTCTCACAATTCTCTTTGCATACTGAAGAACAGGCAATTTCTGTCATTATCTCTCTTCATACTTTTCCAGGAAAATCAAATGCTTCAGCATGTTCTGAGGACTTGCTACTAGACCTGCAGGATTCAGGAAAAAAAATCTCACAAATCTTGTGAACGCTTAGTGATGTGATCATTCTACTGCAGTATTTTGCTTATATTACATTTTAACTGTAGCAGCAAAACTTGTCATGAAATAAATTTTCTCTGACAGTCTCTGTAGTTTTCTCCTGCCTGGAAGATCGGCACTTTGAAAAGAAATTATTTTGTCCCTTAATGAGGGCTTATGTTACCTCACACATCTGAATAACCATGCTCCTATACAACATAACATAGTTTTAAATTAAAGAACAATTTTTGTACCTTGAGGCTCTTTTACAACCCTGTAAAATTTCAAAATTATGTTACTTTTCAAAAAAAGGAAATGTACCCGAGGGCTAAAGCATGCTGTGCAGTTCATTGGAACCCAATTATTTTCACTGATATATTTTATCTCCTGTTTATTTTTATGTATTTTTATTTTTCCTCTGGCCTAAACTATATTCTCATCTTTAGAGTTTTCTCATCTTTCTTGCAGCACCATACTGAATCTGTAATACTTTACACTTCTTATTGTGCAGCCAATTTTTTAAGGGAGTCAAGGAAGGACTGTCCCAACAGTTATGATTAGGATTAGAGGAGCTCTCATCTGCAGTCCCAGTTTTGACCCAAACTGAATCAATCATCTGTTAATTTTTCATGTAGCACACTCTGCTAGAAAGGAGTAGTTTTGTAATAGTTTTGGAGGAGATATTTGAACTAAGTTATTTCACTTTTGCAAAGAACCCTTTGCAAAAGATGTTGTTTACAATTTACCTTAAAGACATGATAGTGACATTTTGTTCTGAAGTAACATTTAAACTATCACTGATGGAGAATGCAGCCTTAAGACTTCAGATTATGTTGCAATTTTGTCAATTTTTCTTCTGTTTCCCCTTTTTCTTTCTCCTTTTACTGGCAATAATTTTGAGCCTTCCAACTGTATTAATCTCAAGAGGCTTCATAAAATACAGAGGATAAATGTGATCTAATTACTCTCATTAAATCAGTTTATTAGTATTCTTTGTTGGAATTGGTGAGAAACTGTTTTCTTGTCTCCTCACAAATTTGGAGTTTTAGCATTTTTCCATCTTAACAAAAAGAAAAAAATCGTGACAAAATTCATGTTCAGATACACAATAAGGTTCAGTCAAATTACTTTAAGTGTTTGTTCATCTGATCTTGAAATATTTCAGTTTGATTTTGTTGTTTCTTTTTTAACAGCTTCTGGTGTAAGTTTTGCTTTAACACAAAAAGGCTTTTAATATAAACTAGCCTATAATTCTGTATTTGGGTAAGTAAAACATTTTGACAAGATTAGCCCTTTTCTCCTTCAGCATCCATTTTCCCATGGATTATTTTGGATTCAACTAGTCGGCAGTTGGTTCTTTGAGAAAGAAACGTTAACTATGTTTCTAAACTTTCCATATTCTCAGTTTCAAGACAAGGGGCACTGAGGCACCAACTACTTTTCCTGATGCACAGGAAATAAAGTACTGGGTGGTAAATGATGATTCTAGAAAATAAGGTCAAAATAGCTGAAAGAGAGGTATTTATAACACCTTTTAATATCCTTTTATTTGCTGAAGTTTGATGGAATTTGCTAAAAAAAGTGGGGAAACAGCTCTTTCAAACAAGTGATTAATTGGCAGTAGCATACCAAGCTATCCATGTTCTGCTAGAAGGCTATTGCTGAGATTCTTGGATGGCTGCATGCCTTGCATTTCGCAAGCTACCTGGTCCACAGCAATATCCTGTTAATGCGTGCTTTGTTACAGCTTATGGCTGTACTGTATTTCTTGTATTTATCTGTATTTATGCAGCTACTAAAGAGAATTGTCTTTGCATCATCCACACATAGTATATAAAGTTTAGTAAGAAACAATATGGTCTGCTTAGCCTAGTTTTGTTATTGTAACTCTGTCACAGCTTTATTATGATAATATCCAGGAAAATGTTATTTAATATGTATGGGGAGTGACAGCTGGGAATTTTGCTTTGCTGATTTAGCTAGCCTCTAGCTTTGATCACCACGCAACCCGTCTTCTTTTATGAAACAAAACAAACCCTCGTAATTAGTTGGTTGTTACAATCAGTGATCATCAGCTGCAGAAGTCTAATTAACCTTAGTAGTAAAGCATAATGTAAGTTTTTTTGTTAGTTTGTTTAATGAGTTAAGAAGTCAAGAGAACAGGGTTAGTTAAAAAGTGTGGAAAACACTAATAAAGAATCAAACCTGCTCCTCTAGTCTAGCATCCAGTCTCTTGCCTTGCTCAGAAGATGACTCAACAGGTAGAAATACAGGAAACTTGTATGTCCTCTGCTTTTTTCTTTCCTCTTCTTTAGAAATTCTTTCTTTCTACCTTATTGGCATTTAAATTGATGGTTTGTGTTGAACAGAAGAGACATTTTGTAGTTTCATTGTATAAATTAGTCTGTCCGTTCTTCATTGCTGTACATTGTAATGCTGTGTGCCATTATTCTGGTCAGTCATCTGGCTTTAAACCTCTTTCAAGTCCTTTGACAGATTTTTCTAGTCTTAGCTAATCCAGTTTACCTGAAGCCCAAGACTGCCAAATTGAATTACACTGCAGTCATTCCTGCTTAGCACCTCATCCATAGTTAATTTCTTGAGCTCCTATGTTTTATCTGTGTATAAATTTTTCATTTGCAACAAAATTTTACTTTAGCAAAGGAAGACCTCACAAGTCTGAGGGGTTTTTTTAATTAGTTCCTTTGTTAGTTCAGAAATTTTTGCTTCATTTTGAACCAGCTGCCTGTATAACTGAGGTTCATAGTCCTTTCAGAAACTCATATTTCAGTTTTTGATGAAACACAGTGAGAGCTATTCATTTCATAACAGGTTTCACCCAGCCCTTGACAGTACACCAGCAATATGTTGAATGCTGGAATGGAAACCCTGCCCTCTTCACAGCTGCGTAGAGAAGAGCTCCATCACTGACACCTTAGGATCATGAACAAGATGAGAAAAATTTTCTGTAGGCTGTTGGTCAGAAAACACAATCTGAAGTTTCAGTGTTCCTGGTATTCAGTGGTCTGATTACTCCAGTTCACCTGTTTATAGGGCTTTCTGCTAAATTCTGAAAGGTAGGAAAGAAATGAGGATCATTAGAGCATGAATCCAAAACACAGTTGTCAATACATAAAACAGCCTTACAGCTGCTATACTGCAACCCTCAGAGTAAGATTTAACCAGCCTTTGGCTTCCTTTATATGTAAGGAAATGGGCTTATGCGGAAGTTATCTCAGAGCATGTAAATTACTTTCCAGCTCTGGGTAGAAAAAAACTCATATTCTGTATTTTACCTTTGCAAATACCTCCTTCCCTCGCCCAAAGTATTATTTACTAATGACCCAGAACTCTGATAGGTCTAAAGGTAAAAGTACATTTTGTATCCTAAACAGTATACAGACTGAAAAGAAGAGACAAATAGATTGTAAACAAGCAAAATGTGAGAATGATTGTTCAGGTGATCTGAAAGGACTTTAGGAAGAAGATATAGGACATCATAGCTAAACTCGTGATATTTTCCTCTTGGACATAGTGGAAAGCAGAAAGATAACGTGCTATGGCTTGTGTCTGGGAAAGGAAAGATAAAGTTAAAGAATAAGTCCAGATGATAAATGTGGTGATAGGGAAACAGTGACTGAAAAATAGAGAAGCTGATGTGAGAAGAAATATTGTATGCTTGGTTTTGACATGGCAAGCTTCTAATGTGGGTAAGATGTTCCTGGGAAGAAATCACAGTAATAGTACAAAGAGATAGAAGAATAAACCAGAGAGGACACCTGTAAAGTTTCTCAGACTTCCAAGGATTCAAGTGTAGAAAGGTAAGAAGACTAGACTATTACAGGTAAAGCACCAAAATGACATTGAGAGACCATCTAGACAGAACATAATACTTAATATGATACTTCCTAGCAGAGATGGAAAGAATAGTTAAGAATAGGTGAAGAAATAACTGCTTCTCCAAGGGATCTCATTTTTGAGGTTGAATGAAGCAGAACAACGTTTCGGAGGTAGGAGGGGGAAAGTGAGAGGAAAAGGAGCTGGGAGGAGGTCGGAGCAGAGTGGTGAGGCTGAAAGATTAGAGTCAAAATGGTTAAATACAACAGTGAGTAGGAAAGAGCACTGCAATTTTTTCACAATTTTATAAAATTCTCCTTAAACGAGCTGACCAGATCTTGAGAAAACAGGGCTGGAGGAGAGAATCAGAGTTGCCAGTCAGGCAGAAAGAAGGTAGACCACAGACAGTAGGTTTTGAAAGAAAAAAAGTGTTTTATGAAGAAATGCAACAACATTGGGAAAAAAAAATAGGATTAATTTGCAGTGAAAAAAATTAGTGCAGTCCCTAGATTTCCACCAGAGCAGCAGAGAAATGGTAGAAAGAAAGAATAAGAATAAGAATAGGGTACAAGGAATAAATAGCGAGTAGGAGAAGGACAGGGGAGACAAGGGGATTGAAAGAGAAATTGTTGAAAGCCATCTGGGAGCTCACAGGAATAGAGCTCAGGATACAAGACAAATGTGGTCAAAAGAGCGGCCATCTCTTCTGAGTGAGATGGTTAATTCAGGATTAGTCCAAATGAGTTGATAGAGATGAAGAAATGTTGACCCTTGTTCAGTCCATTAGTCTCTCATAAGCTAAGTCAGAAAGGACGAATGGGGACAAAATCAGAGCGGTGAGGACATAGGTGTATAGTTGATCACAGCAAGATAAACAAAGGGAAATGTATACTGAAGTGAAATTCAGGTGGGAAGGAGTGACTGAAAGTAAGGTGGCACATGTTAAGCCAACAGCATTGTCTGCACTAAATTGATTCCTGTTTAATAACTTAGCAGCAAAGTATTTAAATCTATTTTGTTACAAAACCTGTAGAAGTCCCAGGTAAAGTTATGCTATATATCTAAATATGTCACTGGTTGAGTCTCACTTTTTCACACAGTAAAATATGCTTTTGAGGAAGCTGCTATAAAATGCTGAAGCTTTCAAGAGTGTAACTGCATAGCTACATTGCATTTTAATGGCACCTTGAGCCTCCATGGGTAGGGGAGCCTATGGAGCTACATATTTGAAGAATATGGGAAGAATGGGTGGTTTGTAATGCGTGGTTGCTAGGCTTCATGATTCAAGGTCACAGCAAAGTGAAATTTTAATAACTCAGTGGAAGTAACTCATGAAATGTATATCTTGCATTTTCTGCAAGTATGTCGATTGCATTCATCTTCAAATTTTACCTAAAGGTGTGTTTCACCACATGCTGTCTCTAGACTGGATCATGTGCATTCAGTTAGTATCATAAATTAATGTGATTATGTAAATTCTGTCTATCAGTTTGGGACCTTCCTGAAGCTCTAGTCACCTTTCATTAAGACATAGCCTGATATAAGATGGGCAATGCTCTTGATGGCCTCATTTGAGAAGCTGGGAGTGGTATAGATATTATGATCTCCATCTCTAGCATCAAATAACCAGACAGACAGCACTGAATATGTTGAGAAATTCAGCAGAATGTTTAGACATTCATAGTACTGAGCTCTGTAAATCACCAGTGCTGAATAAGCAACAGGAGCATTAGCCTATTTAGATGCTAAAAAGGATGGGATTTTAAAATTACCCAGCTCCTTACAATATTTATAACTGGTTTGGTTGGCATGCATTTCACTAACATTCATTTTATTCTAACATAGAAAACTGCATTCTGATTATTTTTCCAAACCAACCTTGAACAGTGGATTTTGACTACACTCTGGATGTGGCTTTGGGATTGTTTTTTTTTTAATTGTCTGTTGTTTGACAAGCCAATTCTATTCAGAAATCATATATGAATTCTTAGGCAATGGATGCTAATTGTAAAAAATCCTCAACAGCTTAATCTGCTGTAGCCTTCTTGAGAATTTAATAAGCCTCTCTCATAATAAAATGTGTCAGAAGGGGCAAATATTTTGCTAGCACAGCTTGTAACTGATTGTTTGTACCATGGTAGCAAGTATTCACACAACAGAAGTACCGTGCAGTCATTTTTAAAAAGAAACATTTGGTTTAGTGCCTTAGGGGCAAGAATTATTACTATATTTTTTAAAATGCATTTACTTTCTCATCCCTACCAGCAATATGTCAATTTTTGTGAGGATTGCATGTTATTTGCCTTAGGAAAAGCAAAATCAACATAATGAAGCAGAACACGGCTGAGCTGTCTAAGGATGCTTGTTTGGGGGGGGTCGTTGATTTTTCCCCTGCAGTTGCAAAGTGACAATAAGATTTCTGAACCTTTTTGCTTCAGAAAAAAACAAACTCACACTTTTGGGGCAGTAGGGCCTTTTGGAGTGTAGAAGTAAGGAATGTGTTGCATGTGACTGAACTGCTCCCATTGCCAGAATAAATAAGGCCAGGTTATAAACCATCCTGAAGGACATAGAGCTGATAAAGATCCCAGTGTGGGTCTGCCACCTATTTCAGCCCACTAGTTTCTCCCAACAGTTTCATTCTGCCAAGCAGCTGAATGTCTGCAGAGACATGAGGCAGTGGAGTTTTGGTGGCATTAAACTTGACAGACCCCTGCATTTGGCCGAGAATGAGGACCCTTTTAAAGCTTGTCTATCCGCAGCTTCTGGGAGGTTCATCACTCATGTTGGAACTCCCCGGTGTTATTAAACGCTGCCAAGAAATCTGCCATTATTTGTAGCCTTACTGAGTAACTTGCACCTTTCTCTTTGCGCAGCTACTCAGCCACACAGCGTTCAACATTGTAACTAGAAATATGAGCTGTAGCAGGGAAATGGTGGAAAATGACTGCTCTGCCAGATTCGGTGAAAACAATTTTGAAGCTGTCTAATTGCATGAAACAGGCCACAGCGAGTGAGGATCAGCTTTCCTTCCCAAACAAATGTGACAGCTCAGATTAATCTCACATGCCATCAGCAATTCAGCTTCCTTGGAGATCTTGGCAAGCTCTGCCAGCAGGAGGAGGCAGACCTGATCAATACAATATTTTAATATCAAAAAATAATCAGAACCTGGGCAGAGAAAAGGTACCTTCATCCTCTTAAAAAGTATTCTTTTCTGGTAACAGGGAAAAACCACATAGGCTGTCACAGAAGGAAGGAAAGCAAACCAATGCCAACAAAAGTATTAAATTTGCTCCACACTTCACCTTTAAGCACTCTGTGCCAAGTTACAGCATCTCACAGAGCATGCAAAATCCAGGGTTCAGAAGTGGCTGCTGAAGATTACTACAAACTGAGGAGCAGTAGAGAAGATTTCAGCTTTAATTACGAACTTCCTGCTATCTCCCCTCCTCCTTTGAAATTCAAGGCACTTCATTTTATTTTTACATAGTTTGGTGTCTGAGATTCCTTTTTATGTTAGTATAAAAATAACGATGAAAAGGAAAGTAATTCTCTTATGAAAATTCATGAGAACAGACAGAGTTTAGAAGCTGTGTTATTTATTCAGGAGAGCATAATGACTTTTAAAAACACTAGGATTGTATGTTTGTGTGGATTTCTTGTTTTGGTTCTTTTCCTTTGTGTACCTGGCCAGTTTTCATATCTATGCAGCTGTGGAGCATATGTATTAGGTCTAAAAGTTGCAAATCATTAAGAATTTAGATGCAAAAATAAATCACCTGTAAGCACAATAATCTGTTAGCTAAGAATGTAAGGAGACCTTTCTAACACCATTTTTATGTATTAAAGTGCCCAAAGGCAGAAATCCATGTGCTTCTTTAATGACCTTAATGAACAATCTTATAATTTTTAGTCTGGGAATAAGTAAGGCCAGGTACTAACATCTCAGAAGGATACTTGTACTGGGAGATCCTGATATTGTGCAGAACAAGTTGTCTTGGCAGTTTAACAGTATCCGTATTTAAATGCCATATTACAGCTGTTTCGACCCAGACCTTGCTGTTGTTTGATGGGCCTTGCTCAAGTAGATGCACTCGGGGGTTTCTCTGACTCAGAAGCAGTGTTGCTGGATCTCAGGAATTAACCTGCAGCAGTTGTATCGAATCAGTCAGTCTAACAGACTACAGTTTTTCTGACCCTCTAGGTCCTCGGAATCTATGTCAGCTTTTCCAAATCCTCTGTTTCTTTAAAGCCTGTAAGAAAATAAAAAGTATAAAGATCCCTTCACCTTGCAGAACCAATAACTTTGAGCACCCTGGGCCCCAAGACCCTTTCAAGAGTTGGTTGCTAACTGGACCTGGTAGGATCCATGCAAGAATCTTCAGAGCGTTTTCCCTGCAAGATGTGTCAGGTTTTCTTCTTGCAAAACATACTTCTATACCAAAACTTTCAGCCTTCCCTATATCTAGCTGACAAGTTCCTCCTGGTATGTTGTTTTCCCCATGCTTATTTTTATACTGCCTTCTTACTGTTGGTGAGAAATAGAGGCTTGACTCTTCCTTGACTCTGCCTCTTCCCTTGGAAATACCTATTTTTCGTTTCATTGGAATGACACCTGATACACTTTCACCTCAACAGTCAAGATTTTCCTTTTCACTCTTTCCTAAATTTTTCATCTCCAACTCTATCTTCTGAGTACACCCTGCTTTCTGAGAATAGTCCTGTGGCTGCTGGTTCTCCCCAGCAATGGACAGATTTAATTCCCAATATAATCTCATCGGTGTCATTGTTTGAAAGAACAGCAAGCAAGTAGACGATCCATTTACTGTGAGAGGAAGTCTTGAACAAGCCTCATTCTGCCAGAAACGTCCCCAGTCACCACCATGCCCTATTAAGAATCTTTGCACATCTACCGAAGTACAGTGAGTAGAGGCCTTTTATTTCTTATGGCTCTTTTAAGTCAGATTGGTTGGGGAGCAAGAGAAAGTAATCAACAGCCTTAGTACAATCAGATAGTTGAAATTATTTCTTTGAATAATGAAATCAAAGTGGTAGTATCTAAGTCCAATGGGATGATGCTGAAATGCAAAGCAGCTCTGCGTGTTATTATTCTTTGTATGTGAAGGTGTAAATTCCAGGTAGAAAAATTACTCTAATCATATGTCTGTTCTCATTTTACAGTGTTTGTATCAAATAAGGAGTCTGTGTCTAATTCAAAAGCTTAGTATCTTTTTTTTTTTCAAGGTAATAAGCGTAGACTGTTTTCTTCACACAGCTTGATTGGTAGTGGCTCAAGGTATATACAGCTCTCGTGAAAAATATGAAAGGTTGTAAAAATGAGGCCAAACTCTTAGCTGTAATAAACAGAATACAAAAATTATACAAAGAGAGAAGAAAGCATTGCCATTTATACTGGCAAATTTCAGCTCTGTCATTCTTTTCCTCAAGAACAAGAGGAACAGCTTATGCAAAGGAAAGATAGAAACAGCCAGGCACTGCTGGGTTTATCTTTAGTGTGATAAGCTTCCTTCAGGGAGACAAGAACAAACTGTGCACAAGGCATAGAGAAGGTACAGGCAGTACATTTTAAACTCTTTCCACAGTGAATTGTTCCAGCTTCAGGAAACCATTTAAGTTCGCTCTGTCAGAGCTCCTTCCAACTTCTCAGGAAGCAGAAATGGTACCTGCTTTGGTGCACTGAACTTTTTAATCTTATTTCAGTAGGACATGATTGATAAGTAGTTGTATGTGACATTCAGAATTTTGGTTTGGTATAACGTCTAGAAAGAAAAGTGGATGAAGTTAATCCTAATCTTGAGGAATGTCTCCATGTGAGCTGTAACTGAAAGCTAACACACACAACACAGGTTATATGGAGAATCCTTGCAGTAGCTTGGCCCACCTGTGGGTGCCTAACTCCAGCTTGCCTCCCAGGGAACCTGCAAACCCTGAGGATGGTGAGATTGCTTTTGCTGCAATGGAAGAGGTCTCTGAAAGAGACGGTCTTCCATGCAATCAGCCCAACTAGGACCAGAGCTCTGAGAAGTCTGAAGACTTTTGCCTTTAGAGCAGAGGAAATAGGAACATGAATTTCTGTCCCTGCAGCACTTCACGTGTCAAGGCATCTACAAGCCCCAACCTTGGGACCTCAAGGTCACTTGCAGCCTGAGATAAACTGGCACACCACCATCTAGACCGCCAGTGACAACATCATTAGAAGTTCAGTAACACCAATTCATCTCCATGAAATAATTTGGTTTTGTCAGGTTAGTATTTTGTAGTTAAAGCCTCTTTTATCAAAAAATTCCTGACCAGCTCAATACTATTCAGACAGGACCTGAAGTAAGCAGTTGTAGTATTTTAGGCAGCAGAAACACAGAGGTGAGCATAGCAAGTAATTGCAACATGTATTGAATCAAATTCTATGGTTGTGTAATGTCACTGACACAGTGACTTCAAGAACAAGAAGAGACAATACCAATCCCTCTATTTTGTTTACCTGATACTTTCTGTTAGAAGAAATTGTGTAACTTGTTTGTTGGGGTTTTTTTGAGAAACTTTCTGCCATTATTTGCAGCAGGCCTTTGAAAATTCATCTAACAAAAACTCCTTTGGGTAAAGAAGTGTCTTTTTCTTGTCCAGTAAAATTACTAAATAGGTTCTAAAGTCCTAAGGAGGAACTTCTACTTATTGTCTCCTTCCTCCCAAAACTTTGGCAGGACTTTCAAAATAACAGCCTGCCAACTTGTATTCAAAGGAGCCTAATTTGTAATTGCACTAAAACCATCAATGCTTAATCTGCTTACTGTATGTGCATTTGGTAATAACTAGTCTTGAAGAGGAGTAAGATACTCTTAATGTTGTAAATTTTCTTCTGGATGAAACATCTGAATTCTAGTGCATTTTATATCTTTACTAATACTAAAGTTCATTTACAGCTTCAACTGAATTTGCACTTGGACGATCAAATATAGCTACATAAAAGCACAGAATTGGTCTTGCTTATGAAATCTGTTGATATTTTGGCTGTTTCTAGCTGGCAGTGATAAGACAAATATTAATTGAAACAAAAAAAGTTGATATAATTTGCCATTTTAAATTATATTACAATTTCTCAATTGTTTTTCTGAGTTATAGTCATTATCTGATGTAGCAATATTATACAGCTTATTAAAATATAATATGCCCATGTTTTCTGATAAGCTGTTGTCTCAAAATTGAACATCGATACTCTCAATTTGCACATTCTGTATCAAATTTACGAGGTCCCAGTTTTAATTTCATGTCTTTATAGACCACCTAATCATATCGTACTATATTTACCACAGCTTCACCTAGAGACTCCATCAACAAGAGAAATCAACTGCAGAGCAGAGACGAAGAGATCATTGTCTTCTCAATAAGTAAATTAATTACGATCTATCAGTTAGCTCAGTAAATGGTAAGAAAATGAACTTTGTGCAGTAGTTTGGAAGTAAGTATTGGGTGAAACTAAGCTTACCCATTTCATATCCACTCTCACTTCCTATGTTGTGGTTGTGATGCCCTCCAGGTTTCACCCTAAGAGATAAATTATTCTCTTTTAAAATGCTAGTTTAAAATATTTTAAAATTTCATTTTTTTCCAAGAGTATTTCAAGACAAATAAAAATGAAATTATTCATAGTTCTAGGACCTGTGTAAAATTTAAAATTAAATGTAAATAAAACAAATTGTAAGTGTAAATAAACAAAACATAGTTTTTGTGCAAGTGACTTTATTTTGGCCTCTGGCTTTGCCAAAGGTGTTTTCCATATATGCGCTTCTGTGCCGTGCTGGAGAGAATCGTTATAAGCAAAGGTGCGGAGATCCCTGAACGGCACAGCCCATATCGTCCACTCAGAGAGCTGGTCAGGAATTAAGGCTGTGGATTTTTTGGAAAAAATATGACTCAATGTGAGATATTTTGTATGAGGCACTGGGTTTGATAAACTTTTGCTGAATCAAAGGCAGAGTTCAAACGCCCCGTGCAGGCTGTCTCAGTGCCAAGAGCCGGTGCTCCCGGCCAGGTGGGATGAGGCTCAGGGATTCGCATCCCTGGGGCCGCCAGCTGGGGCAAAGCTGCCAGCTGCGCACACCAGCTCTGGTCGGGGCTGAGCTTCTGGCTCCCCAGGGTGCACCTGGAAGCCTTAAAATCTTGGGTGGAGCCAGGTTTTGTAGACCTTCTGAGCTCCCCCTTCCACAGCCGGAGCGTTGTGCTCGGAAGACCCGTGTGTTTGTGGCTCTGGGGCAGGCTGTGCGGCGGGGCTGGCCAGAGCTGCCGCGTACGGTCCGAGCGGCTGGCTGACGGCATCTGGAAACCCTGCTGCATTCTCCCTGTTCCTGTGCGAGCAAAACAGATGTAGTCTCCCTGTATTTTCACAGTATGTGGTAAGTAGTATGTCTCTGTAATGAGTAATGAAGTTGAGTCAGTGTATGTTCTCCCTGTGGTGAAGTGTGAATGTTTTAAACCACTAAAATTTCTTTATGCATTAAAATGTTAAGAGGCTGAATTCTGTAAAACTTAACTACTCCTTAAATCTTACACCTTTCGGTGCATCGGTTTACCAGTCTGAAAAGCAAAAGCAGGCAGGGTTTGCCTGTAAGTCTTAATACTTGAGCAAGACTTTCGTGTCTGTTTGCTTCTAGAATATTGAAAATACTTGGCCTTCTTGTCCTTATAACCGTGGCACACTTTTACCCCAATGGGGAGTTTCTGGTTTGTTCTTTCTCAACAGTTGTTATTTTCTAATGATTTGTAGTAGATCCTTTCCACTCTGAGTCTTAAAGCAGGATTAAAGTTGGTTAAGTTGTCAGAAAAAAAATAAGGCCTCATTTGCTTTGGCCTGGCTTGCTCCTGACATATTTATTCTAAAACAAGATGATTAGCATAGCAAAACATGTTCCCAGAGTATGTGAATGTGCATTTCCATTGAGAAGGGATTTGCTGGCTGGCTGCTTATGGCAGCCAATATTCTTGTCTGGGTTTTAATTTGTTTGTTTGGATGTTTGATGTGGTGTTAGGGGTTATAGGATTGAAAAGCTTCCAAAAGTCTTATCTACCCTCTCAAAATATTGCTCCAGAAAAATACGTGTTTACTTTTGGAAAATAGTTCTCCCTAGGAAATAGGTGCTTATCTGTATTTTTGGCGAGGGTGTGGAATCAGGATATCCAGTTAAAACTTTCAGCTATTGCTCGCTTGGCCAAGCTGACAATAATTATTTTTTACTTGCTTCAAATACAGTGACGCTTTGCGCTATTGTTTCTGACAAAACTGTAGCTCAAAAAGTATATATTCACTTTTGAAACCCAGATTGTTTCTTGCAACTAAAATGGCTGCTGTCCTGTGCTGCTAATCACATCACATGTGCAGAAGTTAGGATTGCTGCAGGTGTCTTGCAGCAATCCCCTGCCTCGTTATGCACATTGTACGAAGTGCTACTAAAATTGTTAACTTTTTCTTTTCAAAAGAATAAAATGCTTTGAGATGTAATCCACTGTGACTTCTTCTTGTTATTAAATAGCACTCTCTTTGAGAGAATAAATTTCTTCTTATTGACCAAAGAAGATCCTGAATATGAATGTGGGGGGGAGGAAGAGAATAATGTTTCTTTCAGGGTCAGTGAGTGAAACACTCACTGCAAATCAAGCTCAGGTGAAACCAATATAGTTCCTAGCTAAGGGGGAGGCTCTGCTTTTACACACATGGCTTGCTGTTGGCTTCAAAGCAGCTGCAGTGAGAACAGAGCTTAGGCCTAAGGCTGTGCATGTTCTTTTTACTCTCAGTAAAGTGATGGAAGGGGCCACCAGGCTTGATGAGCTGCTGAAATGACTTGAAATGGACAAATTAAATTACTTTTTTTTTTTTTTTTTAAAGTGAGGGTGGAAAACATTATTAGCTCCAGAAAACTCTTCCAATAGAAACTGGCTTTGCAATATCAGTCTTCAAGGGACCAAGGTAGTATTAAAGAAAGTAAGAGCTGGGGGGTGTAAGGCTATGCAGAGAGGGACAAGCAGCCACGTCTGGAGTGCACTTGTCTTTTAGGGTTGTAGTGTAAAATGCCTGAATGTAGTTTGGTCCACAAATGCTGCACAATGTATTTTATCCTTGTCACTCAGAGCCTCAAGATCCTGTCAATTTGTTAGGCATCAGTCTAGCTAAGAACTCCAATCTGTATTTAATTTTGATGAGGTGCTCATTAGTTCAGTCGCTCATCTCCATCCTGTGTGCTTTGTGACTAATGGCTTTGATGACGATGGCACTAAATCATACACTTCAAGTTTAGCATTTCTTAGATGTTTTTCTATAACTCATCCTAAAACTTTCTTCTTAACAATTTTACATATAGACAAGGGTCTGCCTTTTGAGATTGTGGAAATCAAAGTCTGTGAAAAGGTAACAAGTCTGCTTTGTGCCATGATCCATCCTTCTGCAGTCCCCAAAGGAGAAGCACAGAACCTTTCACATCTGTCTCCGGTCTCTGCTCATCAGTATCTACAGGACTACATCCAAACATATTTTTGACTCTGAGTTTGTGCATTTCTAGAAGTGTGGGGCTGTAAGTCAAGTGAACGAGGAAATTTTCTTGTCAAGCTGAAAAGACAAAAGAAATGCCTGTAATGGAAACAGTTTGAGAAAATAAGATAATCATTACATTTTAGTAACAAAGCATTGTTGGAGGCAAGGGGGCTGCAGAAGAGTCAGTTACTCTGGAAAACTTAAATAAATGGTTTGTACAGCTCTAGCCTAAGAGAGCATGTCTGCAGAGTTGTATTTGGGGGTTCAGAGCCAAGTAACCACCCATCTGCAGCATTTAGCGTCTGGTGTAATGGTAACTCTGCAAGGCAGAATGCATCTGAAAGAGGGAAAGCTGTGCATTAAGAAAACTTCTTCAAAATAACAAGGAAATTTAGTCTTAAATACTAGGCTTCTATTTTCATAGCGTATGATATCATGATTGGATTCCTTCTGTGGACACAAGCTTCTTAATAGTAGTAGTCATCACTGTGACAAAGGTTAGACTTGAAGAAAACTAGAACTGAGATGAAAGAATAGAATTTTTATTATTTTAGCAGCTGAATGTGTCATTACATCAGAGTCAGTATTGTGTAGCAAATTGCAAGCTGTAGTGAAATTGCTTTAAAAAAATATCTGTATATATTTTTTCTAAGACTATGATGAAGTCATTCAGTGGTGGATTGAAATGTATTTCTAGCTGAACTGTTATATCTTTTTTTTTTTACTGTGGTATGAGAACAGATGGCAGTTATTTTTCTTAACAGTCTCCAGCAAAGCTGATGCGATGCCTCGCCTTCCCTTGTAAATGCTTTCAAGTGAAAGACAAGTACACATGGCCAAAATGAATCTGCATTGTAACGTTGACTTGTGGTTTCTAAAGCAAACTTTTAATCAGCTTACAACAGTAGGCTGGTGATAATTACTTAATATTGGATCAGTCAAGTAGTTCATTATGACAGGAAAATGAGCTATTAATCAGAATCAATTGCACATGTTTTGCAATAAGTTTTTTGAGCAGATGTCTTTTTCGTAGACATTTTTAATGCAGTAATTGAGTAGTCCATGACTTGAGGACAACTGCAGTCGCTCCCATGGTACAAATGCATCTGTAGATTTGGAGATGCTCTCTGTTACTTTATAGCATTCCTGGGGGACTGTGATTGATCTGAGAAGAGCAGCTGTTCAGTAGCTGGCATGTAGAGAGGGCTACTGCATGTACAATGACAAAGTTGTTTGCTGGTTCTTATACATTAATTTTTTTATAAGCATAATATAAATTGCAATGTTTTTCAAAGGATTTTGTTTTAAAATTGTCGCTACTTTAACAGTAACTTGGCAACTCGGAGAAGGCCTAGTGAGGATGTCTCTAAATACAACCTGATGTAACGTTACTTGCCTGCTTCACCAGAAACGCCGTGTAGTCCAGCAGAATGCTGTGCTCTTAAGTGAAGTCATTTGTAGTTATAAATCAAATGAAGCTGCCAAGTATTGTAAATCTAGGACTGCCTACCAATTTATGACTCTTTAGATTGCCTGCTGTAATATGCCATGTTATAGAAGCATTGTTAGGAGCTATATTTAATTTACTTGCTTTAAATCAACACTGTGTTGAAAATCCTGCTTTGCCTTATTCAGAGAAGCTTTCATTCTTCTGTTTTATACAGGTGTGTTCAAAAAAACCTTGTGTCTCTTATTTTACAGCCTTCGACAAAAGAAAGGAAACTTGGCCCAGAAGCACTGGGCTGGACCAGCTAACATAGTAAAATGCAAGCCTTGCCCCATGACGCATGCCAACGCTGTCTGTGGATCTGATGGACATACATATACTACCAAGGTAAGTTCTGCTTGTGACCTGAAATTCTGTCAGTAGTAGTCAACCAGGCTGCGGTATGAAGATGAAATGGCTTTCATTAATAGGCGGTATTAAATTACCGTCTACTTTAGTTTTGGAATATTTTTGTGTTAAAAAAAAAAAAAAAGTGCTGCTAATGTAGATTTTTACATATTTGACAAACAGCAAATCAGAATGACAAATCAGAATCTTATAACTTTCATGATTCATGTTTCTCTAAATAGCTCATTCATGCTAATGGGGTAGAACACTTTCAATATTGATGATGCAACAGAAAACCTCATTTGATCAGATTGGCTTGTTCAGACAAGAGGATTTGGGATAGTTCTTGTTTTTAAGATTTGGTCTCCAAATGGTGAAGTAACTTGGCACTATCATTGTTTTGTGACATACTTTTTTTTTTTTTTTTTTTTTAAATAATTTTTTTCCTAGGCTGCATGGGTAACATGTTACAATTCATTTAAACCACAGTTTTAATAGGTTTGTGTGCCAGATGTGGCATATATGGTACCATAAAAAAAATTTCCCATAACCCAGTGGGGATAAATTGGCTCATTGTTGTATTGAAAATATGGTCACCTTAGGGCTTGACTCAATAAAAGAAGCTGGCTTCAGAGCCATTCAGCAGTCCAGATCTCCCATTACCAAATAGAGCCTTCCATGTCTCGGATACATGTTCCATAAACAGCACTTCAGGCACTGGAAGTCATGTTTAGGGAATACCCCTAAGGTTTTCTTCTCTTCCTGCATGCAAGGTAAGGTTGGACAACCAGTAAAAAAATCAAAAAATAGCTCCCCCCAAAATCCAGGAAAAAAAAAAAGTGATGGGGGGGCAGAAATTCTCTGCTGGGCTGTAATAGTGATGATGATACTGCAGCTACATTATCTTCTCAGCTGGGCAGCTTGAATTCTTCATCCATTAATGGACACAAATATTAAAATGCTGCCATGGCTAATTCATTTAAGCATGTCTTCTATTGTGGCTGAAGGATTTACGTGGCCAAAGGAGCAAATCAGCAGAAACTCTCTCATCCTTGCACACGTAGACTGCAGAAAAAGGGCTCCAAGTTGCTTGTTAAACAAGCTACTATTTAATATTTTCTAGGAGTACGTAATGCAGTAATTTAGCACTGGTATTTAGGATTAAAATTGGTCTTATTTTGAAAACAACTTTTTCTGCCTGAAGTCTTGAGAGTATATAAGATATTCTGTAGTAAATAGCTTTTATTGCATATTCTGTCATCCTATTGAGCTCATTTCTGTGCATCTTACCTGCATCTCTGTTAGCTGAGTCTTTTTTTTTGACCTTCTGTGTTTCTTGCCATAAGATCCAAATGGTTTTCATCAGAAATTCTGCCAATGTAATAAATTCACCAAACTATTGTGACTACGATATAAGCCTGACAGCTATAATGAAGACATCAAACAATTCCCGTTGCTGACATGCTTGACTATCAAAGACTTACCTCCCAGAAGTTGTGTCTGAGAAGTATTTTTTTTTTTAATAGGAGACTTTTAAAACATTTATTCTGAAGCAACTTTATCTCATCTTCATTTATTGTGTGTTTAACTATCAATTGCTCCTGTCCTAGCAATTGAAAATTACAGCATCCTGTTGGTCTCTCAAGTGCAGCAACTTCTTTTCCACGAATTTTGTCCTCCTTTACCACTGCCTGGGGAAGGTAGGGTCTCATTGCTTTTTGGGTACCATTCCACAGGAGCGATTGCTTGTCACATTGCATATTTGTAGTTGCTTTTTCTAAATTTTTTTTTTTGATTGAAGGCTCCTCTAGTGTCATGCTGATTGGTAATCTTTCTGTAACATCCAGTCGTCATGAAAGGATACAGCTGCTTAACCTTTATGCAATATCAAGGAGATGCTTATAGCAGTACTATTGTTCTTTGCTGTATACAGTACATTGTAAATCTGTGAGTATGTTATTACAGTAACCTGTAGAACATCATTGTCTCTCTACAATTTCTTTGAAAAGCTCTGCTTCATTGATTTTATTTTATTTTTTTTTTTATTTCAAAAGACAAATTTTGGTAAATGAGCTGAAAATACTTTAGACTGAGCATTAAAACTAAATGGTATATTTTAATGTCCTAACAAATAACATTTTTATGGTCAGGAATGATCATGGGTTTCTGGTATCTTTTATGAACAGAATACAACTTCTTCCCTCAAATTCACTATTAGTTTTCACCAGATAATGTTATCCCTCTTTCTTGCCCTTAAGTCTCCAAAATCAAAGCTTTTCTTTGATAATTTTCTTTCACATGCAGTGCTATTGGCAAGTATTATTTCTGGCTCTGCAGTGCTGGCATGTTCTAGTATTGACTGTGAAAATGTAAAAAGGTAGACATTTGAGTGTGGGCAAATACCACACTGCTTTGCATTTCTATGTATGTATTCCTATCTGGCTCCACATCAGCTGCTTGGTGAACACGTAATGATATTCTGGGCAAATGAAAGGATTCGTGCTAAGCTTGTAAACAAAAGATGGAGAGTAGCCACTACATTTCGGAGGGAGAAAAAAGTCTTCTGAAATTGTATATTGGCCATCTACTCACGTGGGCAGAGAGGCGGCATACGCATACACACCAGCATTTCGGTCCATCCTGGCTCAGTTTGATTTTTGCCTTTCCCTGCCAGCGCAGCAGGGGTTAGACAGGAGACAGGCTTTGGGCTTACAGCTCGTGGCCTGGCAGAACAGCATCAAAGCATTTCACTGGTGACTGGGGGCTACCGTTCAACACTCTCGGTAGCGTTTGTACTGGGTTTTGCTCTTTCCGTGCTTTGAACTGTTAGCTGAGGTAAAAATGAATGAAAAGGACAGGATACAACAGGAGTATGACTGACTGATAAAATGCAGATGAAACTTGGGTGTCAGTAAATGCACAGTAATTCACATTAAGAGAAAATAACCAAATATATACATCACAGGCTCTAATTTAGCCACTTGATCTCAGAATAATTCTGGCTGTTTCTCAGAAGACATTGTAATGATCACTGTGAGGCAAAAATGCAAATGAAGTGTTAAAAAAGGAATTGAGAAAAAGCACAAAACATTATTATATTTCTCTGTAAATGCCTGGTCTTCTCATTGCCTTCAGTTATCATCACTTCATCTCAAAGCTGACATGGTAGAACTAGAAAATGCTCGGAGAAGGGCAGTAATGGCTGTCAGAGGTGTAGAACCTGCAAGGAAGCGCAGAATTAACTGGAACATTTCAGCATTATTTTACATGAAGTCATGACTAATATTAGAAAAGGAATGTTGTACTTCATAATACAAGATCTAATGAAATTACAAGTCAGTAGTTTCAAAACAAAGGAAGTATTTTTATTCTTTCAGCTCAAAATAAAATTGTGAAATTCACTGCAGCACAGTATTGTGCAGGCCAAAGATATAAATGGGATTTATATAAATCCATGGAGAATGGATCCACTGCAGGCTGGTAAACCTCTAGCACACTGAGTCCCTAAGCCAGTCATGACCAGAAGCTGGGATGATTGGTGTAGTTCAGCAGGACCGATTTGTTCTGTTTCTAATTTGCTCTTTCTTTTACTCCTTTGTAGTTTTCTTACTTTTAAGGGTCTGCAACTTGGCAGGATACTAGGCTGAGGGATGGGAGGGCTGAACTAATGTGATTCTTATGCAAAAGTGAAGGCATCCATATCTTTAGATAAGGCGAGATGAAAATGGAGCTAACATGCTCCTCTTCATCAGAGTACTGCTCTTTAAGAAAGGAGCCTATTCCTTTTCCATTTCAACTTTGGCTGGAGCAGAAATTTCTTTTTAAACAGTTTCTGAGTATTCCTTATATCATTACTTGGCATTTTTAGTTTCTACCCCTTAAGTTTAGTTTTAGACCTTAAAGCAAAATTAAGACTGCAGAACTTGATCTGGAATGATGCTCAACAGAGCTTGAGGAATGTGGAGGACTTTGATTTGTTCTCTTCTTATGAAAACTTCAAGAAATCTTTAAGGATTCAATTCCAGGAAAGTAACATAAAATGCATTTTTAGTTGTTGTTTTAAATGATGTCTTACTCATTCCTGACTGGATAATAAAATCTTCCATTCATAAAGGCTGTATGGCAAAATAGCAAAAGCATTATCATCTTGCTGGTTTGCACTGTTTGATAATCCTCAGACTGCTGTGCTCTTTGTTCTAGTGCTTTCTGCGGAGATTGCATTTTGAAAGAAAGCATTTTGCTTATGTTAATTATAGTGCTGGTGATTCTGGGAACTGACTGTGCCTATCCACCTCAATTATAAGGGATTAGGATTCTCTGAAGGCAGCCATTTGCAGAGCAGCAGAGGAACTGTTATTGGCCCAGCAGAAATACGGGCTATGTGGCATATTCTTGAGGACCACTACTGCAATGTGGTGGTGTGCCTGGATGTCTCTAGAGATGCTCAGTAATTGATACTGTGGGTAAAAAAAAAAAGAGTGAAACAGAATGATGGATCCTTACTCAGGTTAACGAGTTAGGTTAACAGCAGGTCCAAGCATCCTCAGGAAGTCAGTGCGGCAGACTTGAGGTTTTCTAACTGAAGGGCTTTTCCTCAAAACCAACTTTATTTTTTAATTAGTAAAATTTTCTTCATGAAGAAAGACATTGTAGACCTAGAGGCAAGAATTTCTTGATAAAACTGGGGAAAGTGATCCAACCCAAAGCACTCAATAATACAAGGGTCACAGGAAAAAAAAAAATATAAAATGTAAACTATAAACCACCGTGTTTAAGCTTACTGGTCAATTAAGATAGAGGCTCAGGATTTTTAACTTGGTCTCTCAGTTCCACCAAATACATCAAAGCCTTCAGTCTCTCAACTAACTTATTGGGGGCTAGTCAAAGGAATCTTTCTCTCTTTCATCTTCCATTGGAAAATATTCGAAGGTGTTGGCTTCCAACACAAAGGTAAATGGGGAAAATGTTGAAAATCATGAGAGGTCCATGCCCAGATCTTGTGCTACAATGGATTTAAACTATCACAATAGGAGACACAAGGTACTGAGTACTTTGATGGATCTTAAGTTGGTTTAGCTTCATATGTGGCAGTTGTATGCTTGAAAAATCTTACCACCCTTTAGGCGTTAAACCTTTCTGGTTCTTTTTCTGAAGTGTCTTCAAAACTTGTCTCTGTTGTTGATCTGGGTTATTTGCCCCTGCTTCACCCAAGTGCTAAAGTTGAAGGGGATGAAGATGTTTGGCTATGATGTGCAGTGGGTTTTCTGTTCTTTTTTTGTTTTCGAGATGACAGGCTAATTCTTCTGAGCGATGGGATTCTTTAGTTGCACCAACAATTCAGTGTTTGTGCATGACAAAATTTGAACGTGGATGTGGCCTGTATCTGTTCAGTCCTCATGCCCTGTTTCCAGCAATTTTTCCTAGCATTTTTTTGGACTTGCATAATTTTGTTATATTTCTGGAAACTTTAGAAACCCTCTATCACCCTTTCCTGTTAACTTTGAACTCTGTGGGCTTTAGGTTTGTCAATGACTTCACTAAGTCTCTCATTACTGCTTGAAATGCAAATGTTTTCAAATGCGTATGCTCTCTGCCATATTATAGAACTTTGTGAAGAGAAATTGCTGTTTCCTTAGTATAACAGCTCTATTTAATACTGTGACAATACAAAGCACTTCCGTAGTATATTGCAGTCAGAGTTTTCAAAGCTCTTTAAAGTACTAATGAATTAAGCTTATGAGGTAAGTAAGGCCTGTAAAGAGCGCTATGTAATTAGTTAATGTTTTTGTCATCAACACATTAAGAAGAATAACTCTGTAGCTGTCAGTTTTACAGGAAGTTTAATTAAGCTAGTTAATAAAGCAATTACCTGAACATGACGATGACTGCACTTAACTAATCAGAAAATGAAAATAAGGATGATCTTAAATTACAAAACATACCACCTCAATGACTAATAGTCCCTTCAAAGATGGAAAGGTACCTTGGTGTAATTATTATGCTTCTAATTAGGTACATTGTTGTTCTGCAAATTTTAATTAAATCATTGCAAACTAATTAAGTCCATGATCATGTCTCTTTGTTTGAAAATGGAAAAATCACCTCCTGTTGTCATAACATTAGGTAACAAGTTTGATATTAAGGGATGTGCAAGAGAAATAATTTTCCAACAATCTTGAAATGGGAGAAAAAAAAATGACCAAAATAACGAGACGCTATTAGTTAAATATGTACAATATGAGGGCTACTATGTTTAATTAGGAGGAGTCTGTATTCAGAAGCATAATTAACAAATATTTGTTGAAGTGTTCAAGTGTTTAGTGCAGCATGGTTTGGTTTTTCATAATCCAAGTGTCGGCTGGATTGCCTCTCCTCTAGGTGTGGGATGCTGTTATCCAGCTGTGGTTTTGCACAGCTTTCCCTGCCTGCGGTTTGTCTAAGGGATGACTCAGCCTTTCCTGATGGAAAACAAGATACTCGATAGAGGCTTAGAGTGTGTTATGACCTGTTGTGTCCTCAGTTAGATGAAGAGTTGGATTAAATTCTGTGTTAACTTTTAGCTTTGGCTTGGTAAGGGAAAATTAATGAAATAAGGGGGGAGGTGGGAGGGGGGAATGAAAGACAGGAAGAGTAAGACAAGGTAGGATATGGTTAAAGAAATCCATGGAAAAGAAAATTAAGTCATCCTTATGCATTTGCTCACTGTACAAAGTTTAAAGATTGTTGGTGGGAGGTACAAGAATAAATTATTCTTCCACCTCCCACTCCTCTTTTTCTTCATCTTCTTATTTTAATCTATGAATTCAATTCTTTGCTGGGAGTTCAGAGTCTAGGCCTGATGTAGTCTATCATGGCTTGAACCTGTACATGGTAGATCTGGTATGTTACCCAGTTCTTCCACTGACCTATGTTGTGATGCTGGGCAATTCACGTTATCCTCACTTGTAGTTTGGAAAGATCTGGACTTGCTCCCTTAATAAAATACTGGAAGAGCTACTTTGAAGTTATGATGAAAAAAGCTTGCATGATTTAGGGATTGTGGGGGTGTGATGATGTTTTTTGTTTAAGTCAAATGTGTCTGTATAAGACATGACAGCACTGTTGTTAAGTTTCCTGGAGTTTTCTGATCAAGCTGGTCAGGATTTTTAATGGAGTATCCAAATATCTTTTTGTGGAAATCGATGGGTTTTGTGGAATGTGACTGTTCTGATGGAGTTTTCTGCAGGAAAAATATTTTACGGCGTCGTTACTACTTTATTCCAGTAGTAGGTTTTCAACATTCATTTCTATTTCATTATTTGATTCCTTTTGTTGCAGGGGGTTTCCTAACTGTAGTAATACACTGGGCATGAGGCTTTTAGCATTACTGACTTTATTCTCACAAATAACAACAGGGAACTCCAGAGGACTGTGAGAGAACTAGAATTTGCCTAATGCTGAGTACCTTTGTAGACCACTCGTTTGACTCGGGCACATTTGGCTACTGTATTCCCAATAAGGTAGATGTTCCCTCAGCCTGTAGTCTGGGCCAGTGAGACTCGAGTCCTATAATCCAAAAGCTATGTGAAGCCGTTATTGCATAATCAAGTCCTAAATAATAAACTTTGTCTCTCAGAAGGCAAAATGCATAGAGCTCTGTGCTGTGCCTACTGCAGCTGCGCAGTTTATTTGGCTTGAAGCATGAGGTGAGCGATGTTGTTTGATGAAGTGCTGTTTATCTTAAAGACATCCTGTTGTTTATATGTTTGGGTTTTTTTCTCTGCATGGTCTCAAGGAATGAGCAGAGAATCAGGGATAAGGTAGATCTCGATTCTTGTGTACCTTGTAATCCATGCCAATGCCTTAATAGAGTTATGTCTAAGGGGTATTTTTGCATATGCTCAAAGACTGACATTTATCCTTTGGTCAATTAATGCACTCAAAAAATGGCTGTCTCCTATGTTCTTTTCAGTGCTGCCTCATAGGGGTGTTTTGGCCACAAATAAACAATCCAGGACACGGAGATCTGTGCTTTCCCCTGGTTAGGGTAACCTTTGTTAAACTCTGAGGGAGCTGGGAAATACAACTTTTGAACTCGGCTTAAATAACCATGCAATTCAGCAAATTCCTGAGCTTCCTTTCAAATCCCATTTAGTTTTATGTTGAAGTGGAGAAGCTTTTGCTTTTCAGTGGTGTCAGATAGTAAATTCAAAATCCCAAACAATCCTCTACCAATTTTATATCCTAACTGGGAAAAACCAGGCCTGCATAACTACTGATCTGTGCATCGTAGCTACTTCTGTGACAGCTTCCCAGCTAAACTCCATGAATATATACATGTTTGCAAGATTTTTCACCTGGCGTAGTATGAATTGTGAGAACAGCCAAAATAGAGGCTTCTGCAGTGAATCAACAGATAGAGGAAAAAATGAAGAGCTCTGGGCAATTTTCACCAGGTAGGGGCTGCTTTGTCGTATTGCCAGGTTTAAGATTCTATGAATTAATGAGAAATTGCTGTGGCTCAAGACATGATGTTCTTTCAGGGACTGCTTGTTGCTATCCTTTTAGTCTTTGGAGAAGGAGTCTTCATTAACACAGTTCTGCAAACACTGACTGGGGAAAAAAAAAAAAAAAGACATCTTTTTAATCCCATGAAGAACCCTCCTATACAGAGGATACTGATTGTTTTTGTGGGAAACTGGCTACTTAAAACTCTGTTAAAGCTACTGGTCAGTGTTGGAAAGAGAAGGGGGTTGCTTTGGTTCTGCTGGAGACTGGTGATCTCTCATATCTTGCATGAAGACAGGACAGAGAAATATTGGAGGCATTCTGGGGACAGGGTTAGATGGATCACAACCTGGTTTTGTTCGTTCTTGGTATAATTTGTTTTAAGAGAGGCTGGTTAAAATTCCTACTGCTTTGATTTCTACTGGGGTCAGTGAGTAAAAGGCCCTGACAGAAAGCAAAATTTATCTAGAGTTGTACCTCCAAGTTTTAACAACTATGGGTTAAGCAAGTTGGTCTAATTGGGGGATGGCAATGTTTATCTCCTTTCTCTAACCTTGCCTAGCAGGGAAAGGATATTTTTAGTTTGTTTCTCCATATCCTAACATTGCTCAGTCCAAAACAATTTGGCTTTGACAGACTGGGTTATTTGCGATTTAATATATTTTGTCAGTTTCTAAATCTGTATTTTTTTCTTTAATTCCTGAATCTGTTATTTTACTATAGTTAAGGCTTGTCAGAGTTGAATGTTTTAATTATCAAGTTAAGCCCACAGAACCTGGGGGAAATGGCAATAAAATGTCTCCATTAGGCATGTTGCTGCAAGTGGTAATTCATTCTTCATATTATTTTGGTAACTTGAGTATAGAGAAAACACTGCTCTAAACTCCCTAAAAAAACCCTTCTCAATATGTAGCTGTGGTAGTGATGTATAAATACCACGCTGGGAAATGCAGTATAAGAACCTGTGCAGAATAAAATAACCTTCAGATTTCGAACAAACGCACACCATCACTGAGTGACAGGAAGAGATGAAGTTTCAGGCAGCGTAAGGTTGTTTCTCTCACGTCCAACCCCCTTAAATTCTTTACAAGCCAGTTTTCCCAAATGGCTCTGATAATACTCATACAGCTCTGTAAAGTAACTGAATGAGCTCATCTTTTTGGTGCTGCAGATTTTGTGCAGGATTTTGTGGTTGTTGTCTTGAGTTTCACTAGTGCTCCCACGGGATAATAAACTCTAAGTAAGTCAAACAAAAGTAGTACACTGTTGTGGGGGTTTTATGCCTTTTTTTAATTGCATTTATTTAAATTGACTAGAATTCAGTTGATAAGATTCACTCAAATGTGTCTTAGTTAAATTGGATATATTCATTTCATGTTTACCCACTAAGAGTCTCTAGTCTTAACAGTTAGACCTGCCATATGATGATGCAGCTCCTCATATTTACATGTCAGTTTTTACCAGATTAAGCAAAAAAAAAAGGGGGGGGGAGGATGGTGTGGGGGGGTGTCAGACGTGTCTAAAATACTCTTTGCCAAGGTATTGACAAACAACAATTAATATTTTGGGATTTTGTTACGGCAATTTGTAGCATGCTAAAATAATTTTAAATTAGATGCATGTTTCATTCTGGTTTTGGTGTTTTGCAGGGGTTTGGTTTTGGTTTGGTTTTTTTAAAGTGGGGGGGAACGACTTTCATTACATAGCAAAGACCAATGCTGAAGAAGGGCAACTCATTGCAGGAAACATTTGCTCCTTATGCCTTTCTGATTTGCCCACATATGCTTTTTTTTTTTTTTGAGGGATGAAATAATGTTTAGAATGTCACTGATTTTCTCCTTCCCATTTATGAGCTTCTACAGTGTTGAAGGCAGTGTTTTTATTTAGGCATCCAGGTAACTTTTGCCAATAATTAGAAGTCTGAATACATAACAGTCCCACTGTTGGCTGCTCAGCATTCCAAAAACTCAGAAAAACAACCATTTTCTAGGGAGTGTTTTTAAATATATGTGCTGAAGTCTTACTGAATTAAATGAGACTGCATCTCGTTAGCATCTTGAAAAATGAAGTTATGCACCCATTTTTAGGCTAGAAGTTGTAGGCCTATCAGCCATGTTTTACACAGTAAATGAACATCTTGGTTAGTTCTCTAGGTCACTCCAAAAGTTTGGGGGTTTTTTCCCAGTGTTGGCTGTTCTGAGGCTGAATTTTTTTTTTTTATTTTTTTTTTTTAATTCTCATTATCACATTTCATTAGATCTAAAAAATATTTGTTGATGAGATGCATCACCAGCGATTACTTGCTTGGGCACGTTACCCCAAAGGAGAGAACATTAGATGCTGCTAGAAGAAAGGCATAACTTGGGGCTTTTTCTTTTCACGTGTGTGGAAGAAGCCAGCACTGAATGACGGAAGATGATGTACTTTTTATTAATAAAGCTTCTACATTAAAATTACAGCAGGTGCACAGGGAGAAAGAAGCAGCAGTGAGTAGACTATGTCTTGTGTACTTTGAATTACTGTGTCAGTAATGATGGATGGAGCAAACAATAAAATTTGACCTGTCACACTATGCTTATGAGGCTATAAGCCTTAAGGCATTTGTAATTGGCTTCAGCCAGCAATGTTAACGAAGGTGGATTGGAAAATTAGGTTATTTGAATGATACAGACTGCTTTACATTTTTAGTATTCAAGAGAAAAGGCTAGAAACTCAAAGGGACTGAAGCCGTAAGGCTTGTTCTTTGTAAACTGTCTCTTGTCCCTTTATAATAGAGCAGGCAAAGGAATAGTTTTTAGATAACAGGTTCATACTGTGTAGAATAAGAGTTATTTAAAATGATTCCGTGGGGCATAGTTTTTAAAGAGTGTGTGGGAGTGTGCATTGCACATAGTTTCCATTAACAATAATGGGATTTATGTGTGTATCTTTACATTATGCATCATGCTCAAATGTGCCCCTATAGTATAATTGGACTAGAAGATGCATCTTGGGGTTGACGTTACTCAATGAGTTGTCAGTGTGGCATGAAGAGCACAAGTGAACCATTTCTCATATTTGAAAAAAATCTGTGCAGTATAGATGCACAACTAAACAGGGTTTTAAATAGTCACGCACAAAGTAATTGCATCGTATAAAATGTGTTTAGTTGGTGTTAGAAAGAAATCACGTTGTTACAAAATATTGAGGAGATATTGTGATAGTTGTTGCAGGTACAGTGATATGAGTGTTTTCCAGTGAAAGCATTTTACAGAAAAATCTCAGTCTGAGCTCATAGTGTTTTCATCAAAATCACTACTCTGAACCTTCACTGAATCTAAAGCAAAATTCAAAGAGGAACCTGACTGGGCCCTCAAAATATCCGTACCATGGGCTGGAAATCAGCTGAGAACCTGCTCAATGATAACTTGCAGGTTGGCAGTTCTCCCTGAGGAGATAGGGAGTGGGGTTTTTGGCGGTGTCAGTTTTTGTTTTGTTTTGTTTTTTAAACAAAACAAGTGAAGTGATGGAGGTGGGACAGAGTCCTCCAAATCTTCAAAACATGGAGTCATCTAGATTACCTTTTAATGGTATTGTAAAGATTGGGCCATTTCTAGATGATTCTGTCTTTTCCTTTCAAGGGCTATTCCTATCCTTTTCTCCATTTCCCCCTCCCTATACCTCCAGGTACTCTGCATTAAGGCCTTTACTCCATCCAACTAAAGGAAATGGCAGGAGGGAGTTTGGGTTGTGGAGAGGACCTGGGAGCATTGCAGTGATCAGCTGCAGAGGGTGTGGAAGGTGGTTTGGAACTGATGGTCTTGGGAGAGAGTCTGTGGGAAGGAGAAAGAAGAATGCTAAGAATATTATAGTGGGGGTGGGAAGATGTAGGGGACATGAATTCATAGAAAAATTGGACTTTGTTTCACTGTTTACAGAACAACTTACACATACTGGGCCTGTGCCCAGTCACTGGCAATTAGATGGTACAAGTGGAGTTCTTTGATTCACTGAGGATTTTCTACCCAGAGGTAATGCTACACAAAACGGAAATGGAGAGCTCAACTAGTTGCATTCCCCTCATCTGTGATCTTTTCATCATAAATGGAGGAAAGCAGAGAAGAGGGTTTAAAAACCATGTACTTACATCCATTAATTTTTGTTTCCATATGCTTCAGACTGTTCTCCAATGGTGTATGCTTTCCTTTTACCCATTTTAATGTGTTACATATAGAAATAAATATGTAGGGAGAAAGGATCACAGTCAAAAATAAAACATTCTTCTAGTTTGCTGTAATGTAATCCTAGTAAAAGTAGTTTCTCCTGCAAATACACTTTTTTTTTTCCTGGAAGAAAATGGTATGTATTTTGTTCCACATGTATGACAGTGGAGGATATTTTCTTGTTAATGCAAGTTTTGTCTTCCATTGTTGTTACCTGTTCAAATTGAGAAAAGAATGTGAAGTGGGTCATTTTAGGTCTAGCCAGCTGTACTCACTTTTTATTGCAGGAGATCTTGATGAAAAGGTAGGGAAATAAAGGAGAAAGGGAAGTTTCCTGGTTTAGGTTTCAGTAATGCTGGTTGTGAGATCTCAGTATGAATTTCTGCAGATGATAGAGCAGACATCTCAAAAGACTTTTAGTAACCTGCATTGTCAGGTCAAAAAAGACTTTTTTTTTTTTTTTTTTTTAAAATGAGTGGTATGAGGGGGAGAAAGTGCCAAAATGTCTTTTAAAGAAAAGTTTCCTTGGGTAGCACGGACAGGGTAAAGAGCCTTTAAAAACTTCAGCGGTTGAATGGGGATGGTGATGGCTTTCTTCAGTCAGTGGTGTAGACATAGCACTATATTGCATTTCATGATGAGAGCGAGTTCAAAAATGCAAGAAATTATTAATAGAAAAGCAGAGGCTTTCAGAGGGGAGATGGCACTGTTATTCAAGCTGTCTCTTCCAATTCCTCTGTAGGATAGAAAAGACAGGAAAACCTTGTAGGATGCAGTTCTAATCTGGGGTTCTGCCCAGCCTTGCAGAGTTCACCCTGCAAGACCTCTGCAAATAGATCTCGTGTCCTGGGGCAATACATGGCAGCATCATGCAAATCCTCCCTATTTGATTGCGTGTCTTCTGCAGATTACATCCACCCCCGCGTGAGCTCTGGGGAGGCAGACTGGAACTGCTGATGGGGCTCAGTCAGCAGGGGAATATTTTTGTCCTGTTCCTGCATGTCTGTATGCAGCCATGCACCACATGGTTCTTGAAAACTGGCCTGCAGTCTTAATATTTTGTGTTGAGAGAGAATTTCTTTTCTTACAGACATGTAATCGCAACATGTAATGCATTTTGTCTGCCACCCTGTACTGTTTTGGCTTTAGGTGAACCTTTGCTTTTTATTTTCTGTATTATATTTGGGCTGTTTCTAGTTCCAGTTAGGGGCTGACTGAAGTGTTAGATTGGTGCAGCTAACTGGAGAGATGGAATCTGGCTTTTTTTAGTTAGTCGGTAGCTGTGTCCTTCTCTCACAGGTGATAAAGTGCATCTTTTCCACAGCTTTCTCACACCTCCCTGGCTTAGGATGACACAGCATGAAGTCTGTAAAAAGCTGTTTCTATTTTGGCTGTAAATGCTCTGAAGCAGCTCTCTTCCTCCATCATGCTTAAAGTAGAGAACAGATTTGAAGACTTGAAGTCCGTAGTTGGATTTCCAGTGGCAGCTCCAAAAAAAATGACCTCTGAAGCAGCACCCTGTTGGAGTGCAGGATGCTCTCCCTTTGCAGTACAGCTCCCTTTAGAGGTTAGGGGTAATGCTTAGCACCTGAAACTTGAGCAGATGCAGATACCAAGTGCTCTGCTGTGAAGTAGGCTGCTGGGTGAACTCAAGACTTGCATAAAGTACTACAGTATTCACTCAAATGACGGCCAAGTTTGTGTAACAGATACGCTTACGTATTACGGCACTGTGCTCTTAGCAATGCGTGTGTACTGGTATGAGCGGAGAGCCTTTGCATCTGAGCTTGCTCTCGCTCAGACAGTTGGCACACGGACAGGGCCCGTGACAAATAAAGATATTTGTGGATACTTTATCTTATAGTTGGGAGTCCACAACACCCGTAATTATGCCCGCTTCACTGGGATGCAGTGGAAACTTAGTTGGTTTTAGATTTCTGTGTGGTTATTTTTCAACTATGTGATCTGAGCTACCTTGGTTAGTTCAAAGTGTTATTATAACATCAGGAATTTTGTTTGTTTGCAACTTTTCCTGGTTTCACCATTGCTCAAAAGACTGAGAATAAATAACGAATAAAAGATTCTCCGTCAAAATCTCAGCTTGCAAGAAAGACAATTTAATATGAATGTTGGGCACAGATGAACAAAAGACAAAGTTAATGTTTCCACTATTGTTTCACAGGATGACACTATTACCAAAGCTGAATTGTAGACATTGAGATGCTTCTCATCTTCCCCCTTTGTCTTTCCAACATGTCTTGAGGCTGGAATTAGTCCTACGCCTAAATTTAAAACTAAAGTTATCAACAAAAAAATAGTACCTTAACCTGTAGGATTTATATCTGCATGGACCAATACTATTGACCCTGCCAAACAGAAACTTACTGTAACACTTTAGTTTTAATACTGACCTAAGGTAAAAGTAGAACTGATGTTTTCAGAGAGATAATGAAAAGGAAAACTGTTCTCAAATGGAGGCATTGGCAAGGATATATACCTAGAAATGCACAGTACTGCGTATCAAATTTAAAAAAAAAAAAAACCAAAAAACCACACACTATAGGTGATGGTATAGTTAATTCCCTTGTCGATGTGAAAGACTGGCTCCCACAATTCCTATTTCCATTATTTTTGCTCCATTACTTTCACCAGTACTAGGCAAAGAAAAGGATCAGCATGACCCGTCACGTGGCTTCACATGCTCCTCCAATGGCTAGGAATAGAGTCGTAACATCTGGTGTCACAACCGTGTGACATTATTTTGTCTTTTAGTGTCACTCAGAGTATAGTTGTGATAAAAGGTGAGGGTAAATCTGAGAATGGAAGTGATCTTTACATATTTATAGCCAGCAATAGCACATGGGAGTGAGATGAACCTCCAGTGAAATAAATAGGGTATTAAATGGAAATGTGAAAACTATCTGTGTCCCCAGATATTTTAAACCTAAAATGAGTGTATAATCACTTATTCTGCCTGTCAAACCAATGGCATCCTGAAACCTTTAGTCATGTTTGGATATGACTTAAAGTATACTTTACTTCCACCCTTCGGTTAAGATTCAGTGCATAAATAACAACTTGCAAGACTTCTTGACCCAGGTCATAATCAACAGCCTGTTCTTGGTTTTGTGGGCAAATTTTTGTTTTGACCTAACTATAATAGAGTTGTAAATAGAAGATCACAAATAAAATTGGCATAAATTGTTATTACTTCTCTTAGCTGCCTCTCTAAGAGTAACAAATAGAATTAATCAATGGGATTAATTATCTGTGGAAATGACATCATTACAAGGCAAAAGCAACACCAGGACTAGCTATAAATTTCGAGCAGAACATCTAAAGATATAAAACTGAACTCTGCAGAAAGTACGAAATAATTAATTTCATTCACAGGGGTTCTTACTGGGGATTGTGGATGCACTGTTTGAAAAAAAACTGTCTTATTAAGTACAAATTAGATTAGATAAAGTGCTAAAAGCCTCCTGTAGATCAAGGCTTCAACTTGTTAATGGACTTTTTCCCTCTTAACTTCAGATTTTCAAGTTATTTCAGGAATATCTTGCTTTTGAGGCAAATGAAAGCTACTTGCTAGAAATTCCAGTTTTAAAGTCTCTGTGTTTAACATTCTCAGGAGAGGTACGTCAAAGAGGCACCTGCCACCCAGGGGGGCTAAATGCTGTAAGATACAGTGTGAAGCTTGAAGACATTTACAGATCATATGTAGCTAATTTCAATTGCAGGGAGACTGAAATGAAAGGCTGTTTCAGCTGATGCGCTGCACTCAGCTGGAATACGGTCTGGTTTGTGCTGGGTGCCAAACCTGGGACCGTAGGCTGCACATCATGACCAAATTCTGCTGAAGTTGGTATCAAAAGCCTTTCAGTTCAAACAAACAAAGAGTAGAAAATAACCAGCAAAAGCCTCTGTAAAGAAAATGGAAGAGGAATGCTAGCCTGTACAGAGACACCTCTGTATTTTCAAAACTAAAATCTGTCATCATAGAGCCTGCATAGAGGGTTAGTATCGGAAGTGTGTTTTATTACTTAAATATATCTTACACAGGCAACACTGAGCAAAGAAAACCCTTTTGAGTTACATAACTCTTTGATGGGATGCCATAAGGTCTTTCATTTTAAGCCAGTAAATTCCAAAGCAGTCATTTAAAGACTACACTTTTCCTTATATCTAAAAGCATGTTCTAAATCTTTTTGTGTTTAGTTTGAACGCTTATCTGACATGCCTGATCCTTTATTTCCAGACTGAGAGTTACATCACCTGCAGGCTCTCTGATATACCTTTTGACAACCATAAGGCAGCTTGCCCAGGAGAAGGCACCAGGAGGCAAAGAATGTTGTCAGCCCAAATACAAATATGGGCTAAACAGAAAACAGGATGAAGGCTTGCGCTCCTGTAGGATGCACCGCTATGGGTGGTGGCAAGGGATATCTCAACGCTAATATCTGCAGGCAGCGTACTTCCGATGGGAAGTCAGTTTTACCTGCCGTAAGCTGCCAGTATTACTAATTCAACAAACTTTAACCAGTTACTCTTGCCAGGCGCTGGGATTGCCATTTCATGTGTGCACCAGAGGCGAGGTGTGACTCTGCACCCTTCCACAAGGAAAGGCACCATCAACCTTTGGGGTTTTCCTATGCAAATTTTGTTCAGCTTTGGTAGGATGTCAGTGTTTTTGATAAAGCTGTCCTGTAGATGCTGCTGCTTAACACAGGGGTTAGATGGGGACACTTCGGTGTTCAAAGGTGTTTGTCTACTTTCGTTTCAGCAGTAAATTTTCTTATAGGAGATACTGAATCCAGTCTTGCAGCTTGAAGTGTTCCTACTGATGCCAGAAGATACGGGCTGCAGGTTGAGGGTAGTTAACTGTTATTGTGTTCACTTATCTATTTCTTAGGACCATATAGAGTCTATAAAAAGAAAAAGAAGCTGTTCCTTGGGAAATGGAAATAGGAAATAGGGCATGTAAAGATTAATTCAGAATGCATTTCAGAAGCAAGAGTGTTATGAGCTCATATGGTCATATACAGAGATAGCTTTTGCTGTCAAATACAGTGAAATATTAGTTAAATATTAGCTTAATAAAATGAATAATATATAAATTGATGGCTGTGACTACAGGTTAGGATTAAGCAGAAGGCATGTCTGAATTCAATCTGCAGCAAACAGCTTCCATCTGTGCTAAAGGCTCACAGCATCAAAAAAATACAATAACAGGAGATGTTCCTTGCTGTTGTTTAATTAGCTCTGCGCAATTAGCAGGAAAGGCGGTCAGGATTTTGGGGGCACAAAGGCCATTGGTTGGGGCCAAAAGCTGAGGCTCCAAAAGTGCCTAATACACCACTACAAGGGTAATGCTGTGATCGTAGGGGTATTTGCCATAGATTTGCTCTCTGATGTTGAAATATAGCCTAATGCCTGATAAGAAGTTTGTTAGGTTCTTTTAGTCAGCTTTCTCAGATTACCGTAATAATAGAAAAGTATGAATAATACATGGGTTTAGATGATGTGATAGCTGTAATTCAGGAATGAGGGATGAAAAATTCTTGCAGATTTACAGGTGAAAGTGAATCATATTTCTACTGTGGTGATAAATTTGGCATTATTGTTATCTAAATTTCAGCTCCTTTTCTTCTGTTTGTTGATTCCATATATTTTTATTAGAGTAGTTTTCAGACCTAAATCATAACTGCAAAGTAGTAGGTCGTTTTGAGAAACACCAAGGCTAATCCGTGACTAAAGAACAGTGATTGTATTGGTTGGGAAAATCAAATGAGAGGAATTATTCACTTATCTCCTTGTGGAATAACCCCGCAGGTTGATGCAACAGAATATTTGAATGATAGTCAGCAATAGTTTCCTGGTATTTACACCTTAAATCTTCTCATTCATTCTGGTCTTCTGTTAGTTTAATTAATGGTGTTTCTTTTCTGTAAGTAGACAGTTACTAGAAGGTTGCTTTTTTCTTCTCCTTATATCTAATCTAAGAAATGATTTAAAATCTGGTTTTTGTCATTATTTCAATTTTCATTAGTCAGAAGCCTTTTTAACTCATATTTTTCTTTTGATGCACTATCATAAACTTTTCAATGTTGTCAGTGGAAGAATGAGACACCGCACAGCACAGAATGTGAAGGCTTTGAATAAGCCTGGTGATTTCCAAATAACTGACTGCAGTGAAGCTTATAAACTTCGGTAGAAATGGCTTAGAAAAAAGCTTTATTCATTATCACTGATTATCTCTACATTGACATGGTGAGTGAAACCCAGTCCATCAGTGTCTAAAATTTTATCATCTAATTCTTCGGGGAAGATGCTGTGCAACTTCAGTATCAAATCTTGTGGTTTACCAGTAAATTGAGTGACCCACTTAAAGATACCTTTAGAAGAGAATCTGAGATGTGAGCTGACACTGAAACTCCAGTATCTTCTTCCCTTGGGCAAAAACTCTCAAGACTAAGCATACACTGTGCTTTAAGGGTGGCAGATTACTCTGTGGGATTTATTGCTTTGTTAATATGCTCAAGACATCATCTTTCACTACTGCGAGAGCTGAGAGCACTGTGGATTTTTCTGTTCGTTGTTATTCTCTGGCTCCCTCGTTTTACAGCTTTGGCTTTGGGCTATATCCTAGGTTTGGGAGAAGAATCATTTGCCACTTCCCAAAATCTGATATTCTCTCATCCTTGTGTTTCCTCTGTATCGACAGTCATTTCCCTGCTTTTGGTCAGCTCCAGGATGCCACTTAGAAATTTAAAAAGCTGATCCTTTGACTTCACAAGCTCCTCCTGGGTGTACTGTTTGTCAGTTTAGTGACTTTAGTTTCATCTATGTATCCGTGATTTTGGGAAAGTGAAGGGAAAGGTCCTTTCCTATTCCTTCTTTCCTCTAATCAGCTGATCCCCTTGGGTTTGTGCTTTCTTTCCCCACCCTTGTCTTCAAGGGAGAGCTCTTGTCTCCATAGATGGAGCTCTCTGCACAGGCACTGCCCATGCTTCTCCGGAGCTGCGCTGAGCAAACAGTCACTTTCCTCGGTGCTAAATTCACTAAAAAAAAATCATCACCACTTCTACCCCCCTTCTTTTTTTTCCATTTTATCCCAGGGCACAAGACACTCTGCTATGATATCAATACATTTTCTAATACAGGCTTTGATATTTAATAGCTAAATGCCTCCTTGTTAGTGAGCATCATCTTTGTTTTGGGAGTGGGGAGGAGACAGTGGGATGAGCCGAGCAGTCACGCATCGTTACACAGAGAATATGGTGTGGATATAAAAAGCAACAATGTATGCAGGGAAAGCATTTTCTTTAGCATATCCAGGAGGCTAGGAAGGAAAGCCAGTTGTATAATTCATGTTAGGTGCCCTTGCTGCTGATCATGAATTTAGTCTTGATCTTGGCAAATCAGTCACAGTTAGAGAGTGACAAGGAGCTGTAGCACTGGTGACAGCTCGTATTGTGAATATTTTTAAGGTCTTGGCTAGAGCACAGTGCTAGCCCAAAATATAGGCTCAAGGCCTCACTAGACAGGCACTCTTGTCAGGGGCAATTGTGACAATCTAATCTTTCTTAAATTAAATGTTTTGCTACCCAGAGAGTTGTGCAAATCAGTCATGTTCCCTCAGTTTCCAACCATCAGCTTATGCAGTGCTTAGGGGATAGATGTCCTTGGTGATCCCATGGACAGGGCTGCAGTTGACTTCTGCACACTGCTGTCGTCCTTCAGCATCACTCTGACAGCACAGTTCACCCGTTCTCATGTCATTTTTAAACCAAATGATCCAGATCACGTCCCCTCCTCAGCACCTTGATGGGGGGAAGGAACCCTCCCGGCTGAGATGAGACAACCAAGAGATCAGGAGAATGCTTATGGGTGGTGAGGCTTTATCTGTCTGGCTGCTCAGGCTGTGGTCAGAATGAGAAGGGACCGGTGCCTTTCCTGAGGGATGGAGGCCAGTACTCACTGACTTATTAAATGCCTCCTCATGGAATTGAGGGCTTGGAAACCCGAAACATGCTATCCGGGGCAAAGGAGCAGGTGCTTGCAAAGCAAGACGAACTCTACAGTCTCTTAAGTGTATTGTGTTAAATCAACACAATGAGTCTTCATTTCAGCGTCTTCTGATAGTACCTTCAGACAGTGCACCAAATAGTGGCAATTAAAATATTTACATTATTTTCAGCATTTTAATACAATTAATTTTTCAATATACTTATATATGCATCCCACTGATTGTGTGAGCTAATGAACAGCTGAAATAAGTCACTTTATCCTTCTATCTTCAACAATGTTCACCCGTCAAAATATTCACAGTGTCCATAATGTTCAAGAGGAAAAATACCACTGCTAAAATGACATTTGAACCTTCAAATGCTGAAGACAGTCCTTCCAGCACCAGCTCTAAAGATAGCCAGTAGTGCTACAAGACCAAGAGGACAAGTCTGTGAAGCGTGTGGCAAACATGTAGATACCCAGCCCGAGAATTTAGTGTCCAAGGCATTAAATGTCTGCAGGTTGAACAGATCAAATCTCATTTGAGTGTCAACTCTATAAATGCCTGTTATCAGTCATTGTGGGGATTAATTATGTGGCAAACTAACTGCAATAGTCATCAGTTGGATTAACCTCACTCTCATTGATTCTGCAGGGAATTAAACCCTTTCCAAATCCAGACGAGAAAAGGCAATGTTATAGTGTCTGTCCAAGGCATGTTGCAGTATTCGGCCAATATTGCCTCTAGGACCCAATTTTTCAGCCTCTCCTGGGAGCAGGGCATAACTTTGTGCTTGGAGTTTCAGTTGTAAAAGCAGGACTTGGGCAAAGATGCCTCAATTCCTTGCATTTCAAAGTTAACGTCCTCTGGACAAGTCAGGTACTGTGTCAGAAACCACAGGCAGCTCTTTTTCAACTGCAAGAAATGGCTTCAAGGCTTAATATTGGAGTATTCCAGAAACTGGTTCCAAAAAAGCAGTCATCTTTGACTTCTAATTTGGTGAAACTTCAACAGTAATTTACAATATTATTATTATAGTCTGGAAGGGTGATGTATTGCCATTTAGAAGGGTAATTTCTGAGTTCTTTTGAGGACATGCAGGAATGCTTCAGGCCTGTGAGGGGGAAAAGGGAGGTTTTTGTCTGGAGCATCACAGCAGCGTGAACTGCTGTGACCGGCTTTGAGCTCAGCCGTTTGGAACGAATGTAACATTCACATAAATGGGGAATAAGTGCACATACCAGTAAATGGATAACTAACTGGTCAACAAAATGTACGGTATTAGACATGAGAGCTTTGCTGTGTTATTCTATGAAGTAGCTTTTTCAAAGGAAGTTGCAAAAAAATACAAAAATAAATCTCTTGCTAATTAAAACAGTTCAAATATCAATGGTATATAACTGGCTATTTGATACTATGTGAAAAATACTGATTTATTATCTAGGCAAATCTTTTGATTCTTGAGCTATTTGTATTTTAGGAAAAAAAAAAAAAAATCTTAGCCTAATGGGCTGAATCCCCTTCAAAAGTGTAAATGCATTCACCAAACATTTTTCATGGACTTTGAACCATGCAAATGTGACTTCAAACACAGTTTTATTTAGGCTTCTATGGGGTTAAACTTTAGCAGGAATGTTCTTGTATTCTATTTTGTTCAGTCCTGTAATACTACACAGAAGCTAGAATAGATGGCATTTTCCAGTTCAAAGGGTGTACGAATCTTTAAGGTCATTGTACATCTCATTGCAGGAAAACACTTCTAATCTTCTGGAGTCTTGGAGTTCTTTGGGAGGTAACATCTACATTTTACTAATAAGTTTCACTCATTCCTGATGAATTTATATTGGAGAATAATAGGATATATGCCACAAACCTCATCTGCACAGTGGCCAGCTGGAGAATATATTAATCCCAAGAATTAGTAATTAGTAATTCCAGACTATATGACACCTTCTACAGTTCTACTGTTATGGTTTCCTTAGTGTAAAGTTACTGTATTTTAAGTTGGCCTGTTAAATGGAGAAAAACTGAGGAGTTTTGACCAGTTGGTGTGCCTCATTATGTGCGACTGTTAGCAGAAATAAGTGGAAAAATTCTTTTACTTTTCTAAAAAACCTGTAGCGTTCAGCTGTAAGGGTTGGATTTTTTTACAGAATTTGTTGCTCATAGGCTTTTCCAACTTGAAATAATTTGTTGCCAATCATTCCTTTTGCTAAGAGACAACAGTTTCATTTTTATTATCAGATCTAGTGCCACTCAACACCAAGCTAAGTCAATAAAAGAAGACTGCACCTCCACATAAAAGCCTGAGACTTAACCAAGAATCGGTTTGGTAATCTGAACCAATGAGTTTCGGTGAAAGGATTGCCATGTTGGTTGATTTATGTTTTTAAGAAAGCAGTGGATTCTGACAGGTGGTCTGTGGGCATTTGACATGGGGTCCATGAATTGCTTTGCTTGGTATAGGGTCCCTGAACTACTTTGCCTGGTCAAGAAAGGTATGTAAGAAAAGCAAAGCTATTTTCAGGAGGTTTAAAGTCATGCTATAGTGGACTGAATTTTTAGGAGCCAGTAAATAAACAAAAGTCTGAAAGTCGCCTGTATTAGAGTGTACGTTTAGTACTCTAATCTGGTTAATTGGGTGTTGTCATCTCTCTGGATTTAAAGATCATCGCTCCGTCTGTACAACCCATTACTTTGTGTGCTGGTGCAGAGCATTTGATATTTCCTGCTGCAGAATTGGCTGCACTTGAGCAGTAGTATGTTTTTAAACCCTTATAAGTACATGGGACTTTGACTCCTTTGTAGATGAAAGGAGCCATATAAATGGTAATTTCATTGCATAATTGTCTTGCTGAATATTTTTCAGAAAATATTTAGTAGGATAGATGTACTACATCAATACCAGTCAATTAAACTGCTTTGGGATCTTTTCTGAGGATTAATGAATGCTCTGTTAGCTGCCTGGTGTTTATAGAACATACACTATTTCTGTCACAGAACCTAGCTGAATATAAATGTTCATACCCTACCTTGTGTTGCACCAAGACTGCAACAACTTCTCACTAGAAATGCCCACAAGGTTATAAACGTTCTTGAGAAATTTAGTGCCTTGACCTATAGTAAGTGTGAGAGTAAGAGCAGGGTATATTAATGGCAAAGGTTTTTCTTATTTAGGAGGCATGCATGCTGTAGAATATCATATTAGAATAGTAATAATGCTTCAACTTTGGAGGAGGTTCTTGAAGCCTTTAGGATTTCTTCAGGGTCCGTGACCTTTTGTTCTGCTCCCTGAAGGACAGATGCTCACGCTATTCAGATAGTCTTGCTGTTGAACTCACTGAAGTAGCAAAGCTGAAATCAAACCTATGTTGTAAACTAGAATTTTGTGTTTCTTGTTATGCACTTCATTAAACCAGAGGGTTTTTTTTAGATAAGCATTTGTCATCTCCATGTCAGGTTTCTCAAAGAACACGGTGAATTAACAAGACATGTTTAATGCAGTCTTGACAGGAAGGTTAATGAGAATTCAGAAGGCGGTAAGGAGGGAAATAATATGTACTGCTCCATGTGAAAACTACAAGAAACCAGAATAAGTTGTAATTCAGCTTGTCTTAAACAGAGGTATTTATTTGTTCTACAGTGAATGTGATTAAAAATGTTTTAAGGAATTCCCTCCTTCAGCAATATTCACTACTGTCTATCAATTCATACTGCAGTAGGACCTAGAAGGTGGGTGCCCACTGGGCTGAATTATTTTGCCAAAAATGTGTTTGAGACAGGGGTCTTCTGCCCTGCACACTTTGAAGGGAGAAGGGTTCGTGCATCTGCCTGGTTCAGACTCTGTAGGAACGAGGTCACGTGGCTGAGAAAGGCAGAGGGAAAAGTGGAAATGAAGGGAAATGTCACGGTCACATCCTGATGAGGGTGGGTGCTGTGTTTTATGGCTACATGGCTTTCTCCCATCATTACCCTTGTTGAGCCAGTCCAGTTTCTCAGAGGACTGAGAAGGGCCCACAGGACAGTGAGGCATGTGGCTTCCTTGCACTTTAACCGTGACACCTGCAGACTTCAGCATATTTATATAGCTTATGGAGAATACCAAGAAGTTCCCAGGCCTCTCTCTAAAGCTGCAACGATTTCCATTGAAAGGATGATCAAAGCATAAAGCAACCAAGTTTGAGTAGCTTTCTGTTCTTGAGCCGTCTGTGGCTGGTTGATGATCTGCGTTACGCAATGAATGCTTTTGCGCTGAGCCAGAGAACACCCTTGAAGAGAATTCAGCAATAAGCGAGGATTGCAAATACAGTATTTGTTCTTTTGGGGAAAGCTACCAATCTTGGTAATCACAGGGCTCCTTTTCTCACTTGATTAGAATCACAGTCGTGACTGCCAAATCAAACAAATTGGCATGTGATGGTCGGAACTTAAAAACCCATCAATTACATACACTTCTCTGTCTACAGTTTCCTCTGCGCTAAGGACGACCTGATTACTTTTGTTGTTAGTTCAGCTTGCCTGTTGTACATTTTATGTGTAAAGCCAATGTTATTTTTAAAATCCTCCTTTCTGCAGCCGAAGTCAAAATAGGAGAAGGCTGTTATTTACATTATGAATCGTCTGCCAAAGTTCAAGCATTGAAAGTTGTGTTCTTGACAGGAACAGGAAACAAGAAAATCTTAGAGTTTATTATACCAACTCATAGCAGATTACACAAGCTTTAGTGCAAATGACATTCTTATTTATTTAGTTACCTTGTTCCAAGCTCCATGCCTGCATTCAGTTAAAATGTAAAATTCCTTGTTCCAGTATCTAGACGATGTGATATAACAGTTGTAAAACAAGGGGATTGGCTGGTTTTGGATAACTGGTTTGTAAGATACTTTTATTCCAGGATCTTTTCCCTTTATGCATGGGCAGAAGATACACCAATGCTTGAGATGCTTAAAAGTTGTGATTCTAAATGCTCTGACCTTCCTGAGAGGCACCAGCCTCTTAGCACAGAAAAATGACTATTTTTTTTTTTTTTCAGTTTCAGAATTCATATTTTGAGTTTTTACCAGCAAACAGCTTATTTGAGCCATTTAAAACATCAAAGGAGGTGTTTCTTGGCTTGGGTACATCTTTAATTTAAAGCAGATTTATTAAAGGCCGAAACAGGATAATACTGCAAAAGGATTAGCTGTGGTTACTTGATTTCTGAGCAAACAGACTAATTCTGCTTTCTTTGTATGGGTGTCTTTCACAGTGAGTCCATTCACTGAGCATTGAACTAGGTCTGGGGTTTGGTTTGTTTGTTTGTTTGTTTGTTTTTAATTTTTCACTGTTTCTATTGTCGTCTTTAGAAATCAGAAGCATTGCTGAAAGCTTTAACTTCAAAGCTTAAGCCAGCTTACTCTTCATTGGTTGCTATGCTTCAAAATACATTCCTGAAGCTTCTTTGCTAGTAACTGCCAAATGTTTTGTTTCAGCACTTCTTAGCATTGGGGCTTTCAGTTTGGTTTTTGTTTTGATTTATTCTTCACAAAATAAAAATTCTGAGAAGTCAATTAAAAAATAGGTTGGCATTCTTAGCACTTAAATCTTGTTGCTATTCTGAAAGCAACCAGAGCAGTGGTACTGCAGAATGCTCTTTATTTTATATTAGTACTTGCACTTCAGATTTGCTCTGTCTATAAACAACAGAGAAAAACTCTCTCTGAGAGCTGAAAATTTACTGATGTATGAAATGTACTGTGTCAAGTAAAAAGGAACGAACACCGCTACAGCCACGTCATGGTCAGTGAAACCTGGGCAAATCTATTGTGAACTAGTTAATCTAATAGATTTGATGGGAAAGGAATGGGATAACTATCCTGGAGCAGAGGATAGGCCTCCTGAAGTTTATTACCAGTGATGTTATTTGGGAACAGAAGAACCTGGACTGACCTTCACCTCTCGCGTGGAAAGACCAAGTTCAGTTAGAAAAGGACCACACAACATTTGAAAACCAGGCATGCATGCTGTAAAAGCTCATACTTCCACTTTTACAGAGGCACTTCAGGACTTGGTCGTGTGTTTTGCATATGACTGGTAGCACAAGTAAACTACTGAGTTTGGTAAAAAGGAAGAATATACTTTAGCTGCTCGCTGCACTGCCAAGTTGTCAAACAAGCCAAGGTGGTCTTTCAGTGTATCTATGTCCTTTTTCACCCATCACTTTTTACTCATTCTAGAAACAAAAATGCGGTGAGTTTTAAGAAATCATTGCTAGCTGAAGATGTATGAGCTCAGAAGCCCAGAGTACAGCACCTAGCCTGACCCTTGTTCTCTTCTCTCAGTCTCTCCTGGAAGCTCCCCAGACCCTTGTCCATGTGGGCTCTGAGATGTTTCCAAACACTTCTTCCTTCTCCCCAGTAATTTTATAACACAGGCCCTGGGAAGCACAAAACTTTATGAACATGACGTGCTAGTTTAAGAGTTACTTGTCATTTGTGGCAAGGTTGCTAGAGAAGGAATAGGCAGCAGAGAACAAATTCAACAGACTAATTCACCAGTGTTTCAAGAGCTGAAGTAGGTATAGCAGCAACTTTTCTTCAACTTTAATTTGTAAAAATATGTACATCAGAGAGAGGGTTACACTGTACTTCTGAACTGTTCTCAGCCTGTACAGGCATGGCGGACAGAATCTCGTCCCTAATAACATACTGTCAGATGCATCAGACACCTTAAAGTAACTGCAAATACAGTGCTAAATATGGGACCCACACCTAATGCCAATACCCAGTTCTTTGCTTTAGGCTCCTTATGTGCTATAGTTCTCCTGCAGAAGGCACATGACTCTGCAGTTACTGATTGATGGGGAGAGTCGGTTGAAAGATTTTTGAGATGCTAAGATATTGCCATCATATCAATAGCATAAAAGCTGAAGAAAACACGCCTGCCCTTTATAGTGGTCACCAGAGGCTGCTTTTTGCCCAGGTATGGACAGATGGATATGAGAATGCCTGAGTAGATGGAGCATTGCCTCATCTGAAATCTACATTGATAGAGTTGCATGGTGTAGCTAAATTGCTCTGTTTAAAATGTCATTGCCTGGGTGGAAACCCTGTGCTTGGGGATCTGAATGTCTTGCATTGCCTTCCCTCTGCCATATGCAGGCAGTTGTTTAGGTGGTAACTGGAGTATCTCTATGTGCATAGAGCCACAGATCGTTACCTCTTGATTATGTTCATGTTATCTGATGTGTCATCTCCATGAGAGAAATTAAATTGCCTTTAGTAATTTGAAGCAAGTAAAAATGACAAATCATCGTTCTCGTGTGATCAGTAAACGGCTACAGAACGAGAATGCATCTCAATTACATGGCAAGTACATTTCAAGCAGCATTGATCATTCCAAATCTCCAATTGTTTTCCTGTGATTTTCTTTACTTTTAAACTAAGATGGCTTTGGTCTATTTAAAAAAAAAAAAAAAAAGTAGCTTTTTTCCACTTTGAATAACGCTGTTAGCTATGAACTCTCAGCTCATAATTATGAAGAGTTAGAATAGAGAATGATTTCATAGAGACAAAAGCAATATAATAGAGAGAGAGAAAGAAATGAAAGAAAACAAATGCAGTAGGAAAGTGATTTTTAAAGTCCACATCTTGGGATGTGGCAGACTACTGGAAAGCAAAAACTCCCATATGCAGCTAGAAAATGGTCATCATTAGTGAACTATCATGCAAATCCTGCAGGAAGAAAAAGGAATAGACATTTAGCAACAGGAAATGCTTTTGTATGTGAATGTAGAATATGGGCTATAAGATACAGTTTTAATTTTTTTTTTTTTAAATAAGCCAGCGTTGCTGCCTACATTTGCATTTGGATTCTGATCCTGCAAATATTCCTGACAACAGAATTAGCATCTCCAAAGACAGTTCATAGCAGCAATTACCAGACATAGTGCACGATTATGCCACGCAATGAAGCATTCTGCAGAGATCCCCAAGTTAGTGCCAACCCGCGGCAGCCAGTCCCCGCGTGCGGGAGGAGGCTCTGGGCTGCCTGTGAGCTGGAGCTGCCCCTTGGGGACGAGTGACTTTGCACCATCTCCTCAGCACCCCAGCTCCTGCATTCGTGCACAAGGAACCAGCTCGCAGAGCCCAGAGGGTGGGCATGACCTTGGTACTCGAATGATCGAACCGCAGGCTGAAGCCCAGATTTCAGTCTAAGAATGTGACTCTGCTGGGGAGAAGACAAGTGTGTGCCTACCTTGTAGTAGCCTTTGCGTGATAACTAACAGAGGCGGAATCAGAGGAGAGCAGGGTAGTTGGCACATTTAACACAGGCTGGTACTTTGTGTTAAATCTCAGGGAGAAGGAGGGATGGGTGTGTCTATTTTGACGCTGCCATTCATAGTGGCAGAAGTACTTTGTCTTCATTTGCCTTTTAACTTGTCTTGGTCTTTTCAGCCAGCGAAAGAAAAATTGAAATCAGCATTGCACAAATGTTTCCACTTATGAATTGACTCTTCTGTGTCAAGTTCCAGCCCTGTTTGGCCCCTGCTGCTCCAAAAAGCACCTAAATTTCTTACAAGATGATAAATCAACTGAGATATGATATGCCTCCCCCCTCCCCAGCCTTGGCCTAGGTGTTTCCAGAACTGGCATCTAAATTACTTGTAAAAACAAATTTAATTTCTATCTGACATGCTAGATTTTTGGTGCCTAGAACTATTTTCTTGTTTGTTCAAAAATGGCAACCATTTGTTTTCATTGTTGCATTGCATTAATAAATGGTCCCTTGAACGTCCTCTGCCTCCTGTATCCAGTGCTGTGACCTTATATGCCATATCATCTAGCTGATGCAATTAACTGCATTTTTTTTCAAAATTCCTGCTTCACATTGAGCTGATTGCCAGCTATTTCTCAGGGCAATTTGTTTTGTATTAAAACAGAATTTTGTCCTTCAACGGTCTGTCCAGAAGTTCCCAAATTAGCCGATTTTGCTCTGTCCGTAAGGGCAGTTTGCAGCAGCATGAGTACATGATCATTTCCTTGGTTTGCAGCCCTGCCATTCAAGCACTGGAATGGTTCAACATGCCTACAAGCAGTCACCCTACTAACTCTTCAGCCATCAGTCAGTTTGGGAAATGGTTCTTTTTTTTCTTTTTTCTTTTTTTTTTTTTTTTTTAAGGCTGTATTTCTTTCTTCTTTGGGTAGTTTTAACCAGCAGGGTAACACTGAAATGCAAAGCTTTTGGCTACTTGGAGTCCAATTACAAATACGAAAGATCAACCAAGTAGTCCTTTAGAAACAAATTAATGGCAGAACACTTAGGAACCCATATTCTGATTGCAGTGTGGTCAGATACTTTGCTCCAGAGTCACTGCTTTAGCTGTACCATTACCTTGGGTTTCCACACCACTGGGGAGTGCTTCCAGGCGCTGTCCTGAGAGCCCGCGGGCAGCATGCCTGGCCCCACGGCTCTGCCCTGCTCCTTTCCTCCCCCTTTTTCTCCTGGCTGTGCTGTGTAGGACTTGGACCCCATGGGCACAGGCTCTCTTTTAAGGCGCTCTCACGCACTAATCTGAAGGCAGAGAGACGTGAACTCTTCTTAGGAGCAGAGCTGACCCTCTGCTGAGCAGTTTTCTAAACAACTCTTTGACTTTAACTGATGAAAACAAGGAGCCCCTCTGCTCTTCTCCTGCCGAGAGGTCGAAACCTATTTTGAGAGAGGTGTGCATGCTTCTAGTTATAGCGCGAAGCCACAAAATATGCAAGTAAAGCCATTCTGAATTGCGTGAAAGCTGCCTCTTGCAACTCAGCTCGCTCTTTTCTGAAGCCCAGGCCAGGAACCGATTGTCTCTTCCTGGAAGATGAACCTTCTGTCTTTCCAGTTGTTCTGGAATTGGTAGTCAGTTGTTTAAACTTAGGCTGTAAGAGTCAAAACCATGTAATTTGCATAAGGGCGGGACCTAATTAAAAAAAAGCAGGTGAAAAATTAAAAAAGTGTTGTTACATTTTAAAATCTTAAAATTGACAAGCATAATTTTAGGGACCTGAGCTATGTACTTGGAGCACCGGCGGTTGGCAATATTAATGATGTGACCTCCTGATTTAAAGAGAGATGTTTAAAGATTGCCCGGGTCTTATGCTTTCCCTCTGCTCCTGTGGTTAATTCTACCCGGAGGGCAAAGTCCTGCAGCTCTCCCTTCATTAGAGCAGCAGGATTGCAGAGGGCAGAGCTGTGGAGTGTAGAACAATTTGTGGTCCTCAGAGCTTTGCTGCATGAGACCTTTTGGTGTTACTGCATTCAGCTGCGTAGATTTGTTCAGCCTGTTTAATATCAGTGCCTTGAAACCTGGGTCTCTTTCTTCTTGACCCCACATCTGGAAGCTGTTCTTTTTTTCTAGCAGATTATGAACCACTAGCCTGTCAGCTAAGTGTGCAGTGAGAGACTTTCTCCAATATTTGTTGTTTACCTGAGATATAATAAGGTCCTTCATGTCATTTCTTGCAGAAAGGGGAATTTCTGAGCCAATCGGCTATAACATCTGCTTCAAAGCTACAGCTAGCACATGTTTTAAAAATGGCTCAATGTGTATTTACACAATAGATTGTGTTAATTAGAGTTTATTCCACCACTGGTATGCATGCATAAGTCCCATTAATATCATCAGCAGCTATATATTCTCATAAGGAGAACAGAGCTCCTAATTAGAACTCCAGGTTTTTAAAATATCTTTGTACAGCTTTTACTGCAAAGATAAAGTGCTGTGTGTTTGCCTGGCAGCTATTCTAAAAGAAAACAAATGATTTTTTTTTTTTTTTTTTTTTTTCCCCCTCCAGGTTCCCCTTTACTTTTATTGCAATAACATGAGCCAGTCCTACCCAGGAGCAGAGCCTGTGCAGGGCAGGAAGCCCTGCTGCAGGGAGCTTACCCTTCGAGCAGAAGGAACAGCAAGTGTGTGCGCAGAGAAATTAGATGACTATACTAGCTAGCAAAAATGCTCATCCGGCAGTAGGATGCCACTTCTGTCAGTGTAAATCCTACCCAAGCGGTCAGTCCTGGGGACAGAGCTCGGTCCGTATTTTCGGTGCCCCCTCCGAGGCACGGAGTTCTCCCGCCCTGTCGCAGGGCAGCAGGGCCTGGGCAAGGCGCTGGTTTGCAGAGCAGCGGAACTGCGCGGCGGGGAGGGGGAGTGCTAAGGGACCCCACAACCCGGTCACGTAGCCCAAAATGTGAGACTCGTGTCAGGACTTCGCGTTAGCGTCTGGCTTTTTACAAACGTGAATTCACGTGGTTGACTTTGCCGTCCCCCAGCTGCCCAGCTGGGTGGTTGTTTTCAGGATTTCGGGTTTTACAGAGCCCGAAAGTTTACAGAATTCCTATTAAAACTTTTTAATGTACATGTTCAGCAGTATGCAATGAGAGTGCACCATATGACGTTTCTTTGGGGATTTGAAGAAAAGATACTGAACCTTTTTTATTGTGCCAAGTTTAAAAAAAAAAAAAAAAAATCTTTTGGTCTGAGAGTATTCCAAATATAGTATTTTTTTCTTCCATCTGATGAAAACTGGAAACAGAGGCTTATAAAGAAAATACTGATAAGAGTCCTAGCTAAGGAAGCGATGGCAAGCACTGCTCTAAAGCATGTAAACAAACAATCCTGCTCAAATGAGTGTCTGAATTCCAATGGATTCTAATTATCTGCTAAGACAGATAGGTACGAAAACCTACTGATATAAAGAAACTCTCTGGACTAAAAAATATATATGCTGTAATTTCAGGAAGTTTTAGCTTCTGCTGGTGGCAGGTACCAAGTAAAAGATAAGGTAGAAAATAATGAGCTTTTGTTATTCATATCTGAAGTTTAGAAGAGATATTGTGAGTGAACAAAAGATGCACCGTAAAACAAACACTCACTGAAATAATTCTCGGCGGAAATGTAAAAAGCTGCAGGGCGCTAAAGAAGATGCAGTGTCTTCCAGGCGAGAGCACTGTTCAACAACAGAATTTTAGAGCCACTGCTATTAGTAAGATGTAACATTTCAGGTTTCTAACATATATTTTAATTAGTATACTATAAAATTTAACCTCCTATTCCAATTTTCAGTCTTTCAAGAAAGAGACTTCATGGTAGTTGATCTTCGTCATGTATATTGTCTGCTAATTCCTGCATACTCCCACCAACAAAAATATGGTTCTCTCCTTTTTAATTCACATTTCAATTAATGACAGAAGCAATAGAAGTTTGGAAGTGAACATTTTCTCCTTTACTAGCATAACTACAAGAAATTTTAAATTATAGATTTCATATTAAGACTAAATCAGGGACTCGGAGAGCCTCCCCTCTGCTGAACCCTGGATAAAGTGTGCTCTCTCCTTATCCCCTTCCCTGGTGCGTGTTTGTTATCAAGGCTGTGAGATCGCCCAGGGTACTGAGCCTGTGCGAAGCGCTCCGGTCGTCCGTCCTCTCTGTGGCCCTACAAACAGGAGTAATGTTAGGCACATAGTATGTCCCAGGCCATCTGGGGCACCTACAGCAGATTCTCAATTACATCTGCATTCCCAATGAAAGGTGCTGTCAGGGCTAGGATCTGACAGTATTTCCCCTATATATTGTAATTAGAATCACAATGAAGAAATGCAGAGCTATGTCCGTTACCGAGCGAGCTGCCGGTCTGCATCCCAGCACGTGTAGTTAATGCATCAAATATTGTCGGTGTGCACCAAGGCCATCTCTGCTGTTGGGAGCATTTATTGTCGCAGTGTTCCTGTCTGCTCTCCTCCGCTGGCAGGGGAGTATTAGCTGATCTCAGCAGGGACCAGCTGGGTATCTGCTGGTGGAAGAAGTAGCTTCCTAAGCTGTTGTCTCACCTGTGGCTGACTGGCTGCCAGAGGGAGTTTCAGCTCTGCAGCAGAGCGTGGTGCTGCACATCGCTCCGTACCAGCCAGGAGGCAGCTCCTCGGGCTCCTCCGTCCCGATGCTCCGGAGGGCCAGCACCCGCCTGCATCCCGGAGCGCTGCTCTCCCCTCTTTCACCCGACTGCTGCCTCGGCTGCGTTTGAAGCGAATAGCCGAGTTCCTTGTGTCAGGATGCAAAGCTCTTCAAGGTATTGAGAATTGATGTGGTCTGGAGGCTGTACTAAGCTGTCCACGTAGACATTCGCTAGTCAAATATACACCCTTGTGTAAAAGATCACAGTAACTTATTCGACAATATTACTTACGTGCAGGTTAGATCAAAACCTGGCTGCCAAAAGTTGAGAGCCAGGATAAAGACAGAAATACGCTGTTTTATTACATCATTAAAAAAAACATCTAGATTCTACTCTATCAGGGACTACAGGCTGGAGACTGACAGACAAGAATAAAATAGCTGGGAATAAATTTTATGTAGCTATTTTCTTTCTCCCTCAAATGTGAATGCTTATGCAAAACACATTGCTTTAGATTCACTGACAATAAAGAGGGAATCATTATACGAGTAGTGGATTCTCAGGGGAACACTTTAGCCAAAACACACTCTGCAATAATTTCCCACGTCTTAGTTGAATAAATTAATTTATGAATTTTCCATGAATATGTTCAACCGTTTCTCCCCTCATATATTTTATTGATCTCCATATACATTTAGCAACAAATAACAGAGCTGCTTTTCCATTTGCAGTAAAATAGTTTAGAGATGTTTATGTGGGCCTTGGGGTTCATAGTAAACAAATGCAGTTCAAACACCAGGGAGGTAGCAGAGAAACATGAAGCTTGACAGGACCCAGGGAGCTCTAGTAGGAGAAGATCTCGGTGGAGAGCCAAGGCATACCCAGTCATAGCTTGAGTGAGGTGGGTTCCCTGAAATCAGAGTGACCAGCCCCAAACTGCAGGACTGCTCCCAGTGAGTCCTGCATAGAATCACTGCAAGGTCTTAATGGCTTGTGTCTGCAAAAACTCTTAATGTCTGTTTGGTGTTAATGACTGATAGGTTGGATCGTTCCCTCGTTTAATATGTTTTGTCCTGTAGTGTGTTTCTTTTTACTTTCATGTGAGAAGGAGTTGAGGATGGCAAAAGGAAAGAGGGTATTTGGGTTTTCTCCACAAAAATAGAAATGCAGTGTCTGTGGCTTGGGGGAAGCCAAGAGGCTCCTTCTAGACTGTAGATCCAGTGGCGGAGTAGTCCAAAAGCTTCATTATTCCACCACAAGACATCTTCTGTGGCCCCTCTGCCTCTGCATATCGCTTAGTTTGGCTTAGGCAACATCATTAAATCCAAAGTTGAGCTACTTGTGTAGGTTATTACAGTGAGTAAGCACACCATCACATGGAAAGTATATTTCCATGTTTTTCTTTAGGGAAGGGACAAACAGTTACATACAGTGATTAGATGTTGAAAAGTAATCAGTGTTTCCCTAATTTAATATTAAAAACAATGGAGTTCTTTCATCTTTCTCCCTCAACACCAAGCTGCCACCCCAGTTTTATATGTATGCAAACTAACATCCCAAACAAGTATGGTGGGAATATAATGTGGTTAATCATAGGTGTAAATTTACTTACATGTGACTGCACCATTGTGATCTTCAAGTTTAGCTCTCTTTCTTGCCCTGCACACTCAGGTAATAGAGATAGACCTTTTTAAGCAGTTTCTTTTTTTGGTTTATTTTGAGCTTTTTGGTTGTCATTTTTATCAGTCATAAGGAAAGCTGAGAAAAAACTCGCCTTGCTGTTTCCAAGTATAAAACTCTTTCTTTCTTAACTGCAGATAATTAACAGGCTTGAAATAGGCCTTACCATCTTAAAGGTGGTATTTGAAGTATAATTGCTAATGCTTAGATACATAATTTACATTTATTATGTATAATAAAATATGTAACTAATTGATGTTCTGTAAGGGACTAAATGATCAACTCCAGCTGCAGGAAGAAGATTTATGCCTGTGTTCTCAATAACATATTGACTATCAGAATACGCTGCAGAAAGAGAGTCACTGCCTTCAGGACTGTGTGCTCGGAGAGTGTTCTCCTTTCTCCCGTTCTCCTCTCCTTCTGATGTGCTTTCTTTTGTGTCTGTCTTCTGTCCAAACAGCATAGATTAAGCAAGTGTATTTATGGAGCAGACAGATGAAAAATAAGTACTTGCATTCCCTTCAGTCTTGCAAGAAATTAGTGTAAAGCGCAAGCTAAGCTTGCACATGTTTGTGTGTGGCCGTGCATTTTCTAAATCGGAAGGGCAGAACATCACACGGCATGCAACCACCAGGGTACATTGAAGTTCAGAATGGCTGGGAGATAATGTCAACAGAATAGGATGTAGGCACAGGATAATGGTCTCCTGCTGCTAGATTAAAGCCTGGGCAAAGATGAGCCCTTTTAACAAAAACAAACAGAGGCAAAGCCAAGATATTTGCAGTACTTTCAAAGCAGGAGGCATTTATCTTGTAACAACATCCCGTTCTGTTCTCTTGGCTTCCACTGTACCAAAATAACAGAAGATGATGCTGTGATTTTTGTCAGTGGCTGTTGCTAGATGAGCTCCAGTTGCCCACTGCATGCTCTTTGGGTAATGCTGTGGTCTTATGCCGTGTGTCCCTTGGCCTTCAAAAAAGCTGCACGTTTCAAAACACATTGTGTCACGCTGTGTAAGCATGCTGGCTTACTTTTAAATGAAGAAGAATTAATCTATAATAAAACTCAGCCTTATCAAAGGGATTTTACAGCCCAACGTTTCCAATTTCCCCTGGCAGGAGGCAGTCTCTGCCCGGAGGAGCGCCAGCTTCAGCGCTGCAGGCAAAACCCCCCCTTGCATTAAAAGCCCTCAGATTCCGATCTGGTGAAATCAGTGCTTGAAGACGACAAAAAATGGAACTGAATTCAGTTCATTAGGTATCAAGCCAAAGAGAACGCCTCGCACATTTTTGTTCCTGCTTCTGCGTGCTGTTTTCTTTTACTCCATTTTATTAGCAGGTTAGTCTAGTCTCCAGCAACCGTGCTGCTGGGCACAGTCTGGGGAAAATATCCTTGGAGCAGTAACTGCAGAGAGGACAACTACGCAGGCACAAAGCTCTTAGGAAAGTCAGCACTAAAATATATGTCATGCAAACAGTAAAGGCTATGAATAGTCAGTATGTTATAAATCAGGGCTTTTTTAACTAGCATGCTTTTGCAATATTAATTCTCCTGGGTTGTCTCATTTGTCTGATACTGCACATGTCCTGCTGCCCTAAATGGTTTGAATGTGGTGACTGTCAAGAGGCGCTGTAAATCCCATCTGCTGAGGTTTGAAGGAAGGGAAAGGAAGAAGTAACAATATGCAGATATAGGGAACGATCCTGTATCCCTCATGGTTTAATCTTCACTCTTCAGTTGTACAATTTTGTTGTATTTCTGGAGTTGATTGCATGATGATTGGCTATTTTTAGGGATGGTGCTGTTAACTGTTAAGGCAATTTATAGTTATTGGTAGGAGTCATTTAAAATTTCCTCCTTGTTCAGAGAAGCTGATGTGTTGAAGGACCAGTCTCATCAGCTGATGAGCTGATTTCTTTTAGTTCTCACTATTATGAGGATTGGTGTCTTTTCATGGATGTTATTCAGACCAAGCCCATTGCTTGCAGTGGAAGTTGAGTGCTCCCAGCTCCACAAAAAGACCGAACTAATAAATCAGTAGTGGTAACAGGTGATAGATGGCATGATTTCACAGCCGAAACATGGTAATACAGCATAGGAAACACATGGGATTCTGGAGGTTTGTATTTTCTTCCCAGCTTTGCCACTGATCTCTTAGGTGACCTGGAAGAAATTGTTTCAGCTTTCTGTGCTGCAGATTCTATATATTTAAGCAGGGAATAACAACAACACTTTATGAGGCATATTTAGAAGTGCGGCGTAAAACTCTGCATAGGAAGTAGCTATTATTGTTGTTATCTGTAATAATAAAAACAATGGCATTTTCAATAGAGGCTGAAGTTCTGCAATCTGTCCAATGCCATTACTGCTAAATGCAATTTCTCATTTAATCCACAGCTGCTGCTTTTATATCTTGTCCTAATTCTAAACGTATTTTTGCTTTTTTTTATGATTCTAGTGCAAGTTGGAGTTTCATGCATGTACTTCTGGCAAGACCATCACAGCTCGATGCGAAGGGCCCTGCCCCTGCCTTCCAGGACCTGAAAGTTCAAAACACAAGACGGAGAAGACTGGTAAGTTGAGCTGTTAATGGGACTATAGTAGATTAATTGGTTCTTGCTATGTTCTTAGAAAAATGTAAGAAAGGTGTTTCTTAACTAGTAGATTTTATACGTAAAGCTTTCTGAGAAAAAGCGAAGGTACAACTAATCCTTTTCTAAACACATAGTGTTTTCAAACATCTCGACTGCTGCAAAACTAACATAAGATAAAAGAAGATAGAAAAGATAAAATACTACTTGATGGTTCCTTACTTCATAAGTTAAAAAAAAATTAGTAGCCTGTGTGTTAACCAAAAAGTTGAAGTCACACATCTATATTACATGGCATCTGAATTCTCGTTTTCATCTTTATTGTTATTAACATTATCATTAAAAGTCAAATATATATTAAATAGATATACATATCTGTATTTATATATGAAATTGTTTCAACAACAAACTCATGGCAAATGATGTTATATAAAACTGAAGGTTGGAGTCTCAGTACAAATGGCTGTTCTCCCTGCCAGCTGTCTGGTGAGTTCTCTGTTTAGGTCGGAAAGCCTGGTGAGCTAATTTAGTCCCCCAGGTCTTTTCCAAGGAAGTAAGCCCAAGCTGTCTCAGAGGGACTTCATCCAAAGGGAATTAGTTCTTGCAAAAGAGACTGATGAAAAGCAGAAGTCCAGCAGCAGGGCGAGTGCCACAGCCAGGTTCTGTCTTAAGAGTTTCCACCCTGCTCTGGGGAAAGCCCTTTGGAAGGGAAAAGAGTTGTTACTTGTGGCTGTGGTTTCTGGATATGAGTACAGATGTGCTGGTGAGAGCATCTGTGGCAAAGTGAATACTAGCCTGTTTTAAGTACAGTGTTGTCTCCCCTCCCTTAGGAAGAGTGCTAAGAGGGTTAATGCACTGACAGCTGCTGGGCTCCTGGCTGTATTAGTAGCTCACAAAGCCAAAGCAGTGACTTAAGCAGGGTTTGCTCTGTCACGTTAAGCAGTGAAATGTGTTTATTTGCCTTGTGCACCCCAAGGAGTACAAAAAAGATGAAGCTTTAACAATGGTCTGTTTGACCTAAAATATTTGAGAACCTCTCTTCGCTCTTACTCCTCCCCACTATGGACACGTTCCAACAGTAGCAGGCACATAAACAGAAAAAAAAAGTTTAAACAGCACTTCCTCTAGTTATTTCAGGCCCTGTCGCTTCAGCTGAAAACACTGATGGACCTGCTGGTGATGCTGCACACACCGTATCCTCTAGCACAGCACTAGTTTTCACATTAGGCCTCCATCTACTTTCTAGAAAAAGAAGTGATTCTCCAGCCTAGATTTTGAAAATTCAGGTTTATTTCAATTTTTGCAAACCACAGACATTTTTCTGCATAGCTATCAAACTTAGATGAAGTATCTTAGATGGCAAGATTCTGATATCAATATATAACTGTAATATTGTTTTATGTGGCTTGAATCTTTTGGTTACAGTATACCCACTGATAAATTGCCTTATTCATATTTTCTATTTCTTGTAGCCCTTATCAGGCTACAAGAAATATTTCTTTTTCTTTGCCCTTTCTCTTTCTTTGCCCTTATCAGAAAGAGTATCAGATTAATAAATCTTCAGTGACATTTTAAGCTTACAATTTCATTCACACAAGAGAAAAAAGATTCTAATAACCCTTATCTTGATAAATGCAATTTGACAGGGTATATGTATTCTGAAACCCAGGCTTTTGTTTTGCTTGACTCAAAACTTTAACTCCAGCCAACAAAGCATTAATTTAATAGATGGGGTGATCTGCAGAGCAACTTTCCTGAAGGCTTTTTCAAGAGGCCAAACTTGAGCTAACAGTACTCCTGCCATTGCCCTGGTGACAAGGATATTAAATGCTTCAATTCTGCCATCTTCAGCGTGGCATGAAGAGAGTGCGCTGCCCCCTTGGAGGAACACAGTCACCTGGGAAATAATGGAAATCATTGCCACATGTGTGTGGAAACATTCAAAACGCCGAAGACACTAGTCATCTCCCGCATCGAGTGTATGCAAAGAAACTGCTCATGAGCCTGATTATAGTGGCATAAGCAAGATACTTTTACAGGCATGGGAGTGATTGTGTGTGTGTATGTATATGTATATGCAAAAAATAATAGCAGTATAATATTTTGCTTTATCACTGTCTGTTTCTTCCTGGGGTTAGGTGCTGAAAAGCCCACAAAAGGATTTGCCGTTGAGAATCAAATAATCCATAGCAAAGGGGCTTTCTAACTTGCTTTATCTTAAATTTTCTTCTGGATCTTTGAATGTGCCAGTAACGTGCCAGTTAAAGACTTCCTTCAACTTACCTTCTCGGTCTCCTTTCTTCAGATGTTGTCTTTTCAGCTGACCCACTGAGTGTAATGGGGTCTCAAACTGAATATTTCAGAGTTTGTCAGTCTTTTAACAAAGAGCTCCCAGGAGTTTCCATGACAAAACTGACTCAAAAATGAGTAAATTCTATATACCAGTATAAATTTTACCCAGGTGCAATTTTAGCAGCATCCGAAAAGGGATTCAGTATTGTGTGTGTCTGCCCTTTACAGCCTGGAAGCCAGCCAGCTAGCCTTAGGTTTATGGGAGAATTATGAATTCTAATAGCTGACCACAAAAAATTTCCATAGCACTGCCTTTCGTAAGATTCCTTTATTTGATCAACAAGTAGTGTCACCTGGCTTTGGAGAAATAAACCCTGACTGGTATCTGAGGTGACATGTGTGAGAGATACGAGGCAATCACATGGCAGAGCGTGGCAGTCCCCCGAAGCCTGGTCACGGCAGCACTTGAGCGATCTCCCCTTCATCAAATCCCCAGACCTCTCAGTCTGGAGCTTCGGACTAGCATTTTGGTTACTTGGTACCTTAGTGTTTTCTCTGGTCTTCACACAAAGTTATTTTATTTTCCTCCTAGAGTATGATAGTCTCGTTAATATTGCTGAATTGGTATAAAAATTGGTCATTTGATTTCTCATATAAAAATTTGTATAAAAGAATTGTGTAGACAGTTGAGACTCAGTTTCTGCTCCTTTTTTAGTTGCCAGGTTTGTGAAATCTATTCAATACAGCGTAACCTTAAGTAGAAAATGATGGAGAGCTAAACCTCATGCTTCATACAGACATGTCAGTGGAAAAATACTAAGGAGAATTACAGTGCAAATGCTTCCAGCAAAATGGAAATGCAGCTCTTACAGCTACTGCATAAACTTTTTTATGCCTATTATACAACAAGGTTAAATGTATGTGGTTGTGAACTCCCAATTTGAAGACAGTTTGCATTAATCTTTACACATTCATTCAATCATATTCAAATATTATTCCATAATAAATTACTTTCAGAAATTAAAAATGTAAAGGAACATTTAATTTCCAGAGTACTGTAATTCTAAATGTCATGACCTTTTTTTATAGGCTTGTGAATAAAATTGGCAGCAGCATCAAAGAAAAGCAATCTAACTGTATGTGCTCAGAGGTAACAATTGACTGCAGTGTCTGAGTTGTATTCCTTCCTCCTCCCTAGGCTCCTTCAAAAACATCTCTGCTTTGAGGATTAAAATCAAGACTAATAATAATGTTAAAAATTGGAATTCCTTTTATAGTCCTAACTGGTACTATGGAGACGTTAATAAAATAACACCAATGCTAGCAAAAGAAAACTACACCAGAATTACTAGCTTTAATGGCAAACAACAACAATATAATCTCTCTACCATCAAGTTAAATCTTTCAAGAGATGGCAGGATCATGTTCTTCATTTTCTTAAATGGAATTTTGAGTCAGAGTCAGAGAACAGGACTCTGTGAGGGTACTAATGGAAGATTTGGGAAAAGAAGACAAGCCCTAATGCTTCTTCTCTTTTCTTTTTGAGGCCCATTTAGATTCCTTTAGTTTATCAAAACACTTGGTAAGCTTCATTATGCACAGCAGTATCCCAGCTTTACAATGTGCTCCCATGATAGCCACTGACTTTCAACTCAGCTACCCAGAGACAAAGGTTGAGCTGTAATCTGCCCTGAGGTTAGCTGCCCTTTCAGAGTGTGTGTGCCCTTTTATCTAATAATATAAAATGAATAAGGCTATAATTTCAACAAAACAAAAGGACTGGTAACAGATTCTTAGTGGCACCTAAGTGAGAGAAGTTATTTAAGACACAAAGTCCTGTCTGCTGGTGGTTTTCAGGTACCTCTTTCCAAAAGCTCTGCAATATTAACTAGAGTTCTCATCAAGCGTAACTTATTTTGTCACTAGCTGAAGCTTCTAAAACCCCTCCATAAACAAAGGACTTCAGATGAGAAACAACCAGTTTTAGTTTTTCAGAACCTACTGGCAAGGGAAGAGATTTTTCCCTTGACTGTGCAGTTCATTCTATCAAAAAGACAACATCGTGCAATGATTGGAGCATCTCTTGGCAAATGTGAATTTGGAGTTGCAATAATGTGGTTCTGTCGGCTTCCCCCACACCTGTGTGACTCCTGTTTGTTACATATGTTAACGGTGTAGTAGCTCAGGCAGGATGGTAAGTGTTTAACAGCATGTCAGTGCTCTTTCTGACCATACCCTCTTCGTGTTTTCTAAGTTGAGTGCTATACTCCCAACATACTAGTCTTCATTTGTTGCCATCAGGGTTGCAGAGCCACTGGAGTGGATGCAGTAATTCAAAGGAGGTTGATCCCTATCTGTGCATTGTGTCTTTTGACCTTGCAGAAATGCCCAAGGCAACTTCTAAGAAAATGCTGTTATCTTGATCAGGGAAATGTAAGGTCAATAGGCAAAAGCAAATATATTCAATTATACTGAGTGTTGTTTAAATTTCTACAGGGAACCAAGAGAACATTTTTAAGTTACAGGAATAGGTCTTGGCAAGCTCGATCAAGAATCTACCTTGTTTAGGGTATAGTTTAGAATATGAATGGTAGCATTTAACTACTAGCCCTATTGGGTGTGATGGATGAGAAGGTCTAATGTTCCATCCTTTATAAAAAGAGTACTCAGTGCATGAAATTCATTTGAAAAAATCACAGTCGTGTTTCCCAAATGAGTTGTATCGCTTCTTGTGCCTGAATGACTGACAACGAATAGAATTCAAAGTCTTGGAACTAAGTCTTTCTTTGAAATCCACTTTCAGCAAATATTTCAGTTTCAAATTGCTATTCACAAGTTTTCGTGACTGCAGCGTACATAATTTTAAAGTTTATGAAGTATGAGTCATGAACGTGGTTGAGTTGAAATTGGTTCCTGGGTTTGATTTGCCAGGAAATTTTTCCTTTTGTGGCTTTAGCTTTGAAAAACGACTCCTTCTGACACTGAATTTCCAGGTAGATTTTTAAATGACCTATTTGAGTCTCAAACTCTGGGAATGGTAAAGCAAAAACATTCTAAAATTAAGATTACTGAGAGTTTCAAAGCTTTAGTATATCTCATTAAAACTGGAAGGGGTTTTTTTCCTGTTTTACAGAGCAGAAATTATGTTTGTTCAAACCAAAGTGTAACTTTCAGTGCACAGCGGATATAAGGACATGGAACACAGTGATGTGTGTTCCAGACACTGACACGATCCTTCTTTGGACTTCATCACTAAAGAGTAGGATTATTAGCTCTAAACTTTGCAGGATCTGATATTTTCTCCAAAATTTTCTGTATGAATACTGCAATTCAGTCTTTTAATTTGTTACATGATGAAATTCCCTTACCCAAGTAAATCTGAGTTATGTAGTATCTTTAAATAATAATTATAATAATAATTATTACTATTTTATTACTATGATTTTTGCCTGCAAGCTTTCACACAAGCAGATCAGTCTTTATTATTCCTTTCCTGAAAGCATGAAGGATTAACTTTTTTCATTTCTGCTAGATATTATCTGTGAGTAGTGAAGTGGCTGCAGCCAATTAATATTTGATTAAAAGAAAGTGAGAAGCAGGCGAGAACAGATACCTTTGCTCTTCATGGATGGCTATTACCATCACCCACTCCTATCAGAAGCAAAAGCAAATAGCTTCAAGACTAAGACAGCAAAATCAAGTTCTTGCCAGGGTCAGAAGAAAGAGCAAAGTAATGGTAGCTGGAGATGTTTTGTTCTGCTGCTTGACCTCACATGTATCTTCGTTTTGTGCACCAGACAAAAGCAGGAGCTTATGCGAGAAAGGCTGCACATTCTACATATACATATTTCATGGGAAAACTTGTATTTTTGTAGGAGTGTTGTGTTAAATAGAATGCACAATCTAAGAGCCAAATGAATAAAATGTTCACATGCTGAAAAGGAATAGAGCAAAAAAGCTAATAATGAGAACGAGACATGTTAATTGATTGATACACAAATGCTAGTTTTTCCTGACATGTTTTTTATCTTCCTGTACCACATCACTCTGATATCATCTGCTATGTCTGTGAAGAAGGTGTGCTTTATCAAGAGTCATACGTAGAGCTAGCCTTGGAATAGCTCAGGAAGGAGCCATAATGGCTCCAAATGCAAGTCCTTTTATTGTAGCTCAGAAAGATGGTGATGCCCTTACAAAGAGGTTTGATTGAGAGGCCACTGGGCCCTACTCTTTGCTGAAGGAAATGCTGGTGTGATTGTGTGGTCAATACTTAACCACATCCACAAACTACAGAGGATTGCTTAGCAAAGCTTCATGTTTCTAACTCCCTATCTGCGTAGGACGTTCTCCGTGCGCTTGGTACATACAAGGCTCTTTCTGGTCCGTTTTGAAAATCTGATCATCCTGAAGCATTTATAACTAAGCAATAGATGTTGCTGAATTGGAAACATTGAAACTGCTGCTATTTATATCACTCCAGAATTATATCACTTACATTCCCATCAAATCATACATCTTCTTTGCACTGATTTCTCAGCTAGCTACATATAATGAGGTGATCAATAGTAGTTACTGCTCTCCTTCAAATTCAGTGAAACATCTTTAATCAATGTAATTTAACCTCAAAAACGTCCAAAATTTTTTTATTGACTTTGCTGTATTGCAGAAGCGAGGTGGAAGGAATTTCCATGGCGTACAATTAACAAGTCATTATGCAGAACAGTTACAGGTACTGCAAAACCCTTGCAGATAAATCACTTGCAGAATCTTCTAGAGTTTTGTTAGCAAATCAGGACAGACCTTGTAAGGCCTTACAATAAGTAGCGATCACACCTTAAAAGTATGGTACTTCCCTGAAGAAGGCAAGGAGGCATCTTGAATCATGTAGATCAACTCAGAAGCCAGATAATCTTGTAAGGCTTCCTTTCAAATATTTTCATGAAAGCAACAAGAGCGTAAAAGGACAAGGCACAGTATAACCTTGTATGCAAAGTATTGCCCCATTCTGTCCCCAAATCAGCTGATATTTACCTACTTTGAGTTGGAAAGGATCACCAGCTTCCATAGGGGTTGCATGCATCAGGATTCACTGTGAAGACCTCACATAATGATCTTCCCTCTAAGTTTATGCAGGTTTTAATATTCCTTTTTTTGAGGAAAAGTTAAGGCTTGGTATCTATATTCCAAAGTTAGCAAAAAACTATTGGAAGAAAAGAAAGTAAAGAGTGCAGAATGTAGCCATCAATTAAATAAAAAGACATTAGTCATGCCAGGAAGAGAAATGGGAGAAAGGTACTACACATAGTTAGATTTAAAGTAGACACAAAACTATAATTTTGAACCCATGCTTTTTTCCTAGTTCCTAGCAAGTAATTCTCAATAATCTTTTTTGAGAAGCTGCACTTTTTCCTATAGTGATAGCTGAAAATATGCATTTCTTGACTGTTTTCATTGTCTGAAATTCAAAAAAAGTAAATGACTTAATTAAAAAACCAACTTGTGCTGCGAGATGAGTCTTGTCACTGCAAACACTTGTACTCGGCAGTTACAGCTTGAGTAAGTAGGTCCATTCCCTTTGGTGAATGAGATAATCAGACTACATTTAAGGATATCAATATTTGTAATACAAGGCCTTTAGCTGTTTATAGAAATCATGTGGTGGTTTTCCTGTTCCCAAATACAATTGACTGACTGTATAATTAGCCAACACATAATGTGAATTGTAAACTTTATAATTGACAAAACAATTCTAAATTTCACCGATATGTGAGTATCATATTTTAGGATGCAGGTGTGAACAGTCATAATGGTATAGTTGAAGGGCTCAAACCTTCACAAAGAAAGACTACAAAGAGATTGCAAACATCATATCAAAAATCACTCTTCAGTTTGGTGAAAAATTGGATTTTTCACCACCATTCATTCTGGACATACTGAGGTTTTGAATTATATGTGCAAAGTATTTATACAACAGAAATGAAATGCGTATTTTCAGACTGCTGCATTTTTCCATTATAGCTGTGTTGTACAGGAGAATTGCCTGCCCAAAAAGCTTTGTTAGGCTTGAAGTGTAAATTCAGGTTTGAACCTATGATACCTGAATGCTTTTTTACCGAAGAGTATAAATTAAAATATTTTTTGTACTTTCAACAATTATACACAGAAAGCACTCGGGTGTATGTGTGATGCCTGCTTTGATGTGAACTTGAAAAGGAGAAAGAATTCTTCCCCTGTAGAAGTTATTTTGCACTTTGGTCTGGCTCTAAGGTTTTGGAACTCAGCACAGAAGCATTGATCATAGCAGACCCCAGACGGATAACAAGTTAGGGACGATACCATCCATTGACTAGCTGTCACTTCTTTGGCATGATCTTCCTTGGATTTGATGAAATTACAGCAGGTTCCAAAATATAACAGACAACTTCTGCTTTAGAGGCAAAAGTGACAGAAAGGAGGAAAAAGCAGCGCTAGCAGCAGCGTACCGTTCACTTTGTTTCTTTCAGGTGTTTGCTGAAACGATGTTGGCTGTAGTAGCAACATCGCTGTCAGCAGGATTTGCACTTTTAGTAAATGCATCTCTTTAACAAGATAACATGCCGATAGAATAATGTTGAGCCAGAATTCCTGTCATAATTTTCTGAGGTTGAACCAGGACATGAGACAACTCTTCATCATCGCTAAATAAAGACTAATCCCAGACAGCAGCGGGAGACAGGAACTGCATAAAAATAACTGTGTCGTGGTGTAATTATATTAAAAACTGTAGGATTTTTAAAAATCCTTTTGAAATCTTACGGAAGAAAACTTTTAAGGTTGTGCTACTTCTCTGACAGCTCTCTGTGGCTGAGGCAAGTCCTTATGTTTTCATAAGCATTTATAGCTGTACTGTTACCCCAGGCTGATCAGTGGATATGGGTTTCACCGCTTGCCCAGGAGTGGTCACCACCTAAAATGGAAATATTATAAACAAGTCGATTTGGTAGGTCTCATCCGCATAACCAGTAGCCGTGGGTTGCTTACTTCCACATGAAGTTCAATGCGGAGGTTCCAGAGCTGTAGCGGGCAGGGTCTGTTCCAGCGCGGGGCATGCACAAAGCTGTGGAGGAATGAGTTGGAGGTGGCTGTCTTGCAGGGCCGTGCTCAGCAACGTGGGGTAGCTGGCAAGCCCAAAGCTCAGCGGTCACACAGCTGCTGGGAGCTAGAAAGGAGCTGGTGTTTCTAGCGTGGACAACCCCGTTTCAGGCACCTGACTCAGCAAACCCAGATCTGAACAGGGCACAGGTCCCAAGGGCAGTACAGGTGTAACCTAGAATCGTAGAATATCTCGAGTTGGAAGGGACACGTAAGGATCATCGAGTCCAACTGGGAATTTCCTCCTGGCCCCTGGGAAGGCTTAGAATCATTAAGTTTGGAAAGGACCTCTAAGATCGTCACGTTCAACCATCAACCTACCACCACCATGCCCACTAAACCAGGTCCATAGAATCATAGAATGTCTCGAGTTGGAAGGGACCCATAAGGATCATCGAGTCCAACCTGGGTCACTGACCCTGCAGAAAACTTCCCGCTTTGATATGCAAAGGATACAAATGCCACTGGGGTGTATAAACCCACAAAATACAGTAAGAGCGTACTTAGCTCCATGGTAATCAGAGTTTCGTAAACACTTATTAAACAAAATGTTAAAATGGCTATTGATTTTTTTTTTTTTAAACCATAAAGAAAAGGTTAGAAAATGACAGGCATAGTAAACACTTAGAGCCAGCAAGTAACAATAATTTTCAGGCAAGAAGTAATTTGATTTTGGATTGCCAACGAAAACTATTGAAGTGGCACACTGTGTTAATGGAAACACCATCTAGTAACAGCAGGTGTTTGTGTGCTGATAATGATAATTAGGGCACTAAAATCTCTCTCATCATAAACAAACCAAATAAATAAGACTGATTTCATATAGTTTTTTCTCGTGGATATTGATTTCTGCATTTTGGGGAATATTTCCCCAACATTTAATACAAGAAAAAGTTTGTAAAATCTCCAGAAACCTGACCGTGAAATAAATTATAGTATTTATCACTGCAGTGTTAAGCTAAAACATCCCTAGGGTGAGGAAAAAAAACCCAAACCTTTTCAATAAAATACAGGAGAAAATCAGACTTTTGAAATTTCAAATACATCTTTTTCTGGTGGTTTGGGTTTTTTTTTTCCTTTGGTATCTTAAGGACTAAATTCCATCTTTGATTACTCCACTATAAATCTGGAATAGTTCCATCAACAATGTTGAGCTAGTTGCCTTTGGTAAAGTTATCCTGAGTCTGTGATGGTATAAATGAATATAGACTAGAGACTAATTGATCATTTCAGAAAGTTTGTTACTTTTTATGCAGCATTGTGTCAAATTAGTTCTGATTTTTTCTGTTTCCAATTCCCTGTTTATTAGTGCAGAAGAAGGGAGATGGTATTTGAGATATCACCACCTCTTTCCAAATATATATGCTTACATATTTTAGAGCTTTCACTGTCCCAACAGGGACATTTCTACATTCATTTTCCTCTGAAGAATTGCATTTTTTTGTAATTCAGTTTAATGGACTGTGTGTAAATCAAAAAAAAAAAAAAAAAAAAATTATCTGCTTCCTGTAAAGCAGATGTCTCTCCTTAGAGATGGACTAGAATGAGCACCAGGATCTGCATTTGTGTGTTATTAAAATCGGAATGATTTGGCTCAAGTCCATCTCTGTTAGACAAGAGTCCATCATCCACAGAGAAAACACTTACTAAAATATCTTGCAACACAAAAAAATAAATGTCAATATTAGAGAAGCTTCTAGGCAACCCACGTAGGATCTTTATGTCCCAAATGTTAAAACATACATGTTTCTGTCTAGTTATTTTTTCAGATACAGGCTCAAACTCTGAAGACTGGGACTGGTCACTCAAGATTGCAGTTTTATCTTCCCTGCAGGTGTCCAGCCTCTCTGGAGGTCTCCTTGGGACTGGCTTGGACAGTCAGATCTGTATTTGGAGCTGAATTATAAAACCATAGTCCCCTAAAAGCATTCAGACATGCCTTTATAATATTTCTAATTAATAGTAGCACGGAAAGTGGCTAAGCTAATGTCCAAGCAATCTGTTCACTGTATGATGATTTTCCAACCTAGTTTTAATTACGATTTTCTAATACCATGTTTCACTAAGTGAGACAGAGTTTCATGACTAGTTTGTTTAGGAGGGTATGTTTATGGAGAAATGATTTAGTTTCCTTTATGAAAATATATTATACACAATGATATCACTATATTCTTGGATTGAATGAATTATGGCCTTGGCTCCATCTTGCTTGCCTAAAGATAATTTTACATATCATCATGTCCTATTTCTCAATTTGTTTACAGTGACAGTCAGGGCCTAGGAGTTATCAGGTACAGACAACACGCATATTCTCTTATTGTCCAAATTGTAAGTATGGTCTGTAACAGCAAGTACTCACTTATCAGGCAATCCCTGTCAACGAGAAAAATGAAACCTGGGTAAAATAAAATCATGTCACAGTCATTTCAGGCAGCAAGTTGCATGTTACAAATGCCTCATTGATCCTTCACGATTGAAATTCAGGTTTAGGCTTTCAGTTCTTGAAAAGGTTGCAATGTTCTTGGAGAGTCTAAGATGCAAAAAAAGTGGAAGGGGTATAATCTTTTGAAAAACACAGTTCCCTGAGCATTTTAGTTGAAACAACCAAAATTAGGCTTCATTTGGGATTGTAAAGTGAGAAAAAAATATATATATCTCTTTGTTTGCAACATGATTTTCGAAACAGTTATGGTACATGGTTGTTCATCTCTGTATTATCTCGCTGTGAAAAAGGAATGCCTAAGTGTTTCTCAAGCATAATACATCTTTTGTTAACGTTATGTTATAATATTCAGGTATGGTTAAGAAAATAGTTATATATAGAAGGTGCCTCATTCTCTTTTGTGGTTTCAGGATGGGATTAATGAGCTTCTGCTTAAGGTATGTTCAGTTGAAATGAAATGCAGGAAAATGCCAGAAACAACTTTGTCTCCAGAAGTCCCAGTGCCGAGGTACCAGTATAGCACTTTTCCCGATAAGACCTTAAGGGCCTGAAAAATACTGAAGTCATAGGGAAGCTTTGCAGACCGTGAGTTTTCCTTGCATCAAACCCAGTGTTTATTTGTAGCTGATCGCATCCAGAAAACGTGAGATCCTACAGTTCCACAGTGCAGTGAGATTGGTATGTGTAACGGTGCAAAGCCTGCCCTCGTTTGCGGTCCTTTCTTCTGAGCCTGATGAGCTGGAGAAGCATTGGAAGAAGTGTCTCATAGATGAAGCACCTTATCTCTAAATTACATTGTTGGTGGGCAGCAGAGAATTAGTTTGAGGGAAATTGCCAAAAGCACAAAACTAAACAGTGTTATGAAGTATGCATCGTGCTTCCCTTTCTTTTTTTATGTTAACACTATCTTTCTGGATATTTTAAATAAAAAAATCTTTCATACCGATCCTCACTTGGTATGTTTAAGATTGTTAAATGAAGCTTATATATGAATCACTTTCCTCAATTTAGTAAAATCCGATAAGCAAACAAGAAATTCTCAGCCAAAAAAATAGATCAGAATTTTTAAAGCACGGGGTGGGGGTTTATTAGTAAATAAAATTTTTAAGTGTTTTGATTTTTTTTTAACGTATGAGGAGGAAAGATATATGGTGACTGCTATATAGTGTATACAGTAACTATGAGAATGCTGTTACCCAGAAGGCAACGAATAATTAAAATAGATTTTTCAATAAGGAAGCAAGTGGGAGGAAGTGTTATCTGTTCAGTTTACATTTTTAAGAAAAGAAGTCAGGTTGGTTGCAAAAACACTGGACAATATTTCACATTTCTTTAAAGAAGTTCCTTTTTGTATTTTCAATTGGATGTCCTTGAGAACTGGAGCAATAGAAATGGGAAGAAGTTCATTAGCACGAAGTGCATAATTATACACTTGGGGTCTAATAATATGAACATCTGCTTTAATCTAAGAGCTCTTTGGTTAGAAATGTCTAAAGGGGAAAATGACCTTAGTGTGCTAGCTGGTCACGGAATAACTATGAGCAACTATGAGCGGTGAAAAAGACTTAAATAATCCTCAGGTATGTCAGGAAAAGTACTGCCAGAAATATTGGTAATACTTTGCAGGGCATTGGTAAGATCTCGTCTGGAGTCTTTGTAGATTTGGGTCAGCCATGTTCATCAGAGGTGATTTCAAGATGGAACAGGAGAGAGAGTGAGTTTTTCTTTTTCTCTGCCTCAGTCTGGAGCTAAGCCGCTCCTGTCACTGACTCCTTTGTGCTTGGTACAATAACGAAGTAAAAAGTCCCATCCCCTAAAAGTTAATGCTACAGCGCTCTTGAAAAGATGTGTTACAGCCGCTTTAGAGAAGACATTAGTCTGGTGTAGGTATTTAAATGGTAGTCTAAATATAACTTTAAGGCAATTCTTTCAGTATGCATTAATTCAAAAAGAGTATATTTTTGCACATAATTTTATAGACTTTTTTTTTTTAGTCATATACTTTAGGATGTAAAATGAATGAGGAATTTGAGGAAGGGGGAAAGACATCTGCTACTTGTAAGAGATTTGGAAAATGAAAGCTCATGGCAGCATTTCACACTGTCGAAGGTTCTTCTGTTGCAAAGGCAACCTTGCAAACGTCTATCCACTCATGTACCCAGACTGATTTTCTTTCTTTTTCTCGCTGTCTTTTTTAAGACTTGTCTGTTAAACATCACTTGATTCTATTTTTTCATTACCAACACTACCATAGTAAAGGTGATTGAGGAGTTTCTGTTCCTGGGCTGCTGTAATTTCCATCACAGTTTTGCAAGGCTGTGCAAAGGTGATGTGTTACTGCTGAGTCTTGGGCCACAAGGCATTTGGCTACATTCTTGTGACAAAGAATTCATAAAACGCAATTTATGTGGTGCTTTATGGAACCAGCTGATTAACTGCAGCCCTCAATAAAGGAAAGATGCTGTGTGCAATTGAAGTACAGGTATAAAAGAGTAACAATAAAGAAGATGCAAGTGAAAACAATATATTAAGCTTCTGAGAAGCAGATTCATTGGCAGGTCTTTACATTTCAAAAGAAATTCAGAATCTGCTGATATGTGGTGGTGCTATTTCATGTTGCACGACCGCTGTTAACAAGGGTTCAGAAACAAACTCCTCCTCCTGACCTTGGGAAACTGAATTACATTAAAGCAGCTTATGTTTTAAGCAAGCCTGGACTTGCGTGTCACACTCTGAGAACTAGTGAAGGCCACAGAGTAGCTCCTGCATTTAACTTACTATAAAGAGAGATTATTTTCTTATTTTATGGCAAAAAGCTACCAGGTTCCAAACACATTTATGTTTGGTTTGTTGACTGGGGATAATTTTTATCAGCATATGTCACAAAAAGTGATTATATATGTAAATATTTACACCTTAAGTTTGTAAACAATCCCCAATAATGTTCCAATTATTATTGGAATTCCAATTTCTGTAATTGGAACTTTTTCAAAAAAAAAAAAAACATGAAGAGTTTGAGGTTGCTCAGTATATCATAAGTTTACAAGGTGATTGGAAGTGACTGGGGGTTGGCGCATTTTTTTCTTCCCTCTGTAGTTTGCACAAGACTTTGCTACACATGATCTAAAGGTTGATCTTCAAGCCTGCTCTGATTATTTAGTAACCTCACAAAGCGTTGTAACATACCCACTGGAAAACCTGAAATGTGTCTGGGTAAATAACCGGTTCTTTGTGGTAGAGTTGCTGTGTATATAAAACTGTCACATAGCCAAGTCTTTTGCTAATGCTAAAGACAGTGCTTCTCTGGCAACATTGAGAGTGAAAAATACTGTGTTTTATTTCTCCTGGTGCTTCAAATACATTAATATGGATTAAATGTGTTATAATTTGGACTGGTGGAATCCCTAAGAAAGGTGTTGCATGAATTAGATTGAAAAGCAGTTATTTTTCATTATTTTAGATTATCAAGGGGGAAGTTCAGAAGCTTATTTCACTGGTATGGCAAGGGATTGAGAGTAGCAAGAAAGTTTTTAGTCATGAAATAATGGAATTACAGTTATTGGTGCAAACTGTGAATATATTATCATGTCCTTGCCCAATGCCTATCCTAAAGAAGAGTTAACAAATTGGTGCAATCTTTCTTAAAAAGCAGCCATAAATGCAAATATTATATACTATTAAATTATAGCTTCACATTCTAGATGACAGCAAGACAAATTTCAGCATGCTCAGCAATAGAGCATTTTCCTTGGCAACATTGTGACCGGTATATTTTCTTACCCTAATTCAAATGTGAGAGAATACCAGTCTCCAAGCTCTTCACAGTCTTTGAGTAATTGCCGTTTGTTTTTGTCCTTCACCTCTTTGCTCTTCTGAAAACAGATTGTATTCCACAGCAGGGTTTCAGTGATGAGAGGTAAAGTAAACTCTCCTCTAGCAATTGGATGCTTTGACTTACTAAAGTCACTGCTGCTTGACAGAGAAATTGGCTTCCCTTGAGAACATGTGAGTAATAAAAAAATAAAGCTGTAGATGAGTTTGTATAAGGGCACATAAAATCCAACTTATTCACTGTAGACATATTTGTGAGAAGTAGAAAACTGATTCGCTTATTACTAGTGTGACCATTGTATTTGTTTAAGTCATTTTAGAAGTCCAAAGACTCTTTAAAAGTGTTTATTTCCCTGAGGAGACAAATGCGGGATTCTGTATTGCAAGTCAAGTATGCCAGCCTTTAACAAGATTATGGGAGTCTTTTCTATGGGTCTGCAGTGTGAAAAATGTCCTTAGCTGTAGGTCACAATGAATAAGAGGAGAAGGAAGCAGCCAGAAGACATCCAGCCAGCCAGCTGGTTTTATGGGTACGTTGTTAGACTGACTGTAAACAACTGGTTTCAAATTTAGACTGGCACTTACAAAAGAGCTGGGTGTACACATTCTATTGAAAATACTAGTCTTAATGCTGTAGGGCAAAGCAGTTACAGTATTAGATACTTTTAGGAAATTTATTTTAATAGGACATAATGCCCTGGGCTTCTGCAAATGACTTCTCTTCCTCCTTCAGAATACCCAGATGTAAAGCTAAACTTAGCTTGCTTTATTTCACAGATTACTGTTTTGAATATATATTCCCGGCATTATAGCAAGGATGAAGAGTGGCATTGATGCCACAATGATAAATGCTCTGTAAATGCCTACACGGAGAGATAAGGCACGTGGATAGACACTCACCAGCTAATTCAGGATAATAAATGAAATCTAAGTGAGATGTAATTTGTGTTGTTAGTAAGTCGCTTCTCATGTTAGTAACATGCAAATCTATGCAAAATGATTTGTTTTGCATAAAGACATTGGGTTGGAAAGATGCCATGTGGCCTAGCTACAGAAGGTCCTTAACAAATTACATTTATTGTGCAGTGCTTGCTCCCTCACGTTACTCTTCTCAGATAACCTGTATAATCTTAATATAAGTAAGCACAGCCTAGGTGTTTGAATATGTTCTCAATCCAGTTCCTCTTGCTGCCATTAAATACTAACCAACATGCTGTTGTGGGCATTTTAACACTTTGTGCCATCAAAACCCTTTATTTGAGTTCTTTAGGCACTTTGCTAATGTTAATGGATTCAACCTCACATTGCCTTAGGGGTTTGTTTATATGCACAGGTAAACAAATGCACACATGGTTTCTATGATTCATAGAGCATACTGCAGGAAACCTCCAGCTGAGGTTTAAAGCTCTTGCTTTAATTGCTGGACTCAGCTTCCTTCCAAAACAATAATTACTCTCCTCCATAGAGAGATGTTTCAGTTGGACTGCCAGAGGGCTCTTTTCCAATTTCTGCTCAGGCCTTTTTGTGTAGACACTTTGCTTCAGGGACTGTTGTGTCATGCACATCCTTTTAATTTCTTTCCAGATTTTGGAGGCCAACTTCTCCCTCACTTTTTTAAATGGCCGTCTTCTGCTGAGAAGTGTTAATACCATTTGCAGAGACCATCTGCCCTCTCGCCAAGTCAGAGTACTTGGGTTCTGTGACACTTGCCAGCTTTTCCACTTTCAGCAAAGCTTCTTCTCCTCTCTTTCCCCATACATTTCTAAATATAAATTAGGAATAGCAGTCAGCTTTTTATAAGGCTCTGTCAGTCCTGTGGATAAATTCCATGTTTATTTGCTCTCACTCCCCATTTGATTCCCCACTGACTTTTGTATGTGCTTGTCTTCTCTTTGGGCCTTTTTCCCTAAAACCAGTACTGTGCAAATAATTGATTTTTCAGTTTACTGACTGGACTGGAAAGTCAGGATTTGAGGGGGTAATTCTTCATGGTAAAGTAAAAGACCTTTTAAAAAACTCTTTTAAAATGAAAACTGACAGTTTTTGAAGCAAAGACATCACTTTGAAATGAATGTGCTTAATTTCAGCATTTCAGTGCTTCAGCTTGTCGATCTCAATTTGTAAATTATTTTGATTGTCTCAAAACTCCATTTTCCAGCACAGAAGCTGTATGCCAAATAATAATAATAACAATAATAATAGAAGTCATCGTTTTCTCCCCAGGAGTGCAGTAACTTCCCATGGTATTAGGTATTTTCTGTTAGCGATGATTTTGCTTGTATGTAACTCCACTTGCTTGTGAAGGCTTTTCAGTTCTGGCATACTTCAGAGACACTTTGTCATTGCATCTGTATTTTAGCCTCCTGTTCACATTCTTAATTTGTCTCTGCTCTAAATAGCAAAAAAATCATGGGAAGTTGGAAGAATGTTCCGGAGAGGTACGACTGTACATTCTCCTAAATGGCACTGGGCATTGGCCATCATCACAGAGCATTAGGCTAAATGAACCTGGTATGACCATCCCATATTCTTTTATTCCTTAGCGTCCTGTCCCCCAGGCAATTGTTTGTCTCCCTTGGTCTCAGAAGACACCCATTATTCCTTTCCATTCCGCTCAGGGTGAACCTGTTTATATGCCCTTTGAATGCAAATTTAGATGTCCTTGTCACTTGGCCAAAATGGAACCAGCTCCAGCAAGAGGACATGAAAGCAAACCTCCGTTTCTCTTCTGCTGCACTGGAGTAATCTAAGGATAGTTCATAGTTGCTCTGTGCATTGGCAGTGTTGTGACAGATTATCCTTCCATACCAAGGAGACATAACTGGCTCCTGCATCGACCACATCAGTGATTCAAATTACTCCTGAAATAGCATTTGCTGGTCTCTGTTGAAGTACGTGATAATCAGTTCCAAAAAGCCGCAGTGACGATTCTCATTTCTGTGTGTTAGAAATCATACTTTACCATATTATGAAAGGAAATGAACAGTTTTTTACTAAAGTGCTTTGAGTACTTATTGTATATGGTATACAGTAAGTGGTTTTATCATTATAGAAAACTCTTTTTTGTGTCTTTTCTTTTCATGATTGTTTTACCTCAAATAGACTTTAAATCTCTCAGTACTAGTGACTTGTACCATACACAGAGGTCTGGCAGATGCCAAAAAACAAAAGTTGTAGGGAATGCCTATTTTCAGTGGAGTTCTCCGTGTGGTAGAGTTGTCAGTTGCTTTAACACTCTCTGGACAATCGGCCAGACAAGATCTCTGCCTGCTGTAAATCCACATAGCTCCATTAAAGTCAGTACTGATTTATATCAGTGGAGGACCTGTCCTGGAGTATTCACAGTTTGATGGCCTCCTCCTTTCAACAGAAATAAAACCAACTCTGAAAGAACAGGAGTTTAAAGCAGTTCGGTTCACACCGGTTCATAGGAAGTGTGACCCTTCGCATTGCTATTATATATATTTAGGATTCTGTTAATGGCCACCTTAGAAAATTAGAAGTATGTATAATGTGGGGGTATGTTCTCCTAGCTGCCCTAAAGATACGTGTTAACCGCTATTAGAATGGAAGGCAAAAGCAAACGTGCTATTAACAAATGCAGGATTTGTGCATTAATTCAAAGGTTTATTACCATGCTTCTCTTCTCATCTCACACCTGAATGTCACCAGCCTGGGAATTATGCAAGATCATGTTTTCACTTTTTTCAAGAAAAGTGTCTTTTGAAGCTTCATGAATGGGGTTTTAAAACCTTTGATAATTGAAATCATTCTCAGATAATTGTTTGGTTTTCAAAGTACACCTGAAAGTGAGAGAGGTTGCTGAGTCCATCTTTCAGATACAGTTAATTCAACCCCTTTTCTGTATTCAATATGATACAGTTTTTAATTACATGTTTGTCTACCATTTAGTCCATAGCATCATTTTCTCATTCAGTACAGAATGTTCCTGTTTTGGCCATATGTCACCTTGCATAGTAGAGGAGACAACAGTTACATTGTATTTCTCCAAAGCTGCAGAGCACAAGAGGCAGCAAATTGCGAAGGGTGAAGAAAACAAAGAAAAAAAGTCACATAGGCAGAGTGGTTGATGTGTGCTGCCCTGGAGAAATTCGTTCTTGTGCAGTTCCTGGCACTGATTTCCATCGTAATGCTGCCCATGTTCCCAAGCCAGATTTTTCACGAAGGGTTGCTAGCTGCGTCTTCTAATTTTCCAGGTTCCTGATTTGAAACTCCGAGGCCTCATTTGCAGAAGTGCTGAGCACCCACAACTGAAGTGAATGGCCAGTGTGAAGTGAACTTGTTAACAGTTTTCAGATACTGTGAAAAAGCAGGTCCTCAATACCTGGAACTAGATATCCAAAAATTGACTAGCAATGTCCTTCTTGTATTACAAATGCCTTGCTTTGTAATTTGAATTGCTATATAATAATCTCTATGAATGCTATACTGGCAACAAACAGCACTGGTGATTGATTAAACACTTCAGCCTCCCTTCAGAGTTTAATTAAACTTAGCAGCTCTTTATTGCTTTGTAGGCTACAAAGCAATAGAGATTATTGCCATTTTAGTAGGGAATAGAGAGTAGCTTCTCTGCGTGTTGGTTGTGGGTTTTCCCCCTTTCTGAAAGTCTTCCTAGACATGAGCAGAACGTTAACTTGCTTATGAGTTTCAACCACTTGAAAAACCCAATCCCCCCTTTCCTAGGGTGAATAACTAGGATGTAGCGTTAGAGCTTCATAGAAACTTTTAAGCCGATCTCTCTGACAAACTCAGCAGTGCCTTATTAGGCGAGCTCTCCCCAGCCCACACAAAGGAGAAGTAAATCATCGTGTTTGAACTACTGAACCCCCCCCAGCCAAAATATTTCTGGTTGGACCATACATCATTAAGCTCTCAGGAGTTTTGTGATAGAGGTAGGAAAAAGAATGAAAGAAAAAAGGATCCCGCCTATCTCCATTAAATGGTCTGCAGATACCTATGTAAGGGCTTGAATGCCTTTAAACTGGGGAATAGAATATTGGTTTTCAAAGACCCCTTCCAGCTGCACTTCTCTCTGTATAATAGGATTCTTTCTAAAATCCCATTAAAGAGGAGTTTTCTCCCTTCTGGGGTTTTTTTGTTGTTGTTGTGGTTGTTCATTTCTAAGAATTTTCCTGTAAGGAAGGCACACTACAGTAAAGTTTTACATCCTTGTGATATAGGGGCCTTCGTATTTTTTATTAATTCATTTGACACCTATAGTGCCATTCCCTTATTTCTATATACCCGTGACTGCATTGTTGGGGGTATGTTATCACTCCATATATATTTTATATATTTTATATTTATATATTCATTTTACTTATATTTTTATATACATTCTTACATTTTATACTCCTTGTCCAGCCCTTCTTAGAAAAAACTTTCTGCTACTGATACAGAAATTGTTCCAGGAACTGACCTCCTTTCTTAGCCTGTCTCCCCATCTCTTTTCCTGGGAGAATTCTTGTGCTTAGCTATGGGAAAGGAATGGCAGGGCAGCATCAAAGAGTCAAAAGGAGAGTCTCTAGTTTTAATGCAATACACTCAGATGATGGGTCACATCCTCCACATTTGCTCCATGCTCTCGTTGACTGGATATATTGGCTTCTCCCTATTTTCTCTCAGCACTTACAATACTCTCTTTTCTTGCATGACCTTGGGTCCTTTTGCAGTTAATGACACAGTTTAAAATGATAATGAGAGAAGATGATTACCTGCCACTTATTTTACAAACTACTCAATACTAGGTTCACTTTTGATTACTTTTTAAGTTTCATACCCCCCATCAAAAAACCCGAACCCCAACAGCAGGAAGAGGATTAGCATTGGGTCGTAATATACTTTCCGTTTCGAAACCATTCTCTCTATTTGAGGGTCTCAAACCTTTTAAGGGTGAAGGGTGACTAAAGGTCCCCCCATCTCCAGAAAGAGTAGATTGTTTCACACAACATAAATACACGTGAACTATTGGCAGAATAAAATTAGTGCCAATCACACAGCCATCTTACTCCTTTCCTGAATAATTTTTATCACTGTCATGAGAACAGTCATAGTCTGCCATTTACTTTTCTTCCTAGCTTTTTTCTGGGTTGCAGAATATGAACATACAGTATATATAACCTATAAAAGAGTCACTTGCAGTATGAAGTTAACCTTTTAAAGATTCAGTATTTTGATTATTTACCATTCCACCTGTTCCTCTCAGATTACCAAGGCAGCCAAAGAACAGGAGTGACCAGGGAGTCAAACTGAAGAACCATGAAAAGGTCATATTAGAAAATGTATAATGCATTTAGTGTGTATTATTCTGCTGTCTCTTAAAGACTTTATGGGGGATTAAAAACCTCCCTCTTGTGACAGAGCTCATAATGAGAACTGAAAATGTCACAACATAAATTGATTTTATGTTAATGATTGTAGCAAGAATGGGAAAGATCCAAATATTACTTTTTCCACTAAACCTACTGTTGCGACATTGTAGTGTTGTGCTGCTTCATGTTTTCAGCATTCATGGCATGTTCATGCTCAGGCTGAAGACTGAGCACTCCCCATGTAGGAACAGGCACTCATCTTACCTTGTGCTTCACACACCTGCAATTACAGGAAGGAACAAAGCTTTAACGCGTAAATTTAAGGAGGCCAAACCAATAGCTTCATCGCTCTGAGCCTGAGCAGTATCACCAGCACAGCTCCTCCTAATTGGACTTGGAGGTGAAGACCAAGCAAAGCAAAACCAAATTTTCCTCCATGTTGGGCTCCCTGGGCAACTTGAATGTTCTATTCCATTTCCTCTGTTGATGGGCTCTGTATGTTGGTTTCCATACAGTCTTATAGTTGGAGAAAATACAAAAACTTTTGAGTCTCACTTAGACCATGCTTTAGAATAAAACGTAAATGTATGCAGTTTGTGTGGGGGCCTGCATTACTTGCATGCTATTATTACCTGCTCTGCTTATTCTGGACTCTGTTCACTTCTGGGAGAAGGAGGGACTGAATGCCGGCACCCTCCTTACGTTATTCTGGGGATGAGACTAAAATGTACACACTAAAGTGGATGATCTGAAAGGACCTCACTAACCAGTAGAATTGAATGACTTTCAAGTGAACAAGTCAGGCAACTGTTGCAGTGATAGTGCTGTGTTTTCCTCTGTCTCTAGAAAGTATTAACTTCAGCAGAATAACCACAAAAACACTTTCACGAGTAGCCTTATGATATTTGTGTAATACCTGGTGGTCAACAGTTTTGAAAAACAGGTTGGTAAAGTAGGGTGGAGTTCAAAGCAACTAGTTGCTCTCTTAAAACTGCTAGTGATTGGGATTTTGCCCTTTTATATTCCCCTCAGAAGGATATTGAAATATATTTTCCAGAAATGGCTCACTAGTGTTTCAGATGTCCCATAGGTATGTAGATAAGAAGGAAAAGATTAATATCACTGTAGCCTAATTCTAAACAAGATATCAAGATACTTTTCACCAAAGCACTTTCTAACCACTTATTCTGCTAACTTTCTGCAAATTCCTTGAGAATATAGTATAGCCTTGGGTTTATCTGCACATGGAATCATTCTTGAAGGAAGCAGATATGCTTTTTCCTGTCTATAAAGAACTTCATATGTAAACAAGCTCTTACTCATACTCCACAAGAATTCTGGGAAGACACAGTAAAATAGAAACATAGATTTGCAGAAAAGATTTTTAAAAGGCCAGTAATAAATGACATACTTAAGGAACTGACAGATATCTGCCAGGAGACAAACAAATGGGAACAACAGATAACAGTGAATGGAAGCTTCCTCCAAGATTTGCTGCTTATATGAAAAACTCACAGTATGAAAAAGGGCAAGGTAGGCATTCAGATTTCAGCATTAAATACCCGTTTCTGTTCTCATTTTCCTGAAAGGAAGAAAAAGTTGCCAGTTAAAACTTTGGAAGTGAAAAATGTAATTGCTTGATATTACCTATTCAAAAGTCCCATCTTTCCATTTTTTGCCTTACTGTTAGCTACTGGAATTTTGGGAGTCTAAATTGAAGAGGAAATAGAGAACTTCAGTTGACTCTCTCAAGAACTGTTGACATTATACATAAAGATGTAGCTGATCATTTTAATTGGAAAATCAGTGAGAAAATGAGAAGATTTGAGGCACGGTGTGGTGTGGCAACGAAAGAGAAGGGAAGTCTGTGTCTCCTCATCCCTCTTATTATATATTCCTTCCTAAGCTGTGCTCCTGTCCTGCAGCACACCTCCGTCTCTCTTCCCTCTCCATCACCCCTCCGCTGGCTCACACGCACTCTCCGTGTCGCCATCCTGCTCCGTCCTCTCTCCCCAGCTCATACGCTGCTATCCCAGCTGTAGAGCCACCTAGTCTCCTGGCAAAAAGTCACGCTCTTCGCATACGCGGAATCTCTCGGAATCTGGCCTGTGCCACCAAAAACTTCAGTTCATATCCAGCGAACTACCTGAGCACGTACAGATTGGCTCTTTCCTCTCCCCATTCATTTGTTTGCTCCTGACTCTCTTCTCATGAGCACAAGACTTCATGAACTGATTCTCTCTAGAAAATGCTTCTCTTCTATATATGAGCTACTCCAGCTCTTCAGCCCTGACCTTTCATCCTATTTATATAATCTTCATTGTATATTATTCCTCATCTGAACTACATAAATAACTTGAGGAAAAGATCATATAATAAATATTATTCACTTTGTTATAAATATTCACAGGTAAATCTGTGAAGGATACTCTGCAGTATGAGCTAATGTTCTTTTCAGAATGGAGGCATGCCCATTAAGTAAAAACTTATTGCATAGCTTCAGATTAAAACCTGGTGCAATTTTATCTGACATTCCTCTATTTTAATTCAAGAATTTGCTTGCATGTGTAAAGTCATTTCAATTAGTTTCTTCCCATTATCCCTACAGCCCTGTGAGTAATTGCTGCTGTCTGTGAAAGAGTATGTGTTAATATTTTGTTAGACAACTTTGTAACAGATGACTTTTTACTCTGATTTTCACAGACTGATAAATGTGATAAAGGGTAACTTTTCCAAAAAGGCTAGTCTCTTTGAACTTGCAACCCCATGTGAAAAGTAAACAGCATTCTTGATTTATAATATTCCATGTGGAACATATTGTGATTTGACTCCTAACGATGATGAAATATTGCCATTAATACACAAGGAAAATAGCCAGAAATTTTATTTCAAATCAGAGCAAACAGAAGATCTGCCCACATCATGACATTTGATGCCAGGCTTATTTTCACCTAATCAAATTTGTTTCAATGAATGGCAAATTAAAAAATTACAAATATAACATTTTGATTTAAACCTGTGACCTTCATTCCCAGAAAACCCCTGTATTTTCCATTAAGAAGTTTGTACTCTGGATGGAAGAAAGTGGATTAATATGCCACCAGTCAGCAATCTGTGCATATAGATCCCTTCAGCTTGTAATTGTTATTAAAGTGGTTCACTGCACTCTGCATAAAGTGTTAAGTCTCTTGGTCAGCGAGTACATAGACCTCTGTTTATTCTGAGAAACTTGTGAAATACTGTAATTCATTTCAGATTTATAGTTTCACCATCTTTAAATTGATGTAGTTTTTTACAAGGAAATGAACAGCCTTTTTTTTTTTTTTTTTTTTTTTTAACAAACCACTGCAATTTAATGCTTATAGGATTTATCTGCCTGTGGATCAGCAGCATAACAATTTTAATTACACCTACCACACTTCACTGAATTCTCTCATTCTGTAGCAAAGTCTTATCACAGTAAAGGTCCATGAGATGTGTTGAGCTCTGCTAAGCCCTAAGTCACAAGGTTTGCATTCTCATCATTAAAAAAAAAAAAAAAAGCCAATCATTTACCCTTCTGTCTTAGAGGAAAGTGATAGTTACTATTATAGAGAGAATTAATGGAAAATACAAACTACTAAGGGCCTCTGTGGTTAAGAAATCAAGTGCAAAACCTTCTAAGAAAATATGATTAGAGAAAAAGGAAGGAAGTGTTGAAGCAGGTCAGGAACACTATATTGAAATAATTATTGTCAGTTTTTCATTATGTATTAATACATGGCTAAGTGGGTTTTACTACTTTCTTTGCAGTGCAGATATAGTTCTCTGGTAGTAAGGCTTTGTATCAGACCACTCATACTTAACTGCAGTGTTTTCTGAATATATAGATATTAATTCATTGCAGCTGCCTTTATTGATGTATGTAAGAGGCAAGGAAACTAATGAAAGGAGGTCATGTCCAATAGTAAAGACCTGCAAGTGTTTCTGCACGTGTTGTCCCCATGTCTTGTTAAATACAGAAGTGCTGTTTCCTCACAGCAATCACAGAGCGGGGAGAAGGCTTCAACATCTATGCTTTAGTGGCTTCAACACCATTTTTCCCAATTTCAGAATAAACAAACCCACAGAGAGGAATTACCTGCGTCGAGAACTATTTTCCTTTATTGCATTGAGATATATTGGAGGGATTTTTAACAAAGGCTATACAATCTGTTTGCCGAACTCCCTTTCGTAACTCTTGAGCGTATAAGTCAACTCAAACAGTAGTAGAGGTCGTGATTCCTATCTGGTTTGGGACAAAATTGAGAGATGGGCAGAAAGAGAGACCCGAGAGAAAGGCTCAGCAGTTCCCTGGGCTGCTTGGCTGTTACAGGTCATGCAGACAGCAGGGAAGTCCCCACATCTGCTCCTTGGAGATTTAGTTTTGTGGGAAGGGAAGTATTTCAGGGGGAGTTTGGGGATGGCTTTGGCACGTGTGGCGTTGGAGAGCTACATGGGCTTAAGCTGTTGGGACATAGCAAACAAATCTGAAGCAAAGCAGGCTTTGTTAGTTCTGTTACTTAGAGCACTATTTATTTTCTTATTTTTATATATAGCTATTGACTGATGGTAGTAGTTTGTCTTTCCATTGGAAGAGTAAAAATACATGTACAATAGAGGAATGAGGAGGTAATTTCAAGGAGTTCTTAGGAAAATTTAGTTAGTGATTTTGGTTTGAAGTGCATCTGTAAGTGACTGGAGAGAAGACAATCTGAAACAGAGATCTTAATCGATGTGCTGTCATCTACCGTTCTGTGCTCCTTGGCATATCTTGTAACGTCTCCAAAGTTTGACAGCAGAAGTAGTACAGCACAGTAGTACGGTACTTTTCGAAGCAGAGATGGGCCAAGCACAGATGGCTGAATTGCATCCTGTACAGCCTCTCAGTTAAACAAATATGGAATAATTTCACTGATACCACTAGTTTTTTTCCAGATTTACAGCGAAGTAAATCATGCCGTGAATTTTGGATTTTTTCTTTACCTCCTTATCATCCATCCCAATTAGTGGGTTTTCTTTCTGACACTGCGCCAAATTGTTGTCTTCATTTTCTTATCCTTTGCAAAATATATGTTGTACATCTGGAAGGGTTTATATAGTTCTCTATTTTAAGATAGCTTTCTTCTAACAATTTACTTGCTTAAGATAGTAAGGGAGTCAGATATTTGCAATGCCTGTTTCATGTAAGCAGAATAAAAAGATGGTTTCTAAGCAAAAAGTTTACAACCTACAGAAAGCAAAGAGAAGAAACAATGATGGCAACGCTAATTAAAAATGTGACAATACAGGTCAGCAGTATGGGCAGTCTTACAGACGGTGCCTCAGAGCCTAATTATCATGCACGTGTCTGGGTTTGTGTAGGCATCATGTTAAAGTTGCGTTTTAAGAAGTATTCTGAACATGACTTTGCAGGTGTTTACAGAGAGTTTCTGACAGGTATGACAAGAAAAGCTCAAGATACTTTTTTCAAAATTTAGCAACTGGGTAATAAAGGCTGTCATCGTTAACAGAGAGAAGTCAGTGATGACTTTGTAGAGGTATGATTAGAAGTAAAATAGAAACTGTGAAGGGTCTTGAAACAGAGACTTACAGCTTATGTGCGATGCAGTGGGGACTGGGAGGCTGGTGGAAAAATACAGGCAGCAGAGGATAGCATGGTCAGCAGGAAGAGCTGGGCTACATTATCTTTGCAAAATTATCTTTGCAGAAGCTTTTTGAAAGGATATGAAGAGGAGATGGTGGGACTCAGTAAGGCCAAAGGAAAGGGCGTGAGAATAGTGAGGAGGAAAGCTGATGAAAGCTGCTTACATGTGAGAATGGATTGGAAAAGTCATGTTTTAAACTGTCGTTTACTGACTTTGCAAAAAATTTAAGCAGAGCTGAAGTTTGAGATAGTCCCGGGAAAGGCTACAGCCCCACTTCAGGGTAACAGAGGGTTGAAGAAGATCACTGAAGGGGTTTGAGCACAAGAGAGGAATGATGAGGAGATCAGTTCTGCCTGTGGGGATCTTAAGCTGACAAGTTGGCATTTGTGAAGAGATGTATGAAACATGGACAAAAATTTCAATTTGATGGAAAAAAAAGTCAATCCATCAGTCTTTCACATGCGTGTGTTGGAAACTGAACTGAGTTTGTGGAGGACAAAAGAGGGATGGGGACAGAGGACCTCTCCCAGATTGCTGCAGAGAGCACGAATGGGACAGGTAGAAGACAGGCAGAAAAACGTGGGAGGCAGAGCCATGGGAGAACAAGATTCTTGAGAAAACTGCATTGAAGGCAGCTGACAGTTGAAGAAATAGAGAAAGAGCAGCGGGCATCAACGTTAGCCAGATACAGGCCACTTGAAATGAATGAATTTGGCTTTACTGATGTGCAGAAAGTGGACGCTGAGTTGGAGAGGAAATCCTGGTGGTGCTTTGGGATGGGACCCAACGCACCAGGCAGGGAGCGCAGGGAGCGTCCAGACAATGGGGAGGTCACTGGGGTTTATGATAGAACTGTAGTAAGTAATGAAAAATGATTCCATATTTTTAAAGAGAGAAGTCATAACGATTCTTATACTAGAGAGCTTTTATTCAACAGAGTTTTACAAATTTATTCTGATGGCAGGGACAATGACATAATTGGGAACACCTGTAGCATTTGCCCAGGCAACACCAGTTAACAAAAGATACATTTTTTTAATTGAGCAAAATATACCAAACTGTTTGAAAGTGAACTGATGGTGAAAGCAAGGGGAAAGAAAAGCGGGTATCATTTTCATTTTCTAAACAAGTAGAATAATGATCTTTAGAATTCAACACAGCAGCTATTGAATTTTTTATTCTGAGATACCATAAAAGATGCAGATGTACAACAAACACAACTCCCACAAAAGCAACTGGGTGAAAAAGGCTCACTGAGACATGGCTAACTGAATTTCCTCTTACAGAAAAAGTGATTGGCAGATCAATAGCCAAAAAATCCAGCTCTTGAAAAATCGGTGAATGTTCAGCTACAACTATACTGCAGATCTCAGTTCATCTCTATGAGTGCTTCTTCCCCTCATAGGAGTTCAAGAATGACATTATTAATCTTTCTTGACCTTTACATTTATTTCCTAGCATATGGATTTACTTACTTTTGAGAATTCCAAGTTACTCTACATGTGTACATATTCCATCATACTGTATATACAATGTAATGTGTAGAGAATTGATATATATCCTTTTTCCTTTTGCTTCTTTTAAAAAGTGTAAGAGGGTACTGAAAGGGGAAAACAATCATTTCTTGTTCGAAAGCAGGTCAGCTCAGGAACTGTGCAACCAATTTGTAAGCTGCGAGACACTGCCAGACATAAGGTTCCCCCTCCACGACCCTACCAGCCGTTCTCTGTTCCCTGTCTTATTGTGCCCTGACATTGGCTCATATAACACATCTCTCATGTCTGCAGTAAATCCCCAAAAAAGTCAGTTCTTTTTATTGGGCGCTTGCTTGCTGGCTCACAAAGGTTAGCACAGGCTACCCCAGCACCGAACTTACTCCCCACTAAGTACTTAATTGCGGTAAGTTATGTTGCCTCCACGCTTAGAGCTGTGTCCTGGTGACTGATGACACATCACCTCCACCTCTGTAGTATCTTTAAAAAATTCTTCAGACTAATGCTTTGTGCTGCTACCTTGTGACTCTTCGCTGTAAATACACCAGTGCCTGAGTTCGCATCTCCTGGCTTTCCCGTTCAGCATACCTCTGGTGTCAGAAAATACGTAGGCTTGTTTTCATGAAATATGGGTGCTTGAGATTTTTTTTTTTTAATTACTCCTGAAATTCTGTTACACAGTAAAAAAGCCTTGTAGGTTGAGTTAACATTCTCACTTTATAATTTTGACAGTGCAATACAGTACAATTGAATTCCTCAGGTTTCCCTGCTTTTCTGTTACAGAGATTTTGAGGGTCTCAGTTAAATCATCCTATTTGCAGACTGATTACTAGGGAGGGAATGTATCATTCTAAGTTTAAAATATCTTGCTGGGAACAGATTTTAATCTTTCCTTTTTTTTTTTTTTATGGAGTCCTGTGGAAATATTATATCCTATTCAACTATATGTTTTCAAAATGTTTTATATTTTCATCTGTGTTTAACGAAGCATGTAAAATATTCCTCACTTTTTGCACTTTAGAAATCTGTAGAAATAATTTCTTTTCCTACTTTTTGTCAGATAATTTCTTCAGGAATACAAAGAAGGACTGAGGATTTGGTTTACTTTTGGAAAAGAAAAGCTGAGCATGAACTCTTTCGTGCATGAGCCATTTTTTCCTATGTTTGTATAGCATTTAGCATGATGGGTTAGTTAGAGGTACCACCTTCTCAACTCTGCAGCACTGGGATTTAGAAATTTGGCAAGGGTTCAAAGTCTCTAGGGGACCAGTCTGGCGGGACAGACTGCACTCGGAACTGCTTGCTTTCTAATTCAGCACAGTGCTGTTCCATTGCTGCTTTCTAGGAATTAAAATGGTATTTTGCGGGAGCCCCCGTGTGCCGAGTTCCTCGCAAGGCTTCTGGGTGCCGGATCTGGAGCACACAGGGCGTTTCCCTGCCAGCGCAGCCCCAGCTCCTCAGCCCTCAGGGACGAGCGAGACTTCGAAACTCTTTCTGTGCCTCTGGCACGGGTGAGATGCTCTCTGCCCAGGGTGTGTGCAGGTACTTTGAGTCAGGAGCGTGAGCATCTGACCTTAGGGCTTGGACTCTTTTCCAGGAGCCATTGAACTAAAATTTGGATGATTTAACACCTGACTTGGGGACACCAAAGTACTTACCATGCTGAAGGTCACATTCGATCACTCTAGTCATGATGGATATGAGAGCAGAAGACAGCTCAGGGGAAATCTTCTTTATTTTTATGAGACACCCTAGGATCCCACCATGCTTGCGGTATATATAGATAAATGTGTACTGCAGGGAATTGGTTCTTTTCTTCATGTCTTGTTTAGTAGAAAATAAAAAGGATCTATACACCATAGGAAGAAATCCAAGGCGTATTCGCCTGGAGAGCTGCAAACACTGCTTGCTTTGGCACTGGGTGAAAAAGGGACAGGAAGGAAAGAGAGGAGGAGGAGGAGAAGTAGTTAATCCTGATGTTTGACACTGCTTAGATAAATACTTCTAGATTAGCTATCAAACCATTAACTACTACACTCAGTTGTGGTCTGCTGCTACATACACTGTTTCAGTTGAACTTTCATGTTTTCTCTGAAGAACTCATTATGTTTGGATACCAATCAAAATTACATTTTCTGTAACAGGACACTTGTTTTCTTATCTCTTTTTCTACAAGCTATTGTTTTTCAATGAAACCAAAACCAGCAAAGGTCAGGATTTATGCAATAACATTAGCTGTGAGTACAAAGAGGGAGCTGGAATAGAAGCTGGAAGCCAGCCATTAACCATGGCAAGCTCTCTTCTTTCTTCTCACAATGTATTACTTGTTCATGAAAGAATATTAACAACCTCTATAGATACCCTCTCTATATAGACTGTTGGAAATGTGTAAAGTTGCTCTTAATAACAACATTCCGTTATTTTCTATCTCACAGTTGTCAATAAATCATTTGTTAAATGAATCAGGCCTTGTGAACTTGTACTGACAAGATTGATTTCTGCGTGACATTTCTTTAGGAAATGAATTAAATCTTAGAAAGAAAAATGTGTGCACAGTGGCAAAGTGTACTTTCACCGAGAGGGTATTTATGATGAATAGAAGGAAGATAGAGTACACATGCTTCAAAGAACACATTCTTGTAATGATGCACAGTACTAATGTGATCTGAAGTAAAGATGGTAAGATCAGAAGCTTTCAATGCAGAATGATTACCATTTCCTTTGAAAGCATTATTTACTATAAATTCCTGAGATACTTTTAGAAATACATTGAGTTCTTTTGTTGTAATTTACATAAGTCCTTATTTGTTTGTCTCTCCTCAGTATCCATCAAAATAATTGGGCTTTCAGCAGTGCTTTTTGCAGGCAGGTGGATATGAATCCAAGGGTGATTTTTTGTCTTTACTTCTTGCCTTTACAACCAAAGGAGGCTCCTCTTGCATTATTACTTGTATGGGGGTAGCTCTGTGATTCTGCCTGCTGTGCAAAAGAGTGAATGTGTGTGTCCTTCACCTGTTGTTGCATAGATTCTTAAATCCAATCTCCTGTTGCTGTCAGTGAAGGTTTCAGGAAGAAGAAAAGAAAAAAATATCCCAGTGACTTCTCGAAGATTTTTTTAACATAAGTGCATTTCTCTTGTGTTTAGTTACTTAGAGCTATAGCAAATGAACAAAACATTTTCAAAAACTGATGTTTGTAAAAATATTTGAGAACTTTACACTTGAAAAAAGTGTAAATTTTCATTTCTCACACTGGAAGGCTTTGTAGTGTTCTTATGTGGGAGCAGGGTGGAGAAATGCCTGTTACAAGAGCACAACCCCACTGTCTTGACTGCAGTAGCTTAGTTTGAAAATGTTGGGTTGACTTCCAAACCCATTTTGCAACCAATTAGCCAAGAAAATACTATGCAGTGAGCTGAAATCTACACTATTCCAATTTATGCGTGTAGATCTCAACTAGTCCACTTGATCTATTTATAATGTAATTCTTTCTATGCACTGTCACCATGGAATAAAAGAAATGCTGTGTTTTGCAGAACAGTCCTGATCAAACAGTAATCAAACTGTGTGAAGTACCAGCAGATCATTCATGTCTGCTTTCTTCCACAGAGTTTAGCCAAGTTTAAAGCAAATACTTCCACTTACTAATAATGTTGATATTTAAATAGTTGTGTTTGAACGGTTGAAGTATATCAGCAGATTTTTTTCTCAGATCCTTGGTTGGCTTGTGTTGTGTTTGGTTGATGAAATACACATCAGCATTTCTGCTAAAAGGGAATACCTAATACAAGTCTGTATGACTGTAGGTAATTTTTGCTCTAGTGGATTAGACTGTAGTTTACAGCCCTGGGACAGGAGAGACACCCTGAAACCTTCTTCACAGGTCTACAACATATTACCCTTTTTTTCACTTATTCCCTCCCTCCCCACCGAAGCGAGCCAACCTCCATCATCACTGATGAGTCAACATCTTCTCCCCAAACTCCTTCAAAGCATTTTACTCTCACACCTATTTATTGGGGGAAAATTTGGTACATTAGTCTCTCAGTATGACTGCTTTTCTAGATAAACAGCAAAAAGAACCCTCTCAAACTCCATTACTATAAATATTTATATTAACACTCCTAAACGTATTTGTACAAATCTTTTGCATGCTCATTATTGGTCATCATCTCTTGCCTAGAAACAAGGAATAAAGTGACTTTTACCTCCCTAGATAAAAACCAATCTCTTGTGCCCAAGCCATTTGTAAATACACGCTGAAAACAAGGACTTGATAGCCCCAGCAGTGCAGGACTGCCTCTGTTAACCAGAAGGAAATGATAAATGAAGAAAGGTAAAGAAAGTAATCTTTGTTATTTAGTACAGGACATAATTGTTATGTTTTACTTAGGCAGTTTTCAGAAACAAAATGGATAGTTTGGCATCACTGTTAAAATATTTATACCAGTTAGTGGCCTCAGCCCCCACAGATTACTCTGAAAAACACTGTTCAGTTAATGCCCATTACAAGTGCTGTGTACCTGCTCAAGTGTTTCTTTTCCAGATGAAAGATTATCACTAGAATCAAGGGAAACATTAAAGCTTCCTCAAATCAAATTATTCAAAATAGTCTTAACTGGCCTAATAGGTAACTTTATCCAGCTTCACATATAGGTTTTTATCATTAATTAATATTACTCATACATAGTTTTACATAGTTTTACTCATTTGGATTTACTCATCGAAATTTAACATCAATACTCTAAGCCATTCCACAGATTACTTTTTAAAGAAGAGTTGATTATCAAATTTACTGAATCCTTTCGGGATGAAACTTATCAACCAAACTGGGATCCTCTGTTAGCCCTACAAAAATCAAACCACCCAATTCTGCCATTGGCTACCTTGTGGCCACATTGGCTAGCAGAGGATTGAGATTTGGGATGCTATCATCCTGAAGGATAATTGTGAGTATAGTGTCTGACTCTTGCTATTAGAAAAGTAGAATTATACTGACTAAGTGTGTAGATTTGTGGATACAAGCTATGATCAGTCATAGCACACGTAGTAGGAAATTATTTTTAATTTTTGCAATGACACACACAAAACAGCTTGCTGGTTATTAGCTTACAAGAAAATAATGGGACTTCTTTCCTTTAATGTAATGACTGCTTTTTCTGAAAATGACAAGCATAGCAAATATCGTACTAAAGGCCTGTAAGCCTACAGATGTTTTAGTGTCCTGTAAGCCTACAGATATTATAGTGTCCTGCTTTTAATGTCCAAAAACTGGGGGGGGAATAGGGGGAATGGGAAAAGTACATTCCAGCTCTGCAGTGAATTAAAAAAATAGTAAAATTAAAAGGGCCAGAGTGTGAAAACATATCCTTGCCTCTTTAAGGAGCATCAAAGAAATAATGAAATCTAAAATGCACAAGGCTACTTTTGGAGGGAGACTGAAAGATATATTCAAAAAGTTTTTCAGCGTACTGCACCTGCAGAAATCAGACTCAACTTTTAGTTGCACCCAAGTAAATTCAGAGCCTTGGAAAAGCAGAATCAGGCCCATAGTCTAATTTTAATAGTATGGTCTAAATATACTGAAATGTGGGGTGTGAACTGGACAGCCTGATAAATGAAAAAATCTAGACAAAATACCGGTTTATCTAAAGGATGAATTTCTGTAGATACCTCTGTACAGCGTAAGAGAAACCTGCCAGAAGCATGGCCTCGCTGTTCCCAAATAAAAAGCTGCCACTGGAAAGCTGCTGGTGTTTGCACAACATCAAATTTTATCTGGAGCTCCGAATCCTCAGTTCTACAGGATGCCTTGCTGGACCTTCTACAAAATTTGTTAATCACGAACACTTGGAGAGCCTTGATCTACGGCTGCTCTGATTAAATAATTATTCTGAAGAACACTTATGAGGGCTGACAAGTGATGGGTCTGAAAGAACCGCACTAGATCTACATTCAAATGAGTGCCGCTGGCCCCCTCCCAGAACATTGCTCTTTCCTTGCCCATTCTTTAAGCAGGTACAGTTCCAGCTATTTAATTTTCTGCGGAATGAGTAAAGTTTAAATTAGATTCAGATTGTTTTCACTTTGGCTTAAGCTGTCAGCAAGTAAACATCTAGGCCTGGGAAAGGGGGTCTAATTCCCAGCCAGCCTTTTCTCCTTTTCTCTGCTTTTTTGCTCACAGACTTTTGCTTTGGGGAGATGATAATAATTGCTTCTACAAAAGCTTACAACTACCCTACAATACACCCTGTCAGCCTGGCCGCTTTCAAAGCTTTCTCAGCCACAGTTCCAAATCTGTCATTTTTTAAAAAAAAAAAAAAAATTCCTTTCACACAAGCCATTTTTATCCTTTTCAGAATTGCTCAGCTTATGGTCTTCATAATACCACAGGATGGTTTTGATCTCACTTGCTGCCTTTTTTTTGGGGGGATGTTAAATAATTTAATAGTGCAAATATTTTTTAAAAATTGGGACATTTTCAATAAATCATATCCCTGAATACACAAAACTCAATCCTCCCTCTAAAAGACTTTAAAAATACACAAATGCGCATGAAGGACTGAGAAAAGAATTGACGTTCCTTTAAATGATTCTTCAAAATACACATTAGTAGGGGATTTTTGCAACTCCATTCCATACTTTTTGAAGTTATTGATTCCCACAGTATCTAAGTGGCCAGGTGCTCATTAGTATGTTCATCTCATACTTTTCTTTATACTGTTAAATGAAGTTATGTAGCTATAGGAGGTACATGTCACAGGAGGTAAACAACAGACAGTGCATCTTTTGAGCCTTTTTTTATCTACAGCCTTCCCTGACACTCAGCTCAGTTTAGCTATTCTCTTTTTAATCCCAGAGAAGTTTGCTTTGTGCTTTAGCAACACCCCAGCTCTTCAATCCAGAAGCAGAGGCCATAATGGCTGAAACATCAGTGCCTACCTCAGCCAAAAAACCCAAAGCTTGTTAAAAATTAAGCCGCTCCACCACTTTGCCAGTGTAAATCCCAGCAAGTTCCTGAGCACCGGTTTTGTAAGGGAAGAGGTTCTTCCTCATTTCACACCCAGTGAAGAAGGTCCCATCATTTGGGGAGTTTCCACAGTCCCTGTCGCTCACACCGCAGGAGACAGTTGTCTAACCAGAAGCCAAACCCCTGCTTGTGAAGCACCTCCTTCACCTTCAAAGTCACCTCCAGGGAGAAGTATATTTCTAAGTGCCTTCATTAATGTGACGCATCTGAGCGTCGTTGAACCAACCCAGACAAGTATGTTTGCTGATGTACCGATTGCTGTTCATTCCTGTGAAGTTAATGGCACTGCACCAGTGTAAAACTGGTTCCGATAAAATCCTATTCAGATCTTAAATACATTCAAATTTGATTCTCAAAATACGTTGCATTTCCTTACTAAAATTACTCCTTCACTTGAGTGTTTCATATTGCCCTGAATGCTGCGTTACTATGCTGTATTCCCTGGTGGGATTTATGCATTTCTTGATTTTGCAAGGTGCAGTAGTGCAGAGATAGTTCTGATTTCCTTCCAGGGGATCTTTGCAATCCACTGGGGAGCTGTGTTGTCTCATTTGCACTTTCTTATTGAATTTCAATCAGTTTTCCCAACAATTTGCTGGAAGAATTCCTGTGGGACATCTTCAAATGCTTCTAGCTCCATGCTGTCCAACAACTCCTTATTTTCTCTTCTAGGGTTGTCTGTGTTTTCTCATTTAGGAATAATTCACCACATGACAACATTTTACATTAATGAAGCCCTGGTGGTATCAGATGTGATAACATTCAGTAGGGAACACAGAAAATAAGAACAGGGATATACACAGTATAAAATAAAAATCAGCTGATGTGCAAAAAAGTTAATGAGGGGGAAAAATAGTTTCTGCTAGCATATGCTGACTCACGAGTATCTCTCTCTCCATCCTGCTCAGGCATGGGCAAATTGGATTTATCTATCACTTTTCAAGGGTTCCTGAGGAAGCGAATAAAGATGGTGGACTCCAGTAAAAATGAAGTGAATCTACTCAATTGCTTTCCCCTTTTTTTTGTATGATAGAGTACCAGTTCCTAGCAAAAAGGAGTCTTTCTAATAAATTCCTGGGTCCCTCTTGCAGCTTTTAGGCAGTATCCTAAATCACAGCAGGGACTCTGAGAAGGATGTGGGGTAGTTCTTTTTCCTATGGGAAAGCAGATCAGTCATTGTGCTCACTGGCCCTCTGGAAATGCCCGGTGATACATAGGCTGCATAACAAGAGTGCTGCTTTTCCATTTCTGTACCATGTTCTGCAGTTAGTTTCTTCAGGTAGCAGCAGTGATCGTTACGGTAAGGATGGATAGCCCAAACTTCACCTCCAGAATAGGCATCTACCAGTCCAGCACACACTGGCATTTAGATCTTGCTAGCCATAAAAATAATACCTTTTCTCATTAAAACAAACAAAAAACCCCAATAACCATCTGGGAGCTCATGAATTTTAGATTTGAACAAACTTACAGAGATGGAGTAGTGTCAGAAGAACAGAACTGTGTAAAAGAAGCAGTTTTATCCTATGAACTGCTCAAGAATTCATGCATTTTAAAAGAATGGTATCAAATAATAATGAATATCCCTGTTTACTATGACACTTTACAAAAATGATCTACTTGCATTGGGGTTTTTTCCTAATTCAGTTTAGATCCATCTGTGATTGCACAAGGAACTGTAAAAATTAGAAGTCTTTTACATTTCATTTCATATATAGCCATATTTTCAACTTATTTTTTGAGAAGCGTTGCATGTGCTTACGCTCTAACATTGGCATTCCGTGAAATCATCTTAGGTTTTTACTTTTTTCTCTACATACAATCTTTTAATTTAGATTCTTGGCTGTTGCTTTCCCGCTGTGATTGAACATAAATAGATCTGCCCATTTCTTCTCAAATACTGTCAAATTACTAATTTTACTACCTGAGTTTTGCTCGTTCAAGCTCAAGGCCATTTTCATTATGGAAGCTAGCAGCTGCCCTTATCATCAACAGCTCAAGTTATTTCCAGCAATTGTAATTCAGAACATTTTTACTGAAGATCAGAATCTAAAATTTCTCTCTGTTCAGCTCTAGAAAGTAGAGCAAAACAACCTCCTGGATGTGGAAAAGTTCAGCAGGTTGTCTTAACACTTTCAGCTGTGGCTTTGGAAAGTCTGTAGGAAACAATTCCATCTAAAGCTCAAGTGTACACACTATGGTAGCCTATACTGTTTGCCCAAAAATAACCATCCCTCAGTTCCCTCATTTTAAGCCCAGTGAGTTTTGTTTCTACTCTTATTCTTCCAGCTTTGCTTATTTATTATTTCAAATGCCTAAGAGTATAATATCTGCTAAGCTGTTAGCAGCAAAGTCAGGTATCTGTGAAGACCTCCCATGGACTGTGAGCTGTGGGTCTGCTTTAAACGCTGCTTTAAAATCAAACCAATGTTCAGTTTTTCTAAGAACTCGGCCCTCTTGCAAAGACCGGCCAATGCTTGACAAGCCACGACTACAGCTAACTGGAGTGCCTTCTCCGAGACTCGGCGCAGAAGACGCTGGGCGCATACGTACGTCTGCCGAGTCAAGGGCGTCTGTTCGGAGTAGGCTCTGTAAAAACAGAGAGGAAGGAAGGGAGGCAAGAGGAGAGATGATGACTCTACTAAGACTTTTTTCATCCAGAGCACAGCATGAACTTCTGGAAAAGTCCATTCAGTTAGACATTTTTATTTGCTCTGTTTTAGTTTTTAGTTGATACAACTCTCTCTATTCCTCCTTTCAGGTGATATGACAGAATTTGAATGAGAACATTAGGGTGAGCTGCCAAATGAATTTTGGGAGGCTAAGAACCATGCAGGAGATTACATTTTAATTAGTACCTGACATGGCCAAAATGTCACGAGGGACGTTACTCCGACAAGCCTTCCTACCGAGTTCTGACAGACCCCCAGCATCATTACAGTTTGACTGTGTTTAAAAGAAGCCTCCGGGCTTCTGAAGCACCTAGCAAAGATGAACTTTGCAGGGCTTTTACAATTAGTGCGAGCACAAAAGGCGCTAGCGTTAAGTACTACGAAAGCAGATGTATGCTTTGCCTACAGCTTTAGAGAGTGAGCTTTGTAGCTCTAAATCTTTGTTTATACAGTTCTAGCTGAGCTTTGTGTTTTAAATGTACCATTTTAAGGAAGCTTCAGATCAAAGCCTATTTCGTCTTCCCAATAACTCAGCTGCTCCTGTAATCATCTCAAAGTCAGAACTGCAGGATCTTGGCATCTGCTGCTGTATTTATAAGACAAGGCAAAACAAGTGACAGAAGGATTAGAGGTGGTTATCAGCAAAGGTGTCAACCCTGTGGAAGAATAGCCAATGAATGCCAAAAATGCAGTGCGACAAATACACCTGCGTAGAACTTTGTCATGAAATGTTGGTGACTACAGGAGCAATTTTAAATGAAAGACCTTCATTTATCGAACCAGCAAAGCATGTTTAGAATGCAATACCTTTGCTTATAGTAATAGTAAACAGTCCCTTCCTTTCTACTTCATAAAATTATTGGCATAATACTTCATTTTTTATTGTTATAAGAAGTTGTCTGAAGCCTCAATGAAAAGATCAAATTAGAGCATTGCCCCTTCCAAACAAGAACGGTGAAATATTTGTGAAGGTAATTATTGCCACAATTGCATCTCCAAAATATCACAGATAAAACACCTGGAGTCATCTACAAGTCACATATACGTGTACGTGTTTATATGCATATGTGTGTAGTTGTATTTGAAGTAGAGGGTTAGCACAGCACTGAATTTATCTTGATGTTTACTTACAAATCAGCTCCTGCAGCAGCAGTTTTTAGAACACGCTTTGTATTCTGCGTGACTGGGAGCAGACGCACTCCCTGAAGCCTGAAAGCTGATACTTTTTTTTTACTTTAGTTTTAAAACCTATTGTGATAATCCACAAACATATAGAAACAATTATAGCAGGGTGAAATAAGTTGTTGACTTACCTACAAGAGAGAAAATGTAGTGACGTTTGTCAGAGGAAGCATGATTAAAATTGACACATTTTGTTTTTATGCGAAGAATAATATAAAAGTTAGTGCAAAAGATGAGCATTATCTCCTGTCAACTTCCATGCTGTGATACCTTTACATCAAACCTTTTTAGATAGTGTTATTACGGTGTTTTTAAATGTGTGTTTTACCATATAACTTTGTCAGGCTAGTCTTCAAAAACACAAAAAGGAGACTTCTTTTTCCTTCTGAATTGTTGAAACTATGCCTGTCCTATTTGTAACTGGAAGAATATAATACCACTATTGGGCAATGTCATGTAGGTTTGTGCTATATCACATTTTAATCAAAACTAAATGGACTTGTCCTCCAGGCTTACAGGACAAATGACTGAACTGCTTGTTACAACTAATATGTCTTACAAATACAGCTGGTTTTCTGCTTGTGAGCCAAGCAGCGCTAGTTTCCATTGATTCATCCACTCCCTCTTGCTGCTCAGGGAACTCCAAGTCTGAAATTTCAGACTATGGATTGAGATGGACTCTCTTGCAAAGTTTGCCATTTCTTATTCACATTATGTGGCTGGTCACTTCGATCGCAACACATTAGTTCTGCTCCACGGCAGGACATTTGCATCTTTTTAAGCAGGTGACTCAAAATTAGTGACATGTTCCTAAGCTGAATTCTGTCATGGCAGATTTTACTTCACATGGAAAGGACACTAACCTCAGTAGCTCAATATGAGTTTTTTTAAAGATTCTACTTTATTTCTTTTTTTTTCTTTTTGTTTTTAATTTCTCTGCATTTGCAGTGTCCTTTCCTCTACAGTACAGAAACAGTTGAAACTAGTCCAGCTCTCAGGGAATCTTCACATGCTCCACTTTGGCATTCAGGGAATAGGGAATTTGCTCCTCATTCTCTACCTAAGAGACTATTTAGTATTGTATAATAATAATATGAACCCAAAGAACCAGTCTTTCCACGTGTAATTGGTAGTAATGTAGTACTATTTGTAAGAATTATTATTACAATAATAACAGTAGTAATGATAAGGCAACAGATACATGCCAGGTAGATGACAGAGAAGTCAAATGACATAAAACGTTACATATACTCTGTGAATCTGGTTGCATAGCTTGCTTATTGTGAAATACAGGGTAATGTATCACTGTAACTTTTTTCTGGACAATATGGACTCCTTGCTTGTCACATAGTACCAGAACGTTATGGCAGCAAGCGAGACATTAACGCAGTAATGCAGTAATGTACTTCCTTAGTACTAAGTTTTGTTTAGAGTTAACTGCACTATGAGTTATAAGGCTTGTTTTGTTAGCAGCTGGAGATTTTACAATATTGTTTTGCTAGGCTGGAGTAAAAATGGGATGTGAGAGAACATTCAATATTGATTTAATCTTATGCGTCTACAGGTAAGTTCAGTTTTAATGTTGATTTCTGGCACTGAGCACTTTTGAAAGTCCCCCCTGAAAGTGACATTAAATATTTTACTGTCGTGGTTTAACCCCAGCCGGCAGCTAAGCCCCACACAGCCGCTCGCTCACTCCTCCCCTGGGTGGGACTGGGGAGAGAAGCAGAAGGGTAAAAGAAGTGAGAAAACTCATGGGTTGAGATAAAGACAGTTTAATAGGTAAAGCAAAAGCCACTTGCACAAGCCAAGCAAACCAAGGAATTCATTCCCCACTCCCCA
>JANHGO010000045.1:21195951-21232735 GCA_024606505.1 Aquila spilogaster | reverse complement strand
TAAAAGAGTGACAATAAAGAAGATGCAAGTGAAAACAATATATTAAGCTTCTGAGAAGCAGATTCATTGGCAGGTCTTTGCATTTCAAAAGAAATTGAGAACCTGCTGATATGTGGTGGTGCTATTTCATGTTGCAAGATAGAGCTATTAAGAACAAGGGTTCAGAAACAAGCTCCTCCTCCTGACCTTGTGAAACTAGATTACATTAAAGTATCTTATGTTTTAAGCCAGTCTGCTCTTCTGTGTTGTGCTCTAAAAGGGCCACAGAGTGGCTACTGCATTTAATTTCCTATAAAGAGGATATTTTATGGCAAAGATCTACCAGTCTTCAAATGCACTTACATTTGGCTGCTTAACTGGGGATGATTATCAGTAGATGTCACAAGGTGTGACTGTATTTGTAAACATTTGTATCTTAGTTTTGTATCCCTCTGTAATAGAATCACAGGATGGCTTAGGTTGGATGGGACCTTACCATGGGCAGGGTTGCTTCAATCGACAGCTCCGCATCTTTCTTGTGTTGGGCGCACCAGAGCTGGATGCAGTACTCCACGTGGGGCCTCATGAGGGCAGAGTAGAGGGTGGTGATTTCCAATTGCCCTTACCTAAGTGCACCATCTTGCACTTGGCCTTGGGCCTTAACCTCATTAGGTTAATGTGGGCCCATTTTTCAAGCGTGTCCAGGTCCCTCTGGATGGCATCCCTTGCTTCTGCTGTGTCAACTGCACCACTCAGTTCAGTGTCATCAGCAAACTTGCTGAGGGTGCACTTGATCCCACTGTTTATGTTGTTGATAACGGTGTTGAAGAGCATTGGTCCCAAGACAGATCTCTGGGGACACCGCTCATGACAGGCCTCACGTAGACAGTTCCACGTTCCAGATGACACCAAGACAAATTTCAGCGTGGTCAGTGATAGTGCATTTTCACTGGCGACATTTTGACAAGTATATTTTCTTACCCTAATTCACATGCGAGAGAACACCATCTCCGAGCTCTTCACAGTTTTGGAGTAATTGCCATTTGTTTTCGTCCTTCACCTCTTTGCTCTTCTGAAAACAGATTGTATTCCACAGCAGGGTCTCAACGATGAGGTAAAGTAAACCCTCCTCTAGAAATTGGATGCTCTAACTTACTAAAGTCACTGATACTTGAAAGAGAAATTGGCTTCCCCTGAGAACACACGAGCAGTAAAAAATAAAGCTGTGGATGAGTTTGTACAAGGGCACATAAAATTCAAACTCCTCACTGTAGACATTTTTGTGAGGAGTACAAAACTGATTCTCTTCCACTGGTGTGGCCATTGTATTTGTTTAAGTCATTTTAGAAATCCAAAGCCTCTTTAAAAGGGTTTATTTCCCGGAGGAGACAAATGCAAGATTTTGTATTGCAAGTCAAGTATGCCAGCCCTTAACAAGATTATGAGAGTCTTTTCTGTGGGTCTGCAGTGTGAAAAATGTCCTTAGCTCTAGGTCACAGTGAATAAGAGGAGAAAAAAGTAGCCAGAAGAAATCCAGCCAGCCAGCTGGTTTTATGAGTAGGTTGTTAGACAGGCTATAAAGGAACAGTCTTGAATTTAGACTGACGCTTACAAAGGAACCACACAGGTGTACACATTCTGTTGAAAATGCTGGTCTTAATGCTGTAGGGCAAAGCTGTTACAATATTACGTACTTTTAGGAAATTTTATTGTAATAGAACAGAATGCCCTGGGCTTCTACAAATGACTTCTCTTCTTTCTGAATAAATGAAGATAAGTTTAACTTGCTTTATTTCCCAGATGACTGTTTTGAGTGCATATTCTAGGCGTTATAGTAAGGATAAAGAGTGGCATTGATGAGGCAATGATAAGCAATCTACAAATACCTACACAGAGTGGTAAGGTGCATGGATAGTCCCTCGCCAGCGAATTCAGGGTCATAACTGAAATCTGAGTGAGATCTAATTTGTGTTCTTAAAAAATGTCTTCTAGTATTAGCAACATGTAAATCTCTGCAAAGTTATTTGTTTTGGATAAAGAAATTAGGTTGGAAAGATGCCATTTGTCCTATCTGTAAAAGTCCTTAACAAATTCCATTAGTGTTTGCACCTTCATGTTACTCTGTTCTCAGATCACCTAACTAAATTTAATATAAGTAGCCCAATGTAGGTACCTGAATATGTTTTTATTCCTGCTTCTCATGCTGCCATTAGATACTAACCAACATGCCTGCTATGGGCTCTTTAACAGTGTCATCCAAACCCAGTACTCTGTCTGAGTATTTTGCTGTTGTTAATGGATTACATTTCACATTCAGTTTTATGCACAGGTAAACAAAATGTACCCAGTTTCTTTGATTTGTATAACATACTTGAGGAAACATCTAGGAGATAAACCCTTCCTTTAATTTTGGACTCAGCCTCCTTCCAAAACAGTAATTGCTCTCCTGTCTAGAGGGAAGTTTCAGTTGAACTGGCAGAGGACTGCTTTCCGCTTTCTGCTCAGGCCTTTTCTTTGTGCCGACACCTTCCTTGCTTTGGGGGCTCTGTGTAAAGTATGTGGTTATAATTTCTGTACAGATTTTGGAGGCCAGCATCTCCCATTCTCTCTCTCACTTATTTGAGTGGCTGCCTTCTGCTGAGAAGTGTTAATGCCCTGTGCAGAGACCATCTGCCCTCCTGCCAAGTCGGAGTACTTGGGTTCTGTACGTGGCTGCGATGCTTGCCAGCTTTCCCACTTTCAGCAAACTTTCTTCTCTCTTTCCCCATGAGCCTCTAAATATAAATTAGGAGTAGCAGTCATCCGTCTGTAAGACTATCAGTGCTGTGGATAAATTCCTTGTGTATTCGCTTTTACTCTCCATTTGATTCCCCCCTGACTTTTGTATATGCTAGTCTTCTCCTCTGGCCTTTATCCCCCAAACCAGTACTGTGCAAATAATTGATTTTTCAGTTTGCTGACCACACTGGAAAGACGGGATTTGAGGATGTAATGCTTCTTGGTAAAGTAAAAGACCTTTTAAAAAAACTCTTTAAAAATGAAATCTGACAGTTTTTGAAACAGAGACATCACTTTTGAAATGAACGTGCTTAATTTCGACGTTTCAGTGCTTCAGCTTGTCGATCTCAATTTGTAAATCACTTTGATCATCTCAAATCTCCATTTTCCAGCACACAAACTGTACGCCAAATAATAATAATAACAGTAATAATAGTAGTCATCCTCTCCTCCTCAGGAGTGCAGCATCTTCCCACGATATCGGTAATTTTCTGTTAGCAGTGATTTTGCTCATATGTAATTCCGCTTGCTCCTGAAGGCTTCTCATTGCTGGGATATTTCAGAGACACTTCATCACTGCATCTGCATTTTAGCCTCCTGTTCACATTTTTAATTCATCTCTGTTTTAAGTAGCAACAAATCATGGGAAGCAAGAGGAATGTTCTCGAGTGGCACAGCTGTATGTTCTCTTAACAGCACCGGGCACCAGCTGTTATCCATCATCAGGCAGAAAGCATTCCACTCAATGAACCTGGTACGGCCATCCCCTGTCCTTTTATTCCTCCGTGTCCTCTCCCCCAGGCAATAGTTTCTCTCTCCAAATCTCAGATGCCCATTATTCCTTTCCTTTCTGCCCATGGTGATCATGCCCATGCAGGTATCCTTGCCAGCAGGATCTAGCTCCAGCAAGAGGACATGAAAGCAGATCTCTCTTTCTCTTCTTTTGTGCTGGAATATCCCAAGGAGAGCTCACAGTTGCTTGGTGCACTGTCAGTATCATGACAGTCTGTCCTTCCATAGCAAGGAGACAGAGCTCCAGCATCAACCACGTGTGATGTGATGCAAATTACTCCTGAAATAGCGCTTGCTGCTCTCTGTTGAAGTACGTGGCAATCAGTTCCAAAAGGCTGCAGTGATGATTCTCCCTTCTGTGACTTAGAAATCACCCTTGACCACATTATGAAAGGAAATTATTATTAATAGGAATCTTTTTTTTGTATTTTTGTGATTGTGTTACTTCAAATAGACTTTGAATTTCAGATTAGTGATGTGTACTACTGCACAGACAGGCACCCAAAACCAGACGGAAGTTGTAAGGAATGCCTATTTTGAATGGAATTCTCCAGATGGTAGAGTTGTCAGTGGCTTTAATGCTCTCTGGACAATCAGTCGGTGAAGATTTCTGCCTGCCGTAAATCCACATAGCTCCATTAAAGTCAGTACTGATTTATATCAGCGGAGGACCTGTCCTGGAGTACTCAGTCTGATGGCCTCTTCCTTTCAATAGAAATAAAGCCAGCTCTGAGAGAAGAGGATTTGAAAGCAGTTCATTTCACACCAAATCACAGGAGGTGTGACACTTCCCATTGCTCATGTATAGATTTAGGATTCTGTAAACAGCCATCTTAGAAAGTCAGAACGATGTATAATGCAATGGTATGTTCCCTTAGCTACCCTAAGGGTACGTGTTAACCACTGTTATAATGGTAGGTAAGAGCAAACGTGCTATTAACAAATTCAAGGTTTGTGCATGAATTCAAAGGTTTTTATTGCTGTTTTTTCATCTCACACCTGAATGTCACCCGCCTGGGGATTATGCAAGAACATGTTCTCACTATTCAAGAAAAGTATCTTTGAAGCTTCCTGAATGTGTTTTGAAAACCCTTGATAATTGAAATCATTCTCAGATAATTGTTTGATTTTCAAATACACCTGAAAGGGAGAGAGTTTGCTGAGACAGGATTAATTCAACCAATTTCTATATGCAATATGATATAGTTTTTAATTGCGTGCTTGTCTACCATTTAGTGTATAGCATCCTTTTCTTATTCGATACAGAATGTACCTGTTTTGGCCTTATGTCAGATTGCACAGTAGAGGGGACAACAGTTATATTGTACTTCTCCAAAGCTGCAGAGCACAAGAGGCAGCAAATTGCGACAGGAGAAGAAAATACAGGGAGGGGGAAAAAAAAGCCATATAGGCAGAGCGGCTGATGTGTGCTGCCCTGGAGAAATGAATTCTGGTGCACTGATTTCCGTTGTAACATTGCCCATCTTGCTGAGCAAGAGTTTTCACATAGGACCACGAGCTGCATCTTTTAATTTTCCAGGTACCTGATCTGAAACTCCGAGGCCCCATTTTGCAGAAGTGCTGAGCGCCTGCAACTCAAAAGAACGGTCAGCATGAAGTGAGCTTTTCAACAGATTTCAGACATGGTGATGAAGTGGGTCCTCAATACTTGGAACGAGATACCCAAAAATTGACTAACAGTGCCTCTACATTACGAAAGCCTTGCTTTGTAATTTGGATTTCTATACTGTGATCTCTGTGCACGGTGTGGTGGCAACAAACAGCACTGGTGATTGATTAAACACTTCAGCCTCCCTTCAGCGTTCAATTAATTTTAGCAGCTCTTTATTGCTTTGGGGGCTACAAAGCAATACCGATTATTGCCATTTTTGTGTGGAACACAGAGCACTTCTCTGCGCGTTGCTTGTCTTTTTTTATCTTTCTGAACGTCTTCCTACGCACGTGAGCGGTGCTCTTGGAAAGCAGTGCTCTTTTTTAGCAGGATTTTCTCTAAACTCCCGTTAAAAAGTTTTCTCCCGTCCACACATCACTTGCTCATAACAATTTCCTTACAGCGCGGGCTCCCCGTGGTCAGTTTTGCATCTTTGCCATATATTTTCACTTGTGTACTCTTATGTTTTGGCTAATTCCTCTGATACCTATGGCTCTGTTCCGTTATTTCTGTACACCCTTGAGTTAATTGTGGAGGAATGTTCTCGCTCTGTGATTTTGTTACTCTTTGTCCAGCCCTTAAAAGAACGTTTCTGCTGCTGATGCTGAAGTTGTTCCAGCAGCTGTCCTCCTGTCTCATTCTCTCCCCCATCCCATTTCCTGGGAGAATTCTTGTGCCTGGTTACTGAAAAGTAATGGGAGGGCGGCCATCAAAAAGACACAAGGAGATCCTCTGGTTTAATGCCATGCGCTCAGATGACACATCGTATTCCCAGTTCTCCGTACTCCTTTGAGTGGGTATTCAGCTTCTCCCGGCTCTTCTGAGCATTTACAGTCCCCTCTTTTCTCACATGACCTTGGGTCGCTTTGCAGTTAATGCCACAGTTGAAAACAATGACAAGAGGAGGATTACCTGCCATTATTTTACAAAGTACTCAGTTCTAAGTTCACTTTTGATTACTTTTTCAGTTCGATACAGGGAAAAAAAATATATATTACAACAGCAGGAGGGGATTCACATTGGGTCATAATACTCTTTTCACTTCAGAATAATTCTGCTTCTGAGGCTCTCAGACCTGTTAAGGGTGAAGGGCAAATAAAGCTCCCCACACCTCCATAAAGAATAAATTGTTTAACGCAACAAATACACAAGAACTATTGGCAGAATAGAATTTGTACTCATCGCACAGCCATCTTACTCCCTTCCCAATTATTTTTATCACTGTTGTGAGAACAGCCATAATCTGCCACTTATTTTTCTTCCTAGTTTTTTTTTCTGGGCTGCAGAATATGAACGAACACGCAGTGTATATAACCCATAAAAGAATCATTTGCGGTGTGAAATTAACCTTTAAAAGATTCAGTATTTTGCTTACTTACCATTCCACCTGTTCCTCTCAGATTACCAAGGCAGCCAAAGAACGGGAGTGACCAGACAGTCAGACTGAAGAACCATGAAAAGGTTGTATTAGAAAATGTATAATGCATTTAAGTGCATATTATTCTGCTGTCTCTTACAGACTTCACAGAGGATTAAAAATCTCCCTCTTATGACAGAAGATCATAATGAGAACTGAAAATGTCACAACATAAATTGATTTTATGTTAATGATTTCAGCAAGAATGGGAATTACTTGAATATTACTTTTTACACTAAATCCGTGATTGTGGCATTGTGCTGCTTCCCATTTCCAGCATTCTCAGCAAGCTCGGGGTGACGCAGAAGTTGGCGCACACCTTACCCTGGGCTTGGACACATCTTCAATACAGGGAGGAATTAAGAACTTTGACTTGTAAATTTGAGGCAACCAAACCAGTAGCTTCCTTACTCTAAGCCTGATCAGTGTCCCCAGAACATCTATTCCTTGGACTTGAACATGAAGAATAAGCCAAGGGAAACCAGATTTTTCTCCATATTGGGTTCCCTGGGAGACCTTTTGTGTCTGTATTTGCATTTCCCCTGTTGGTGGGGTCTATATGTTGGTATCCATACAATCTTCTAGTTGGAGAAAGCACAAAAATGTTGAGCTAAGTTTTGACCATCCTTCTGAATAAAACGTAAATGTATGCTCACATCTGTTCATATTCAGGACTACATTACTTAAACAGCCTTACTGAGTTACCCACTTTACTTATTCAGGGCTGTGCTAACTTCTGTGAGAAGGAGGGGCTGAATGCTGACAACTTCCTTACGTTATCCCAGGGATGAGAATAAAACATACGCAGTAACGTCACAGACCCATTAGAATTGAATTGCTTTCAAGTGAATCAGGCAAGTACTGCAGAGATAGCGTTGTGTTTGTCTCTGGAAGCTATTAACTTCAGAATAGTCACAAAAGTGTTTTCATGAGTAGCCTTATGGCTTTGTGTGATACCTCATGGCCAACAGTTTTGGAAGATGAGTTGGTAGAGTCAGGTGGAGTTCAAAGCAATAAGTTGCTCTCTGGAAGGTGTTAGTGCTCTGGATTTTGTCCTTCTGTATTCCCTTCAAAAGACCGTTGAAACATTTTCCAGAGATGGCTCACTCTAAGGGTTTGTATGTCTCCGAAGTATGTAGATAAGAAGGAAAAGATGATTATCAGTGTAGCCTAATTCCAAACAAGAGACCAAGATGCTTTTCCCCAGAGCATCTAACTGCTCATTCTGCTAACTTTCTGTGAATGCCTTGAGAATATTGTATTGCTTTGGGTTTATCGCTGCACAGAATCATTCCTGAAAGAAGCAGATGCTTTTTTCCTGTCCGTGAATAACTTCACGTGTAAACAAGCACTTACTGGTGCTCTACAAGAATCCTGGGAAGACGCAGCGAAATAAAAACACAGATCTGCAGAAAAGATTTCTGAAAGCCCAGTAATAAATGACATACTTAAGGAACTGACAGATATCTGCCAGGAGATGAATAAATGGGAACGAAAGATAAGCTCCCTCCAAGATTTGGCACTTCTGTGAAAAATTCACAATAGGAAAAAGGGCGAAGTAGGCATTCAGATTTCAACGTTAAGTACCTGTTAATGTTCTCATTTTCATGAAAGATATAAAAAATTGCCATAGTTATCGCTTTGTTTGGAAGTGAAAAATATTGTAATCATGCTCCATTACTAAGTTGGAAAGTTCTGTGCTTCTTGCCATATTGTTAGCGACTGAAACTGTAGAAACCAAAGTAACAGAGGGAATAGAGGACTGCTTTAGATGAGTCTCTCAAGAGCTGTTGACGTTATACATAAAGATGTAATTAATGATTTTGTTTGGAATGAAAAAAAGAAATGCAGTGATTTGCAGCAATGTGTGGCCAGGCCATGAAACAGAAGGGAAGTCTGTGCCTCCTCATCCTTCTCCTTGCACCCTGCTTCCCAAGCTGTGCTTCTGTCCTCTCCTGCCCCTCAGTCTCCTTTCTATTCTCAGCATCCTCTTCTGTCCTCTCTCCCCTTGTCACGTGCTGCTGTCCCAGCCATATGTCAGGAATAGGAAATACTGTGTTTTCCCATACTCTGGATGTCATATGCCGCCACAACTTCAATTAGGACAGCCTCCGCACATACAGACGGCTCTTTCCCCAAATCCATTTGTTTGTTCCCAACTCTCTTCTTGTGGACACAAGACTTTATAAACAGATTTCCTCTAGAAAATGCCCATCTGCTTCTCTTCCATCTCTGAGCTTCTGCAGCTCCTCAGCCCTCTCAGCCTCATTTTCTTAAGTTTTAATCTTATTTATGTAATCTTATACAATCTTCATTCTAAATTATTCCTCACACAAACCATAAATAATCTCAGGAAAAGGTCATGTAATAAATATTATTCACTTTATCATAAATATCCTTATGTACACGGGAGAAGGATGCTCCTCGGTACGAGCTAATGTTTCTTCAGAATGAAGGGATTCCCATTAAATAAAAACCCTTTGCATGGCTTCAGCTTAAAATCTGGTGCCGTTTTATCTGACTTTTATCTGATTTTAATTTAAGAATTTGCTTACTTGTGTCAAGTCATTTCAATTAGTTTCTTCCCATTATCTCTACAGCCCTGTGAGTAATTGCAGCTGTCTGTGAAAGAGTATGCGTTAATGTTTTGTTAGACGAGATTGTAACAGATGACTTTTTACTCTGATTTTTTGTGGACTGATAAATGTGATAAAGGGTAATTGTTCCAAAAAGGCCAGTCTGTTTGAACTTGGAAGCCCACGTGACGAGGAAATGGGGTTCTTCGTTTATAGTACTGCATGCAAAACGTACTGTGATTAACGATGATGAAATACTGCAATTAATACACAAGGAAAATAGCCAGAAGTTTTATTTATAAAACCAGAGCAAACAGAAGAGCTGCCCACATCGTGACATTTGATGCGAGGCTTATTTTCACCTAATCTAACTTATTTCAATGAATGATAAACACAAAATGACTTAGATAACATTTCACTTTAAACCTGTGACCTTCCTACCCAGAAAATCTCAGTGTTTTTTCATTAAGAAGTTTATACACTGGATGAAAGAAAGTGGATTAATACGTAACCAGTCAGCAATCTGGGCATGTAGATCCCTTTGACTTGTAATTGTTATTAAACTGGTTCACTGTGCTCTGCATAAAGTGTTCATTCTTTTGGTAGGGAAGCACATAGGTCTGTGTTTATTCTGAGGAACTCGTGAACTGCTGTAATTCCTTTCAGATTTATAGTTTCACAATCTGTAAGTTGATGTAGTTTCTTATAAGGAAATGAACAGCCAATTTTTTTCTAACAAACCAATGCAATTTAATGCTTATAGAATTTATCTGCCTGTGGATCAGCAGCGTAACACAATTTTAATTACACCTACCACACTTCACTGAATTCTCTCATTCATAGTAAGCCTTATCGGAGTAAAGGTCCATGAGATGCGTTGAGCTCTGCTAAGCCCAAAGTCACATAGCTTGCATTCTCATCATTGGAAAAAGAAAAAAATGGACCCATCATTTGCGCTTCCATCACAGGGGGAAGTGATAATTATTATACAAATGTAATAACAGTACACATGGCTAAGTGCCTGCATGGTTAAGAAATGAAGTGCAAAACTTTCTTTAAAAAAAAACAGATTAGAGAGAAAGGAAGTGTTGAAGCAGGTCAGGAACACTATATTGAAATAATTGTCAGTTATTCATTATGTATTAATCCATGGCTAAGTGGCTTTTACTGTTCTCTTTGCAGCGCATATATAGTTCTCATTTAGTAGAGCTTTGTATCAGACCACTCATTCTTGGCTGCAGTGCTTTCTGAATGTGCAGATACGAATTAATTGCAGCTGCCCTTAGCAATGCATCTGAGCATCAAGGAAATGGATGAGAGGAGGTCACATCCAATGCCAAAGAACTGGAAGTGCTTATGCATGTGCCGTCCCAGTGTCTTGTTAGATGGAGAAGTGCTGTTTTTTTCACAGTGGTCACAGAGCAGGGAAGAGCTTTAACATCTACACTTTAAGGGCTCCAAAGTAATTCTTCCCAATTTTGAAATGAACAAACCCACAGAAAGGAATTCTGTTTATCAAGAACTATTTTCCTGTCTTGTGTTGAGCAGCACTGGAAGCGCTTTTAACCAAAGCAATGCAACTTGTTTGCCAGTCTCCCTTTCAGACCTGTTGAGCCCGTAAGCCAATGTCCACAGGGGTTGTGATTCCTATGTGTTTTGCAGTAAGACTGACAGATGAGTTGAACACAGAGACTCAAGAGAAGGGCTCGGCAGCTCCCTGGCTGCTTGGCCTGTTGCCATCACAAGCACAGCAGGAAGTCCCACCAGCGCTGCTTAGAGATTGACGAGTTTTGTAGGAAGGGAAATGTTATGAGGGAATTTGAGGATGGCTTTGGCATGTATGACATTAGAGAGCTAAATGGGCTTAAGCCATAGAGAAATAGGAAGTAAATCTGAAGCAAGGCAAGCTTTGTTAGTTTTATTGTTTAGAGTACCATATGTTTTCTTCTTTTTTTTATACAGCTACTGACTGATGGTAGTGGATTGACTTTCCCTTAGAGGAGCAGAAATCCATGTACAAAATGGGAATAAGGAAGTAATTAAAATGAGTTCCTAGGAAGATTTAGTCGGTTGTTTTAATTTGAAGCGTATCTGCAAGTGACTGCTGAAAGATAATCAGAGTCAAAGATCTCAGCGGATGCGCTGCCATCCACCATTCTGCACTCCTTGGCGTCTTGTTACATCACTACAGTTTGATAGCAGAGGTTGCACGGAGGATGTTCTAAGTACATGTGGACTGAACACAGATGGCCAAAATGCATTCTGTGTAGCCATTCTGATAAAGGACGTTTCACTGATACCACTAATATAAATTTTATCCAAATTTATAGGGAAGTAATCCATGCTCTGAATTTTGGTTTCTCCCTTTACTCCATCATCCTTCCCGGTTTTCTTTTTGTCACTGTGCCAATGTGATACATGAGTTTTCTTACCCTTGCAAAATACATTTTATACATCTGGAAGGGATTATACCATTCTCTATTTTAAAATAGCTTACTTTTAACAATGTACTTGCTTAAGATAGTAAGGGAACCAGATATCCGCTATGTCCATTTTACATAGGCAGAATAAAAATATGATTTTTATAAGCTACACAAAGCAAAGAGAAGAAAGAGCAGTGGTAATGTTAATTAAAAATGTGGTGATATGGGTCAGCAGTGCGGGCAGTCTTACAGTCAGTACCACGGTGCGTAATTGCCATGCATTTGTTTGGCTTTGTGTAGGCATCGTGTTAAAGCTGAGTTTTAAAGAGGATGGTGACGTGACTTTGCTGATGTTTGCATGGAGTTTCTGACAGGTGTGACAAGAAAAGGTGAAGATACTCATTCAAAATTTAGCAACTGGGTAATAAAATCTGTCATCATTTACAAAGAGAAGTCAATGAAGGCTTAGCAGAGGTACAATTAGAAGTAAAAAGGGGAGAAAACCATACAGGATCCTGAAACAAGGACTCCCAGCTTGCTTGATGCAGTGTGGACTGGGAGGCTGGAGGAAGGGTGGTGGCAGCAGAGGATGGTTTGGGCAGCGTGAGGATTGGGCTGTGTTATCTCTGCAAAATTGTCTGAACTGTTATAAGAAAAAAATAAGCACTCTGAAAGAGTGCTTAGAGAGTGATCCCTATACTGGAGAGATTTAATTCAACATAGTTTGATGATGGCGATGACGACATAATTGGGAACACCTGTGGCACTTGCACAGACAATACCAGTTAACAGAAGTATATTTTTAACTGAGTAAATTATACCAAACTCTCTGAAAGTGAACGGATGGTGAGAGCAAGGGGTGAGAAAAGTGGGTATCGTTTTCTAAACTGCAGCTATTGAATCTTTTATTCTGAGCCATCATATAAGATGTGGATGTACAACAAATGCAGCTCTCACAGAAGCAACTGGGTGAAAAGCAGGCTCGCTGGGATCTGGAAAACTGAAATTCCTCTAGAAAAATGTCATTGGCAGATTAAGACAAAAAAATCAGCTTTGAATTGAAAAACTGAAGTAGAAAAATCTTTGTTCAGCTGCCACTACACTGAAGGCTCAGTTCACCTCTGTGAGTTCTCCTTTTACTCATAAGAGCTCAAGAATAACTCTGTTATCTTTCTTGACATATTGATCAATGACATTTATTTCTAGAACACAAATTCAATTACTTTCAATTACTTTCAAGAACTCCAAATTACTGTATGTGCATACGTGTTCCGTCATACTGTCCATATGACGTAACGTGGAGAGTCCATATACATTCTTCTTTTTACTTCTTTTAAATAGTGCTCTGAAAGGAGGAAGTGGGGAAATGCTCATTTCTTGTTTGGGAGCAGGTCAGGTCAGGAACTGAGCAGCCAATTCGTACACTGACACACTGCCAGCTATAAGGTTCCCCTCCACAACCCCACCAGACATTCTGTTCCCTGGTCTCATTGTGCCCTGATGCTGGCTCATATAACACGTCTCTCACATCTGCAGTAAATCCAGCAAGCCCAGGGTTTTTATTGGGAGTTTGAACTGGAACGTAGCTGTGGGAAGTTACATTGCCTTCACATGCACAGCGGTCTCCTGGTGACTGATGGCATCGCCTGCACTTCTGTAGCATCTTTAAGAATTTCTTTAGACAAATGCTTTGTGCTGCTACCTTGTGACTGTTCCCTGTAAGTACAGCAGTGCCTGAGTTCCTATTGCCTGGGTTTCCAGTCCAGCATACCTCCGCCGGAGGGAAATGCAGAAACAGATGGACTTGTTTTCATGAAATAAGGATGCTAGAGACATGGAAATTACTTCTGAGATGATGTAAAAAGGCCTTATAGGTTGAGTTAACATTTTCACTTTGTAATTCTGGCAGTGCAATATAGTGCAATTGAATTCCTCACGTTTTCCTGCTTTTCTGTTACAGAGATTTTGAGGGTCTCCATTAAATCATCGTATCTGCAGACGTTTTACTTGGAGGGAACGCATTGCTCTGGGTTTAAATTATCTTGCTGAGAACATTTTTTTTTCTTCTCATATGGATTCCTGTGGAAATATCAGATCCTGTTCAATTACCTGTTTTCAAAATATTACATGTTTTCATCTCTGCTTGAGGCAGCGTGTCAAATATTCCTCACTTTTTGCTCTTTATAAATCTTTAGAAATAATTTCCTTCTTTTTGTCAGATAATTTCTTCAGGAATACAAAGAAGGGCCAAGGATTTGTTTTATTTTGTCAGAAAGAAAATCAGAGCAGGAACGCGTTCATGCACACGCTGTTATTTTCCTACGTGTATAGCATTTCTTACAGAGAGGCCTCATTGCGTTCGTTTGAGGCACCATGCTCACAACTGTGCAGTGCTGGGATTTGGAAGTTCAGCAGTAGGTTGAAGTGTTGTGTGGGGAACCAGTACAAGCTGCTTTCAGAACTCCTTCCTTTGTCATTCAGCCCAGGGAGGTTAAAATGGCCCTTTTTTGGGAATCCCCGTGTGCCGAGCTCCCCATGAGGATTCCCTGTGTGGTTCAGGAGCACGTGGAGACCTTTCCCAGCCACTCAGCCCTTGAGGACAAGTGAGATTTCCAATTATTTCTGTGCCACGTTGCTTCTGGCCGGGAGAGCATCTCTGCTCGGTGCGTGCAGGTACTGAGCAACGGGAGCGTGAGCACCTGACATCAGGGCTTGGACTCTCCTCCAGGAGTCATCAGGCTGAAACTTAGATGATTTGACATCTGACATACGGACACCGAAGGATTTACCTCGCTGAAGATCCCATTCTATCACTCTAGTCATGACAGATACGAGAGCTCAGAGCACATTGTTTTTAATTTTAATGACATAGCCTAGAATCCCACCGTGCTTCTTAGGAGTTTGAATTTTTTCATTCCAGTTGTTTCTTCATAGACTGTAGTGGTTTCTGTAGGGAGCTGGTGATAGAAGCACAGCTTTAGTCATTTGTAATCTGTTACCACTCCAAAGCGCTGCCTTCACTCTCTTATTTCATCTCTGATATTTTGCTGCTTTTTTTTTTCTCCATTACTTTGCACATAGCACCTCATATGACAGTCCATTAAGTCTTTAATCACTTAAGTTATATAACTCATTTGCTTGATACAGAGTGAGAATGGGTAGAAAATTGTATTGACTGACCATGATTGAACATAATTACAGAGTGGGAATCGGCCATCTTTAATTAATTGATTGTAATGTAAATGAATTTACAACTCTTCTATACTGCTATTCACATTGTAAATATGCTTTCCCACTTCCATTTAGAGTGGTTCAATTAATTGACCAGATTATTGATTAAGTATTTGTCCTCTAATTGATTGAATGTTATATCTTTACTTATGTAGTAAAAGATAAAGACATTAAGCTAAAACTTCTTCCTTTGGTCAGGATCTCAGGGAGCTGTGGAGGCAAAAACAATCCCTCATAACTGAAGTCAGCACTGATACTTAGGTCTTCACGTATATCATCTTGTCACTCATACCATTAAAAACCAGATCATTCAATAGGAAGTAATATTTTAAAAATTCTAAGATATTTACTTACTTCCCAATACAGGGACTGCTTATGGAATATAGATAAATGTGTAGTGTGCAGAGTTGGTTCTTTTCTCGATGTCTTATTTAACTAAAAAAATCTATATCTACGTCGTATGTGGTAGAAGAAGTAGTGTGAAAAAACACACAGTATGTGCAGCCTGGAGAGCTGCAAATGCTGCTTTCTTTGGCACTGGGTGAAAAAGGGAAGGAAGGAAAGAGAGAAGGGAAAGAAGATGGTATTCCATCCACGCATGACACCACTTAGATAAATAGTTCTCATGTTAGCAATTAAGACATTAATAGAGCGGGCTTTGCTGCGGTCTGCTGTTATGTACTCGATTTTGGTTGAACTTTCACATTTTCTTTGGAACCAGTTATGTTTGGGTACCAATCAAAACTACATTTTCTGTAACAGGACACTTTTGTGTTTTTTTTATTAATCTGTTGTTCTACAAGCTGTTGTTTTTCAATGAAGCCAGCAGCAGCAAAGGTCAGGATTTATGTAATATTAGCTGTGAGTACAGAGAGCGAGCTAGAATAGGAACTGGAAGCCATTCCAAGCTCTATTCTTCCTTCTCACAGAGTATCACTTGTTCATGAAGGAGTATTAACATTGTAGAGGTTTTCTCTAGCACTTCTGGAAATGAGTAACGTTGCTCTTAATAACAACATTCCATTATTTTCTATCTCGCAGTTGTCAATAAATCACTTGTTAAATGAATCAGGCCTTGTGAACCTGGACTGGCAAGATTGATTTCTCTGTGACATTTCCTTAGGAAATGAGTTAAATCTAAGAAAGAAATATGTGTGCACAGTGGCAAATTGTACTTTCGGAGAGAGGGTATTTATGATGAATAGAAGGAAGATCGAGTACACATGCTTCAAAGAGCACATTCTTGTAATGATGCACAGTGCTAATATGATCTGAAGTAAAGATGGTGAGATCATAAGCTTTCAGTGCGGAATGATTACCATTTCCTTTGAAAGCATTATTTACTGTAAATTCCTGAGTTCCTTTCAGAAATACTTCGTGTCTTTTCATTGTAATTTACATAAGCCCTTTTTTTTTGGTCTTTCCTCAGTATCCATCAAAACAACCAGGCTTTCAGCAGTGCCTTTTGTAGACTTTATAGATGTGAGTTAAAGGGTGATTTTTTCTCTTTGCTGTCCTTTACAACAGCTGAAGGAGGCTCCTTTTGCATTATTACTTGTAGGGAAGTACCTCTGTGATAACTTCCTGATACATGGAATGGGTGAATGCGTGTGTCTCACAACCGTTGTTAAAGAGCTAAATCCAATCTCAGTTTTCTTTTTTCACACATTTGTTTCTTGATGGCTTCTGATCTGTGGGTCCTTCCTCTGTCAGTGAGAGTTTCAGGAAGAAAAATATTCCCCGGTTATTTCTGTATGATTTTCTGTACATTAGAAGTGAATTTCATGTGTATTTAGTTTTTTAAAGCCATAGCAAATGGACAAACATGATAATATCTGCAACAAAAATTTGAGAATTTTCTATTTGAAAAAAGTACAGATTTACGTTTCTCACAGTAAAAGACTTATAATGTGGAAACAGGATGAAGAGCTGTTACAAGAGCACAGTCCTGTCTTGACTGCAGTGGCTTAGTTGGAAAATATGGGGTTGACTTCCAAATCCAGTTTACAACCAATTAACCATAGAAAATACCAAGCAGCTGAAATCTACACTCCTCCACCTTATGTGAGGGCAAACCTTGGCTAGTCCGTTTAACCTACATATAACGTAATTCTTTCTATGCATTCTCTGCAATGGAATAGCAAATACTGTGTTTTGTAGAACAATCCTGATGAGATAGTAATCAAACCTTCAAACTCCGTGACGTTCCAGCAGGTCACTCATACCCTTCTTCCGCATAGTTTAGCCAAGCTTAAGGGAAATGCTTTCACTTACAGATAGTTTTGATATTGAAATGGTTGTATCAGAAGCATTTAATTGTATCAGCAGATTTTTTTCTCGGCTCCTCAGTTGACTTGTGTTGTGTTTGTCCATGCACATCAGCATTTCTGCTAGAAGAAAATACCTACTGCAGGTCTTCCTTGCAGTAGGTAATTATTGGCCTGATGGACTGGACTGTAGTTCGCAGCACTGGGACAGGAGAGGCACGCTAAGACCTCCTTCACAAGTCTACAACACATGACATCACTTTTCACTTCTTTCCTCATGGGAATGAGCCGACGTCCATCATCACTGACAAGTCAACACCTTCTCCACCAATTCCATCCCAACATTTTACCAGCACACCTATTTATTGGAGAAAAATGTTAATCATGTACATTAGAATCTCAGTATGGATGCTTCTCTAGATAAACACACACCACAAAAAGGAAATTAGAGAATGAGCCCCATCGAATCCCATTATTGTAAATATTTATGTTAATGTTCCTAAGCACATTTATGCAAGTCTTTTTCATCCTCGTTATTGGTCATCATCTTTTCACTAGAAGCTAGGAATGAATGAGTTTTACATCCCCAGGAAAAAAAAGCATCTCTCGGTACCCAAGCTATTTGTAAATACACACTGAAAAAAAGGACTTGATAGCATCCACAGTGCTATCAAATGAGGCAGCACTGCCTCCACGAGCTATAAAAAAATGATAAGTGAAGAAAGGTGAAGAAAGCAATTTTTGTTATTTAGTTTAGGACATAATGATTGTGTTTTACTTCATCAGTTTTCAGAAACAAAAGGGATAGTTTGGCTCCACAGATACAATGTTTATTCCAGTTAGTGGCTCAACCCCCGCGGACTACTCTGCAAAACATATTGCTCAGTTAATGCCCATTGCAAATGCTGCATACCTGCTGAAGTGGTTCTTTTCCAGATGAAGGATTAGCACTATGATCGAGGGAAACATTAAAGCTTCCTCAAATCAAATTATTCAGAACAGTCTTAATTGGCTTAATAGGTAAATTTATCCAGCTTCACATATAGGCTGTATACCATTAATTAGTATTATTCATACACAGTTTTAGTCATTCGGATTTGCTCATCCAAATTTAACACCAGTACTTCAAGCCATTCCACAGATTACTTCTAAAGAAGCGTTGATTATCAAACTTGCTGAATCCTTTGGGAACCAAATTTATCAACCAAAGTGCGCTCCTCTATTCGCCACACAGCAACCAAGCCGCTCAGTTCTGCTGTCAGCTGCCCTGCAACCACGTCAGCTAGCACTATATTCCATGCAGAATTACAGTGCGTATAGCTTTATGGATACCGGCTATGATCAGTTACAATGCATGAAGCAGGAAATTATTTTTAATCTTTTCTGTGTTTTATGCTTTTGAACTTCAACGCAAAGCGCCTTGCCAGTTTATGGCTTCCACTGAGACAATGGGACTTAATGGGACTTTGCTCCTTTAATGTGATGGCTGCTTTTTCTGCAGATGACAGGGATAGCAAATACTGTACCGTTGTGTGTAAAGCTGCAGGTATTCTAACATCCTGCTGTTAATGTGCACAAACCTGCAGCAAAATGGAAAAAGTAGTTTCCGGCTCTGTCGTGAAGTAAAATAAGTATTAAAAGGACAAGAGTGTGAAAAGATATCCCTGCATCCGTAAGGTTCATCACAAGAGCAGTGAAATCTGAAATTCATGAGACTGCTTTTGAAGGGAGACCGAGTAATGCATTCAGAGCCTGACAAAGTGGAACTCAGCTTTCAATTGCATCCAAATAAATTCAGAATCTTGGGAAAGCAGAATCAGGCCCATAGCCTAATCCTGGTGGTATGATCCAAATGTACTCGAATACTGGTAAATCAAAAAATCCAGGCAGAGTGCTGGTTTAGCCAAAGGGTGAATTCCTGGAGATGTCTCTGCACGTGTAAGAGAAGCATGTCACAAGTGTGGGCTCTGTGTCCTTGTAGCGTTCCCAATTAAGAAGCTGCTGTTAGAAAGCTGCTGATGTTTGCATAAAATTTGTGACATCTTACCTGGAGCTCCAAATCCTCAGTTCTACAGGATGCCTGCTTGGGCCTTACTACAACATTTGTTAATTGCAGACACTTCCAGAGCATTGCTCTGTGGCTGCTCTGATTAAATAGTTATCCTGAAGAGCACCTACGAGGGCTGACAGGCGATGGGTCTGGAAGCAATGCACCATCTCTACATGGGAATGAGTGCCTCCAGCCCCTCCCGGAGCACTGCTCCCCCTCAGCCCTCCTTTCTGCAGGTACAGTTCTGCTATTTAATGTTCTGCAGAACGACTAAAGTTTAAATGAGATTCAGATTGTTTTCAGTTCTGCTTAAGCCATCAGCAAGTAAGGAGGCCTGAGGAAAGGGGGCTCCTTCCGTTCAGCCTTTTCTCCTTTTCTCTGCTTCTTTTTTTGCTCACAGATCTGCCTGTGCTTTGGGGAGATGATGATAATTGCTTCTACAAAGGCTTACAACCGCCCTACAATACACTGTGTCAGCCCGGCCGCTCTCAAGGCTTTCTCAGCCACAGTTCCCAATCTGTCACATTATTTTGGAATAAATTCCTCTCACACAAGCCATTTTTATCCCTTTCAGAATTGCTCAGCTTACAGTTCTCATAACGCCACGGGATGGTTTTTGATCTCCTTCACCGTCATTTTGGGGGGTTATTAAATATTTTAATAGTGCAAATATATATATATATTTTAAATTCAAGATGTTTTCAATAAGTCATATCCTTGAATACACAAAACTCAATCCTCCCTCTAAAAGCCTTTAAGCATACACAAATGAATATGAAGGGCTGAGAACAGAATTGACTTTTCTTTAAGTGATTCTTCAAAACACACATTAGTGGGGATTTCTGCAACTGCGTTCCACACCTTTTGAAGTTATTGATTCCCACGGTGCCTGACTGGCCAGGTGCTCATTAGTATGTTCATCTCATACTTTTCCTTATGCTGGTAAAAGCAGTTATACGGCTGTAGGAGGTACTGCCATGGTAGATAAACAACAGTAGGTTTTCCAAACTCTTTCTTTCTACCTGCAGTCCTCCTCGACGCTCAGCTCAGCTCAGCTGTTCTCTTTTTAATCCCAGAGAAGTTTGCTTGTGCTTTAGCAGTGCCCCAGCTCTTCAGTCCAGGAAAAGAGACCATAAGGCTGAAGCATCAACTCAGCCAAACACACCTTGTTAGCAATTAAGCCACACCAAGGTTTGAAATAGAAGAGGTCCTCCCTCTTTGCGCACCCCGCAGAGGTCCCAGCACCTGGGGGGATCTCCTGTTGCTCTCACACATGAGGCAGCTACCAAACCAGAAGCCAAACCTCCGTTTGCAGCGCACTTCATTCACCTCCAAAATCACATGCGGTGAGAACCATGTTGCTGAGTGCCTTTGTTGATGTGTTGTATTTGGTGGACCAGCCAACTCAGACGAGTGCATTTGCTGATGTATCAGTTGCAGTTCACTCCTGGGAAGCTGGTGGCACTTCCCCACTGTAAAACTGGTTCCAAAAATATCCGATTCAGATATAAAATCCATTCAAATTTGATTCTCAAAATATGTTTCTGTACTAAAATTACTCCCTTGCTTCATTGTTTCCTATTGCCCTGAACACTTCATTACTGCTATGTGTTTCCTGGCTGGATGTATGCATTTCTTGACTTGGTAAGGTGCAGTAGTGCAGAGATAGCTCTGATTTCCTTCCAGGGGATCTTTGCAACCCACTGGGGAGCTGTGTTGTCTCATTTGCACTTTCTTATTGAATTTCAATCAGCTCTCCCAACCATTTTCTGGAAGAATTCCCGAGCGACATCTTCAAATAGTTCTAGCCCCATGCTGTCCAACAGCTCCTCATTTTCTCTTCTAGGGCTGTCTGTGTTTTCTCATTTGAGAATAATTCACCACATGACAACATTTTGCATTAATGAAGCCCTGGTGGTATCAGATGTGGTAACATTCAATAGGGAACACGGAAAATAAGTACAGGGATATAAACAGCATAAAATAAAAATCAGCTGATGTGCAAAAAAGTTAATGAGGGGGAAAAATAGTTTCTGCCAGCACACGCTGACTCACAAGTATCTCTCTCTCCATCCTGCCCAAGCATAGACAAATTGCATTTATCTTTCACTTCGCAAAGGTCCCTTAGGAAGCTGGTAGAGATGGTGGGCTTCTGCAAGAATGGAGTGAATCTCCTTAGTTGCTTCTTCTTTTTCTTGTATGGTGGAACACCAGCCAGCCATACCTGGCAGAAAGGTGTCTTCCCAGTAAATTCCTGGGTCAAACTAGCAGATTTAGGCAGTATCCTAAGGCACAGCAGTCTCTGAGAAGAATGCTTGGTCACAAGGAGCAGTCATTGTGCTCTCTGGCCCTCTGGAAGCGCTGTGTGATAGATACACGTGGACTGTAAAACAGTGCTGCTTTTAGATTTCTGTACAATATTCTGTATGTAGGTTCTTCAGATAGCAGTAGTGGTTGTTACCTTATGGTTCTGTAGCCTGAACTTTACCTCCAGAATAGGCATCTACCATACCAGGACACAGTGGCATTTAGATCTTGCTAGCCATAAAAATAGTAAATTTCCTCATTAAACCAAACAAAAATAACAGTTATTTAAAAGATCCAGTGATAACCATAATTCAGATTGTCATATGTTCTTTTCTTCCATCACTATGCATTTGCTAACAGAAACGTGCTCTCCACTGATCTGGCTGGAAGGCAGCGTGGGTAGGGATGTGCCAAGGCGATGAATCCTGAAATCCAGTTCCTTTTGTGAGAAGGAAATATAACATGCAGGTTTTGGGTTTTTTTCCACTTGTTCTATGGACTACTAAGGATCAAACCTATTGCTCTTCGCTTTTGTTTGCAGGTGTTTGCTTAGTAGCATATGCTGAAGCTCTATAATGCTCACATCCACCTGACATGTTCTTGTGTACTGTTTTCCTAAGATGCATGTATTAAGTGTGACAATTGTAAAGCAAAGATTGCGTGGAAATCTAATTCTACATTTCTGGACTAGGGTTTTTTGAACTTATCCTTTTCCAAAACCTCATTTTCCACCTCCCATTTCATTTCTTGTCTTCCACAGTTTTCACATTTCAGTCAGTCCTGGCTCCTGCTGGTGTCCAACGCGCTACTGCCACACATCCATTTCCCCCTTAGAAACATTAAAGTTTCTCACTAGTCCTAGTGAAACAGAAGTGAAACTAGTGAAACAGAAGCTACACTGAGTTGTTTTAATGGTTGATAGAGAAGGAGAGTAATTCACTGGAGAAACACTGTAAGTAAATCTATTTATATACACAGCGTAAAAAATTAGGCTACAATGAAATATATTATTTCTGGTCTTTAACAGAAAGAATCTTAATTTACTACTTAGGTATTCACTGCAGAAACCCTTGAATATAAGGGCAAAAAATAAGGGAAACAAATGGTGAAAATGTTTATTTTTTGTGAAACAATAATAAAATCAGGGCGCTCATTAATTTTAATTCGAAGACATTTACAGAGATGGAGTGGTGTAAGGAGAACAGAACAGAACGAAGGTAAGCAGTTGTATCCTAGGAGCCACTGGAAAATTCATGCGTTTTAAAGGAATGGTATCAATAATGAATATCCCTGTTTACTGTGACACTTTACAGAAATGATCTACTGTCATTATTTTTTCCAATTTAGATTCTTCTGTGATTGCAGAAGTCACTGTAAAAACTGCATTTAATTTCATACAGAGCCACATTTTCAACCCATTTTTGAGAAGAACTGCGTGTGCTTAAGCTCCAACATCGACACTCTACGATACCATCGTGTAGTTTTACTTTTTTCTCTATACATAATCTTTTAATTATTGTTCTGGCTGCTTCCTTCCTGTTCTGATTGAACATAAATAGATCTGCCCGTTTCTTCACAAGTACTGTCAAATTTCTAATTTTACTACCTGAGTTTTGCTCTTTCGAGCTCAAGGCCATTTTCATTATGGAAACCAGCAGCTACCCCTTATCATCAGCAGCTCAAGTTATTTCACACTATTGTAATTCAGAACAATTTACCAGAGATCAGAATCTAAAATTTCTGTTCAGCCCTAGAAAGTGGAGCAAAACAGCTTCCTGGATCTGTAAAACTTCATGTTGTCCTTAAGTCTTTCAGCTGTGCCTTCGGAAGGTTTATAAGAAACACTGCCATCTAATATTCAAATTTGATCACTTGAATATTCATTTACCTCATATTAAACCCAGCCAGGTTTGTTTCTACTCATAATTCCTTATTTAGTCATTCAAATACCTGAAAACACAGTACATGCTAAGCTTTTAGTAGTAAAGTCAGGTACTGGTGGCAGCCTCCCATGGGCTCTAAGATGCGGGTGACCAACGCTGCTTTAAAGTCAAACCAGTGTTCTGTTTTTCTAATGCAGACAGCCACTTGCACGCATTGGCTCGGCCAATATTTGACAGGTCCCAACTAAATGGAACTGGAGCACTTTCTCTGAGGCAGCACCAAAGACATTGGATGCACACACGACATTGGATGGTGTCTGCGTCTTCCACGTGAAGGGCGTTTGTTCAGAACATTCTCTGTAAAATGGGGTGGAAGGAAGGGAGGCACGAGGAGAGATGATGACTACTGACTTTATCACTCAAAGCACAGCATGAACTTCTGGAAAAGTCATTCCAAGTAGACAGGTGTTTTCTTCCAGTGGATATAATGGTCTATTCCTAAATTCAGGTGACATAGCAGAATTTGGATGAGAACATTAGGGTGAGCTATCAGAGGGAACCCGGGAGGCTGAGAACCATGCAGGTGATGATATTTTAGTTAGCAGCTGATATGGCCAAAACCTCAGGAAGGAGACATCTCCCACATGTCTTCCTGAGCAGTTCTGAGTGACCCACAGCATCAGTATAGTTTGGATGTATTTAAAATGAACCTCTGAGCTTCCTGAGCACCTAACAAAGATGAACTTCCCAGGGTTTTCACAATTAATGCAAGCACGAAAGGAACTAGCATTAAGTACTATGAAAACAGATGTACACTTTGCCTGCAGCTTTAGAGAAAAAGCTTTAGCTTTGTAGCCCTCAATCTTTGTTTATACAGTTCTAGCTGAGCCTTGCGTTTTAAATGTACCATTTTAAGGGAGCTTCAGATCAAAGCCTATTTCATCTTCACAATAACTCAGCTGCTCCTGTAATCATCTCAGAGTTGGAACTGCAGGATCTTGGCATCTGCTGCTTTATTTATAAGATGAGGCAAAGCAAGTGACGGAAGGATCAGAGGTGGTTATCAGCATAGGTGTCATCCCTGTGGAAGAATAGCCACCAAAAGCCAAAAACGCAATACGACAAATATACCCACATAGAACTTTGTCATGAAGCGCTGATGATCACAGGAGACATTTTAAATAAAAGACCTTCATTTTTTGAACCATCAGGGCACGTTCAGAATGCAATGCCATTTCTTATAGTAAATAATCTATTCCCTCCTACTTTATAAATATCGTTGTCATAGTACTTCATTTTTTGTTATTACAAGAAGTTGCCTGAGGGCTCAGCAAAAGGAGCAAATTAGAACGTTCCCTCTTTTAATGAAGAATGGTGAAATATTTGTGGAAGTCATTATTGCCACTATTGCATCACCAAAACGTCTCAGATATAGCACCTGGAGTCATCTACAAGTCACATACACGAGTGTATCTTATATGCATGTGTGTGTACTGCATTTGGAGGGGAGGGTTAGCACAGCTCTGGATTTATCTCAATGTTTGCTTTCAAATCAGCTCCTGCAGCAGCAGTTGTTACACTATGTATTTTGCATGACTGGGAGCAGAGCCACTCTCTGATGCATGAAAGCTGACACAATCTTTCCTTACTTCAGTTTTAAAGCTTGTTCCAGTAATCCAAACAAGCTTAGAAGCCATTACAGATGGATTAAATAAGTTGTTGACTTCCAGAGTAGAGAGAAAATGTAGAGATATCAGAGAAAGAATAATTAAAATTGCTGTATTTTCTATATTGTTATACAGTGAATAATAATGTAAACATTAGTACAAATGATGACCGTTATTTTGTCAATTTCTGCACTATCACACACCTATATCAAATCTTTTTAAGTAGTGTTATTACAGTGTTTTAAACTATGCATTTTACTGTATTACTTTGCACCTGACTGTCATTTCAGACAGTCTTCAAAAATGCAGAAGCAAGACTTCTTTTTCTTCTGAATTATTGAAACTATGTCTGTCCTATTTCTAAGCAGAGGAATATAATATCAATGTTGGACAGTGTCATGCTGGTTTGTGTTGTATTTCACAATACACATTTTAATCAAAGCTAAATGGACTTGTCCTCCAGGCCTGCAGCACAAATGACTGAACTGCTTGTTACAACTAATGTGTCTTACGAACACAACTCCTATTTTTCTGAGCCAAGCAGCAATCAAGGCCAGTTTCTATTGACGCATCTACTCCCTCTTGCTGCTCAGAGTACGCCATGTCTGAGATTTCAGACTTTGGGTTACAGTGGGCTCTCTTGCAGCATTTTCCATTCCTTATTCACATGCTCCATATCAGGAAACTTGCATCTTTTAAAGACAGAGGCTCAGCTCTAAGCTGAATTCTGCCACCAGGTCAGCTTTCTTTTGCATAGAAAGGGCACTAACCTCAGTAGCTAAATATGCCTTTTACAGAGCTTTTATTTTCTTTCTGTTGAAAATTTCTCTGCATTTGCAGTTTTCTTTCTTCTGCAGTGCAGAATGTAGCCCAGCTCCCAGGGAATATTCACAGGCTGCACATTGGCATCCAGGGAATAGGAAATTTGCTTCTCAGTCTTTACCTATGAGACTATTAAGTATTGTAAAACAATAATATGAACCCAAATGGGCAGTCTGTCCTCATTTAATTGGTAAAAATATTGTACTGCCTGTATGAATGATGACAACGATACCAGTGGTAATGATAAGGCAACAGATTCATGCTGGAGAGATGACTGATAACAGCAAAATGAAATGATACAAAACAGGTTACACACACAGTCTGTGAGTCTGGTTGCATAGCTTGCTTATTGTGAAGCACAGAGTAATGTATCACTGTAACTTCTTTTCTGAACCACATCATAGACGACTTGCTTGTCGTGCAGTACCAGAATATTATGGCAGCAATCTAGATACTAAAGCAGTAATGTACTTCCTCACCACCAAGTTTTGCTTAGAATTACCTACAGTATGAATTATAAGGCTTGTTTTGTAAATGGTTGGAGAGTTTACTATATTGTATTGCTAGGCTGGAGTAAAAAATGGGTGTGAGAGAACATTCCATATTGATTTAGTCTTATGCTTCTACAAGTAAGTTCAGCTTTAATGTTGATTTGTGGCACTGAGCACTTCAGTCCCTCCCTGAAAGAATGACATTAAATATTATATTGTTAATTTTCACAACCAATGTGTATAGATTAGTATCTGCAGAGCTGAAAAAGTCCATAATGGAAGCGTACCTATAAAAACCCAAGGCTTTACAGCATGCTAATGGCTTTCCACCAGGTCACATTAATGTTTTCTGCTTGATGAAAATAGGTATTTAGCAACAATGCTTTCAGTCTGTTAGGAATAAATAACTGCTGGAACAATTGCTTCACCCTTGGGAATAAATCTGCACTTTCAGTGCTTGCTGCTAAATCACTCCATGATTTTGAATGATTCATAGTGGCTGCAGATTCAGATCTGAGGAATTTGGTTGGATCCAGCAGCACATGCATCCTCCTCCCACATTCACATTGCCTTCACTCAGAGAAGTGACAGATCCGGCTGCTCCTCGCAGTCAAAGTCTTGGGCTACGCAACAGATGTCGTCAAAGCACATCAGCAGTGAGGGATGAGAATTAGCACTATGTGAGGATGTGATAGCAGCAGGCTGGCAGGGCAGAACTGTCAGTGATGTCATTAACAAGGATAAAGTCTGGTGTTTTTTCCCATTTGAAAGGTGTAGAGAGTGAATTGAAGCCAAATTCTCTTATCTCAAAGAAAATACACACAGCAGTGAAAATGCACATTTGCATATGCTTGCACTGTGTCTTTCTCACAGCAGTAGATTGTAAAATGGGTGCTGACAGTTGACTGGACAGACTTCAGTTGCCAGAGCAGAGCTGTGAAGAGCTTCTTCCCTTGGAGTTTCTCTTCATCCCAGATTTGTTAATCAGTGCCTTGAGTCATGCCTATATCCATATTGTCTGCAACCTACATATTCTCTCCTTAAAGATCTTCAAATAGCAAGGGACTCATTATCACATCTATTCCTCCTACAACCCTGTTCTTCTCATCTGAGAAATGTTACTTGAAACTTCTATTAATAGTAAAATAGTACACTTTTATACTGTATTTTTCATGAAGAGGGTTCTTAAAAATGCTTCATAATTTAAACTGATTTAAATTTATATAGGAGGATCTCAGATCTGGGGCTCCTTAGAGCTCTGCTTCCTCATTGCCTGATATGTAACCAAAGGGCTTTAACAGGAGAAATAAATCATTCAGTGCTGATTTGTAGATATCTGTCTGGAGTCTGAGCCTGATGATGTCAAACTGATGCCCTCTGAATGAAGTGTCTTAAATTTTGTGTCCCAAAACAAACTGGGAAGGATTAGAGACTCCAAAAAATATTCAGATACAATGAATAGAACAGTATGCAGGTCCACGAGGTAGAAAGGCAGGATCTTTTCAACCATGCGTGGTAGCATTAAAATTAATAAAAGAAATGGGAAATAATACTCGTACTTTCATGTGCAGGGGAAAGTAAGATGGAGGACATGAAACACCTGTAAAGAAACTTAACTTTGCATTAAATTTTTGCAGTCTTTAAAGAAATTTATTGTCTGCCACATATTAACAGAAGTGTTGGTACCTGTTCTTTCTGACCCCAAAAATACTGAGAACAGACTCTCCACAGCCATGAGATTTCAGCACATTCATTGCCATCATTGGAGCAGTGAGTTTCACGTGAGGCGACAAGTGTGGGACTCAGCTGATCCCCGGGAAGTTGGAAGGAGGGATATTATGAGATGCAGTGAATTGGAGAAGACATACTGTGGCTTGCCCTGTGAGGGATATCTGCCTCTATGGCAAAAAATCTTGCTTTGTACTGCACAGCAGGAATAATAGAATTGCCTGAGCATGTAAATTTTAAACACTAAATACGATACAAAAACAAGAATATTTTTTCTGACAGAAAGTGGTGACTAATGCAGCTTTCTTCCTTAAAAATGTTTGCTTTGGATGGATGTTAATCTCTTGGCAAAAAAATCTGGAAATAAAAAGTAGGTATTTCTCAGTAAAAAAAGGAAAAGAGTTGTTTTACCCAGCTAAGAAAATGGAACAGACAGCCTTCAGAGGAGGCAAAGTCCCATTTGCAGTAGAGCTAAAGCACCGTGACAGCTTTCTTTTATATGTATGTAAAGAAATAAACGTATTTCCTATAGCTGTGATAATAGCACCATACTAAGTCAAATGTGCTTATAAATTATTCCAAGCATCTTGTTCAAGCACGATGTCTGGGCAAGTACGTCCCTCCTCCCCATCTGTCTGACTGAGATTTTTCTCTCAAATCCTAAAAGGTGAAAACATTTAAGTTAAACAGTCACATCGCTTTAATGGAAAACCTGCAGATAGCTCATGTCACTGCCTCCATCGCAAATCATGTCAGCTGCTGAGGACAAACTCGAGTAAAACTTTTAATTCATTACGATTTCCATTTCCTTTTTAACTTGCATCCCTTCCCCTAACCTTCTCTTTTACTTCAGGGCTCACAGTTAGAAGGAGTTTACAACCACAGATAAATAGTATTTTCCCATTAGAATGTCTGGTGACGGTTCTTCCGCTGTTTCTCTTGACTCATTCTGATTTGTTCTTTTTCCAGCTTGCACGGACAAGGAACTGAGGAGTCTCGCTTCGCGACTAAAAGACTGGTTCGGTGCTCTTCATGAGGATGCAAACCGTGTCATCAAGCCAACAAGCTCAGAGACAGCACAAGGCAGTAAGAAAACACCTTTCCAGTTAACACCGATGTTGCAGGCAGCTTCCCAGCCCAGGAGAGCTGATCACAGCTGCTGGTGCCACAATGTCATGTCAGGAAGGTGCCAGCAAGTGAGCAGTTTCACAGGGGAGCTGATCCTGCAAATAAATAGCTGCACTGTTGTCTGAAAGAGCTGCAGTCATTCTGTGCTCTCTCTCTGGCCCTAAGTACTCTAAAAATTGGCAGTCAGAGACAGAGAGACCTGTACAAGTTAGCCAGGCAAATAACTGGGTCCAAAGACCACCGAGGTCACATCTGTACTGGTAAATAAAGCTGCTCAGGGACTTCCTCAAGCCCTGAGGTTGGCTGGTGTTACATAGTTTACGTCTGTACAGAAAATTCCATGACCCTCCAAATCAGTGCGGCTGTCCCCAGACACTTCTTGGGGATGGACAAGGGTCTCTGCTCATCCCCAGGTCTGTGCCTGGGGGCATGTGCCAAAAATACAGCACACGAGCAAACAGAGCTAAAGCTGAGAAAGACCCACTTTAGATTTTATTTTACAATTTCCTGCTAATGGCTTGTATAAGAAAAAGAACAATAACAACATCCAGATAGTAGCCACAGAGACAGAATAGCTAAATGGTGTGGAAAGCTGGAATCTGTTGTGTCCCAGGTATTTAATAACAGCATCTTTGTTTCCTTTGATGATTTTATTTTTTTAAGAAAGGAAGAAAATGAACAGTTTAGAGGACATTTACTCTCTGTGGGTTGAGCCAACATGACTGATTTTGATGTCATTTACCCACCAGGGAAAGAAAAGATTCAGATAACAGCAGCAAAAGAGGTCATCTTCATCAGAGAGCAGATGTGAATTTATTTTCTGTAAGGACTCATTAATCCTTTTAAACAGCGTGTCCCAAATCACAGGGGCCCCGGGTTACAAAGTAGGATGCTCAGGTTTTATCTGCCTGTGTGACTCACCTTCAGCTAACTGCCCTCATTGTCTGGGGTGAGCTGCTTAAAGCTGGGGTCCACACGCACATAATTTCATGGGTTCGGTCAGCTGCTCCCTTTTACTTCTTTTCTGACCCTTGCATTTGGTTGAGTGGTGGCGTGGGGCTGAATGTGCAGTAGAGCTGACCGAGCATATCGGGATATGCATTTGCTGTTGGTCCACATCTGCACTTCCACTCTTGAGCTACTTCTGAGTTTGTGTATGTAGCAGAAATGCTAAGTCCAGGCTTGAAGCAGTGATGGAGCACCTGGTGGGAAGGCAGGGCCAACCCAGGGGAGCTCAGGTGTATGAAATGCACCTGAGTGCCTGGAAGGGGTGGAGTCAGGATCCACCCATTCCCAGACCTCATTCAAGGGTTGGCAGTGGAGGTGAGGGTATCTTACTGGAGATCTCTGCATACCTGAGACCTTCCAAAGGTAAGAAGATTTTCTTCTTTTGTTTCTGTGTCTATGGCTGCTGCACTGGGGCTTGTCCTCATTTGCTGCAGCCTAGGATTGTGCCACTCCGCTATTATTGCTGTACTTTCCATCATGTTATAGCATTACAGTGTAGCAAGAAATTGCTCTTCCTAAAGAGACAGAATACACCCCAGGCTGTACTGCTCAGAACTATAAGCAAACCTCATTAATGTCACATAACTGAAACTTAAAAGTAGGTGAGAAAATGAACCACAGTCTATGCAAACTTTTTCATCAGTTCCTTACTTAGAATAGTATTTTAAGTCAGTGTCTTTAAAAGCATGTGTCCTACATATCTCTTAAACATTCATATCATGTAAAGGAAGCTGAACTGCAGCACGGAAAGACAACTGGATGTGCAGCCAATTACGGCTTTAAGATGTGAATCCCCTGTAGACCCCAACAACAGAAAACACTAGAGATAGATAGGAACTTCTTCTGGAGTCCTTCATGCCCAGAAGCACGTAAGATCTTGTTTCATCAGACTTTTGAAAGGCTGCTTCTCATGCAGATGACCCATGAGCTGCTCAGGAGGAGCTTACCAAAGGCCAAAGATCAACCTCATCCCTAAAGGTGATGGTTTTTTTTTGCTGAAGCAATTTCAGGGAGAAAAACTTTCCTGGTAATTCTGCAGTGTTTGCTCTGATTCACAGAGGAGCTGTTACCTCTTTTTAGTTAAGTTTTATTCCAGGCAGCATTTATATGAAAGGCTGCATTGATGATCTTAAAAACTTGATCTCAACAATGTTCATGTTTAGGCTGTTGACATAGTTTGGCACATTTTATTTCCTATGTATCGATTGGAGAAAGAAAAGAAAAACAAAAAACCAAGAAAATTTCTGATGTAAGATGCCCAAATCATTTCTAAATACTGTAGAACTTAGGCTTGGTTTTCTTTTTGACAGATCGCAGTGGTTTTCTTGAATGGGTGCATGTGCCAAATTCACTCCAGTTCTCTCTGGAAGCCCTGAAAATAGACACAGAGTAGGGACAGCAGGATCTGACTTCCTTGAACTTTAGCTTCAAACACTTGTAAGAATGCAAGGCGTCTTAAATAGGGCTCAGAATTCAAAACAAAGTTCATATATCCAAACTGAAAAATACGTCCATGTGAATCCTGGCAAACAGGACACACACAGCTCTGGAAATACACTCTGATATACTCATTGCCCTTTTTTTTTTTACTGCTCTGCATGTCCTCCCTTTCTCACCAGGCTGATCACTTCATTAAACCAGACTGGTTTGGTTGTGCTTGTAGACTGTTAAAGGCCATATACATACACCCTCAAAGTAATCCATTTTGGGAATGCCCCTATGGCAGTAAGAGAACAGATGGTGGGATGCGATGACTAAGATGCCTCGGACACATCAGCTGTCTAGAGGAGGTGTTCCAGCAGAGATTTCTCTATGCTACATTAAATTTTCAAGATGTTACTGTGAGTGTAAGTAAGTTCTTTGAGTGTATTAATTTCACCCCTAGGTGAGGAAAAAAAAGTGCATTTGTTTTGTTTTTTTACTCAGCTGAAAAGAAAGGGATAAGGGTGAGTCATTGTGCTTCAAATCTCCAGCCTCCATTCAACATGCTATCTGCGAGATCCCAACAAAGCACCACAGTCAGGGAACTCTGTCTTTCACAGTCTCTGTGCAATTGAAATCTCTTCAATAAATAATATCAGTAACTCAGGGACATGCTTTGAAACAAGAAGTAATAAAACTAATTAGGTACTGAGATCAGATTCAAATTGCTCCTGAGCCTGTTGATAATTCATAACATTCCCAAGTTGTATCCAAATAGTTTCTTTAGTTGGAGCGGGAGTTGTTTTTCTTGTACTAGAGATCTGTGCAATATAAAGGTTCTTTTCTGGGGAACATTTCTTCTCCTCCTTCCTTTATTTTAAGTGATAGGGGAAATTAGGTTAATTATCCCCCTGTTAGTTTAACTCTAGTATACTTTAATAAAATAAATCTGGCTCATGCAAGTCAACCCTTGAAGACGGAAAATAATTTTATGTGCCATGAAGTGTTTATTTTTAATTATGATTTTCCCTTAAAGTTTTTTTTTAAACTTAATTCCATTTTAATGCAGAGAACATAGAGTGTTGTAGATGCTAATGGGACATTGAGACTTTCACATGTAGGTCACCAGTTTGAATTCCTTCCAGAACCGTAGTGACTGAAGGTTGTTAGGATGCTGCACAGCTGTCAGTCAGAATGGGAAGTGTGATGGTTTCAATCCGGGTCCCAGTGACCAAGTGTCCAGATGAGGGTAACCACCACAACTGATACTAATTGGCATCTGTGTTGGCAGTGTCTGCCAACAGGAAGGATATGAAGCCTGCTCCGTTCTCTTGCTTCTCGCCATAGAAAGTGTAGGGCTGAGCTGACACACAGAAAAGATCCCACTGAGGCTGCTGGTAGGCCAGGTCTGCTGTATTAGAATTCCAGCATGCTAACCGAGCACTCAGCTGGCTACAGCATTACAGTGTGTGGTTTATTTCACCCAACATATTGCATCATCTTTGTTGAGGAGTGTATTCTAAGGCTCCAAAAAGGAGTCAATTCATTCAATATCACTTAGTTTCACCTAGTCTGATGGGACTTAGTGCTCTCCCAGGGAAGCTTTGAGAACCACCGTCCATCAGCTGCCTGGGATGCATGCTAAGGCAGAGCCTGCACTGCACTCCCAGGCCACACTTCGCTTTCATTCCTGTTGCTGGGTGCAGAGAACACCCGTATTGCTGGGTTAGGACTGCATTGCACCTGGCAGTTTTATGGGTAGTAGCTTTTACCAGGAGATAATACGAAGTGGAGGTAGACACTACTATTCACCTTCAGCCACATGCTGAAGGGCAGTTAACGAATTGGCCTTTTCACTGATAATAACCATCTAGCTGAGGGCTCTCTATTGCACCTACTGCTGTAATATTTAAAGACTTCCAACCCACGCTGCCTAATATGCAGCACTGCTTAATGGCATAGCCTCTTAATAAACCTCATCTGGAACTCTGGTGGCAATAGTGAAAGCTCCCTTGTTTATAGGAAATTACAATCAAAACCTCTTCATCTAATGTAATTAACTGTCTTCGTAAGTGACCTTTCATGATTGTATCTTGCATCCAAGCCCTGATGGTATGTCACAGAGCAGCTTTGCTTTCAGATCACTCACCATCCGGTGATCTGCTCCGACAGCTCAGTGCTGAGGGCACGTTGCAGTGGTATCCCTGCATGCACGTTGTACACACAGATTGAGACTTCCCAGCAGGGAGCAAAACAAGACTCAGAAATAACCCACAGACACTGAACAGGACAAGTTCATGCCAGCACCTCTTCCCTCCCTGTATTGATCCTTGCCAGTTAGGAGATGGCCTTCAGAGAGCCTCAGGGGTAAGCAACATGTGCCATGCTGAGCTGCTTACACAAAAGACCTCGTAGCTACTCACCAAAGTGTCATAGCATGGCACAAAGACCATCACCAGAGAGGCATTCATGCAGGAAAAAAGCAGCCAGCAGAACCTGGCTATTTCTCCCCTGGAGCTGCTGAACAGGGCTGGCTGAAGCATGGAGTGGTCCCAGCTCCACCGCACAACTAAATATCACCCCTTGTCTGGCTGACTGCCTTCAAGCTGTCCTGTGGAGGGGAGTCGGGTGCAGTATGCACCCCCACAAGGCATCAGCTACCCCCCAGCCCTGTGCCTCTGAGCTCTGTAAAGGCAGTCAGGGTTCTGAAGGCATTTCACTCAACAAGAGATTGCGCAGTGACCAAATCCTACTTGTCTTCTTCAGATGAATAAAATAATTGGAGTGAACAGTCCTAATTGCTTCAGCAAGGCAAGCAGGCTTCCTCCCTACCCCTAGTTGTACAGCCTTTTTCACTGTGCTCAAACTCAATTAGATAACATTAGAGGAGATAACAGCACAAAAATGTGATGAAATGTTCAGCATGATCTCTCTCTTCCCTGCCTGCACTGCCTCTAGCCCCGAGGAAATGGTGTTACCCTCTTCCTTTCTCCGAGAAACATGTATTATAAATGACATAAACCTTCCCATTAGTTAACCCTTCTGATTGTTCTCCGTGTCACTGACAACCTTCAGCTGCAGTTGCATACAAAACACACAGCTTCCAGCACAAAGCATTGCCCTCCTTTGGATTCATGCTTAAAAATAGCAGGTAGGCTGCAGAGCCTGGACAAACTGTCAGTGTGATTCCAGCAACATCTTAGGTTTCATGTTAACAAAGCAGCATCTAGAAATGGGACTTGACACTTACAGCACAGAAGGCTGAGCTTGACCTCGTTCAGGGAAAGATGCAACAAAAGGAAAAAGCTCATCAGGCTGCTTCACGTGGACCCGTAGCAGAATGAATGGTGCCCAGGCATGCTGTGCAGTGTGAGGACGTGGTGCTGGGGCAGGAGGTTCAGGTACCCCCCTGTGCACATAAATTCTCAGCCAATGTATGCACGTCCTTGCTGAAACTGAGATCCTTATTCTGAGATTTATTAGCACTAGATAACAAATGTACTCTATTGCATCATAAATAATTTGGAAATTAATCCGTGTTTGCACCAAGCATTAAAAATGCAGTGACAGTATGGATTTATAATGCTCTAGCTTGGTTGTGAAAGAAGGCAATGCCACTGGTTTTGTGGAGACTGCAAAATACTGACACATGCATCTCATATACGTTGTGGGTATCCATATGCATGACTTGGCCTTCCGGTGGTACCGCTGCTGTTGCAGTCTTTTAAGGCTTTGGGCTATTAAAGTGAATGATGATGATGGTTTCCAAAGTGCTGGAAGAGCAGAATCCTGTTTTGCTGCACAATCCTGGAGTATGCAAGGACAAATAGTGCTGGCATGGTGTACAAGATCTCATGCAGTTCTATGGAGCTCCCAGCTGAAGCACGGCCGTTCTTCAGAGGGGTTCAAACAAAAGAGATGCCTCCTCCCTTCTTCCCCCTGACTCCCTGCAACAGCTTATGGTTCGGGTCAGAGCATGTTGTTGTCCGCTGCCAGAAGGAGGGTATTGAAGAGAGAAAGCTTGGCTGAGAGGTGGAAGGTGAGAGCATGCTAGGAGATAATTTGATCAGGGAACTGGGAGCAGATCTTGGAAAAAAGGATTTAAATTGCATTTAAACTCAGCCTGGAAAATGGAGTGGAAGCAGTTCAGTATGAGCATTTCATTCTGGTTTGACCAAGCCAGGTTAATGGTCAGAATCCAACCAAAAAAAATTAGGATGGCTTCAGCTTAGCAATGATTACTGTGCAGCAAGCATGCTGGGATTCAGCTGGGGATATTTGCCTGTCTTCTTACAGGGTTTGACACCAGCATCCTACCAATCTGTAAGGACTCCTTAGGCTGGATGTTCAACAAACTTGACATGAACTACGACCTGCTGCTGGATCCCTCAGAGATCAGTGCCATTTATCTCGATAAGTACGAGCCATGCGTCAAGCCTCTCTTCAACTCCTGCGACTCCTTCAAAGATGGAAAGCTTTCCAACAATGAGTGGTGTTACTGCTTCCAGAAGCCAGGTGGTGAGTTGTACAATTTGCAGTACAAAGAGAAGCTGTTTGTGTCTGCCAGGGTTCAAATTCTGATTGACCTGTTTGTAGGGTAATTGGTAGTCAGCTGCATTACAGAGCTCGTGTCTCTGGCTCTGGTGTAAAAGGGCATCGTGTAACGTTTAATGTCACAGATGAACTATATTAACATTCCCTGATGATTAAAACAAAGCAGTACTAAGTGCCAGCAAACAGTCTAGAAATAAGCTCTATTGCTAATAGAAAGCTCAAGAACATACTCTCTTATTAATGCAGAAACTAGTCTATTAGCAAATAAAAAATTAGAGGGCTGGCAGTTTGTCAGATGGTGAAAAGAAAGGAAAAACAGTTTAACAGTGAAACTGGCCCTCAAACTCTTTTCTCAAACGCAGTGTGTTGCAATTACTTTTTTTTAATTAGTAGAGCTAATGACATAAATTTGTTTTGCAGTACAGTACCAGCATATGGGCCTCTTTCATTCCCAGGTGTACCACAGTCTACATTTCATGTCAGCAGTGAATCCACTCATTAGATTCTGTCCTGTACCATCTGGAAACTGATTCTCATACATTATATTTTAGGTCTTCCTTGCCAGAATGAAATGAATAGAATTCAAAAG